>SKCR01001257.1:0-136752 GCA_019454045.1 Zanthoxylum bungeanum
TCTAAAGACAAGTTTGAAAAGTAAATTTAAAGTTGGTGATTATTTGTTGAACTAAAGTTTGAATAGTAATAAAAGTAAGCAAAATAAATTGATTAAGTTGGAAATCAAAGAGAATGAACATAAATTGATTAACTAAATTGATTCATCTCGATGAGCATATGATTCTTTCTTAGACGAGTCTGAAGTCATTGGAGACTCAGTTTGATAAAATTTCTCGATGAGTAAACTAATAATAATAATAATAATTAATAAGGGTACCTTAAATTTTATTAAATGCTTATTTTAAAACCCAATTACGTGCTAGCATGTGACAACTTATGTAACTAACATATGAAAGTTGGTTATTAATATTAACAAGATGTAGTAGTCAAGTGGGACTGAGATCACCTTCTATAAATCTTTTACATCAAAATTTAATTCATTTTGTCAATTGGTACGAAATTTTGAAAAATCCAGCTTAATATATTTTGAATTCTTTCTAATTTACTTATTCTATAAGTATTTTTATTCATCTTTACACAATCGGAACTTAAGTTATTGGCTAAAATAAGACCTAAGAAAATTCTTTAGGACAAAATACTCAATCTTCTATATAATTGGTCATATAAGCTTATATAGATGTCTTTTACACAAGACCCTTATTGGAAGGGATATGAGGGTCAGTTACATTATCAGATTTTAAAAAAATGATAATTAAACCACATTTTTTATTCAAAATTAAATCCCAAATTTAAATTAACTTGAGTTAATTAAGCATACCTCTCCTGTAATTTGTCAATGGAAAACACCAAAAGATTTGACATAAATTATATGTATAGGATATTACAATCAAAATTGCTCATTCTCTAGCTCCAGCACCTTTGACATATACAATAACCATGTACAAAATTTTGCATTTCAACAGCCCTACTCTCATTGTGACATAATTAATGAGACTCATTTCTCAAGCTCAATCTGCTGAATTCCAGACATCTTATATCAAAATAACTTATGCAGCGCTCACAGAGTGATTTACCCGTGACACCGGTTCAAAAAGAGAGAAAAATATTAATCCTTCTTTTCTTAAGTGAAGAGCATCTTTAGTTCTTCTATACGAGCAGATCGAACTTCTTGATCAGTCAATGCACCGGCTATCATTCTCTGCTTGCGTGCTTGCACTGCTTCCATTCTTTCTTCGACAGTTCCCTATTGTCGATGCATTTCAATAAGAATAAAAAGTCGCACAGAAGAACATATTAATGGTTATGATGCAGCCGGGAATTTAATCTAATCTAGTGCGCCTATGAGAAATTGAATTTTATTGTGAAGGGAACCAGCTGCAGTTCTACTTTGAAAGATTTTGGATCATATGAACTGTCTCAACTAAGAAATTCAGGAACTTTTTTCCCTAGTAAAAAAGAAAATGTACCTTCACAATGAACCGTTTTATCATCACCCTCTTGGTTTGTCCAATGCGATGAATACGCATGACAGCTTGCTCCTCTACAGCCGGATTCCACCATGGATCCTACAACAGATGCAAAATATTGATTCATCATTGTATTACTCAGTTTGCTAAATCAGAAACATGTTGAACACAGAAATAGAACCCCATTAAGGGGGAACTAACTTATCATTACTACATAAACAGCAAATCAAACTCCAATAATTTTAAATACAGATATATAAATACATTATCATAACACTATAACAAATCTAATTAGAGTCCCAAAACCATGCTGAAAAACTAAGGATCTAGTCATCTAGGCAATTTCCACCCACTTCGAATAGAACTCAAATCTACAATTTCCTGATTGTCAGACAAAAATTGAAAATGAATGCAAATTTTTTCTGCTATTTTATACAAAGCTACATACTTTTAACTCCAGAATTAGAAATGGTAACTGCAAAGTGTACTTACCAAAACAAAAGCATTGGAAGCTGCAGTCAGATTTATTCCACACCACCAGCCTTTAATGACATCAGCAATACCTGAAGTCAAAATCACCATGCTCAAATGATTAACTCAATCCATCAACTAGACTAATTAAGAACTCCAACCTTGATAAAAGAAAAGTCACAAAACCATGATGTTGTTATCTTCTGAAAACTGTTTTAGTACTCTTTCACGTTGCTTCTGATTTAGAGTTCCATCCAGGCGAAGAAATGGAATGTTATTCCTGAACAGAAATGACAATAAATCGATAATAAGTGAATATTCATAACCAAATGAAAAAACATTGAAATTTTATATTCAGCTAGTGCAAAACAAAAACTAACTCATACAAATACAAAAGGTACGAAGCAATCTAAAAAGTGCTCTCCCTCACATGTGCACGCAATTCACTAAAAAAAACGAATCATATTACAATGGGAGTGAACTCAAGGTCCATAAGCAGGAGCAGAACAGGGTGTTCAGAAGGGCATCAAATTTGCTTTTCATGTTTTGGCCCTCCCTAGGGGTGGCTTTATACAACATGCCTCCCTGGAGTTGCAGAGTTCTGGCTCCCCCTCAGTCCACAAGTATACAAAAATAAAAAAGTTCCATGTGAAAAGACCACAGCTTCCGAGTTAGTGGAATAAAGAAGAAAAAGTTATGCATCATGTTCTTTAGAATGACTAACAAATTAGATGTACTAAATATTTAATTCTGATGATTCTTTTGATCATAGACAGCTGGATTAAAGGTTTTGCATAAAGTATCAACAGGCTCTTAAGGTCTTCTAGAGAAGAATAATAATTCAAGACTATTGTAGTATGCACACAAATATTCTCCTCCAAATTAAGCCACTACATATATTTACCGAGAAAGAGGAATTTGCAAGAGGTCCAAAAAGGCAGTCCACTGGCTAAATAAAATGCTCTTGGAACCTGATGAACGTAGATTTTCAAGTTCTTTCAAGAGAAAAGCAATTTTAGTTGATTCCACCCAGTTCTTGTCAACATCAACCTGGAACCTACTACCAGTCGGGGCTGTAATAAGATCTTGCCTACTGACAATTTTCCTGAAATAAGGCAAAAACACAAGACCTGAGCGAGTATGACCAGTAAATTTAATTGTAAAAATAATTAAAAATCCAAATATAAAAAGTGGAAGGTTTAATTTGAAAATGAGGGAAAGTGAAGATAAAATTACAACACCAAAATTCTTTGACAATACCTGCAAACAGGACATAAACCACAAGTAGGAGTTTTCCAACTTGCTAACAGACATTCTCGGCATAAGCGGTGAGCACACGGTGTCAATACTGCATCTTCAAATGCTTCAAGACATATTGGACACTCTCCCTGTTCTCCTTTTCGTAGCTCCTCCACAACCTCTTCTACATAAGCCCGTGAGGGCACATCTTTGGCTTCCCCTTCCAAGAAGTTAGGACCACCTTTCAGGAAACGTTTGCCTAACTTATTTAGATCTGAGTACTCTTGAGTATCACCTCGACTGGATGCATTAAAGTCACTCGTCATTAATCAGTTTATGGTTAGCCTCTTTTACAAAGATACATAGAAAACTATATTATAGTACCCTTGTCTTTGAACGTTAACTATTGGAAAAAGAAAAGAAAAAAAATTTACATATTCAATACCTAATCAATTAAACTATAAATATATTGTGGCACTCAAATAACTAGCTCAAGCAACAATCCAGTTTTGCATCCCACCCCACTATCATTAACCATCATAAACAAACAATGAGCATATTTAATTTTAATTAAAAAAGCCTACTGTAGTAAGAACAAAGCAAGAAAAGAAGCTGAGGTCCACACCTCATTACAAGGAATGGATGATCACAACATTGGCGAAGTCGCAAAAGTAACTCCAATATAGAGGCATAATTATGAAGAACTCGTCCTTGTTCGACAAATTGATCAAATTTCACCTGAAAAGATCCCATCAAAATGTTTATGCATAAAATAATTCAAGAAGATAATTTGAATTTAAAAGAAACAGATAAAAGTCAATCCTGAAACAGAAAATACCTTGGATCTTTTAAAGAGTGCCTCATAGAAGTCTTTTTCAGCTTCTGTGAGCTCACAGTAAATCACCTGCATTTCAGCTGGAGGGAGGACTAGAATTGGCCTGTGACAAACAAAATGTCAGGCTCACAATATACAAAAAGCTGAGATAGGATTATTAACACATTACTTAGCTGTCAATCTCACCTGCCCTCTCGATCAGTACTAGACTTTGTTCTCCTTAACATGATCGGCTTCAAAATACACTGGACCAACTTTAAACCTCTCTCATCACCTTCCTCATATGGTTTTTGGATAAGTTTATTCCACCTAGATTATAAAGAATCATATAGTGGACTTATTTTAATCACAGTACATCAACTCAATCAGAAATAGAAATATAAAAGTAAAATTTGCAAAAATCAGGGCCTAGATATGCAACTGGAATGAAAAGTTATCTAATTCTCAGAAGTCTTGTTTATATATTTAAACCTCAACCCCCATCACTTAAGCTGCTTTTATGAAATATGTATAGAGAAGCACATATACACACCCCAAATTATGAGAGGCGAGAGGCCCGAGAGGGAGAGGGAGGGAAGGAGGGTAAGATTTCTCAATTACTGTTCAGAAATGCAAGAAATCAACTGTGCTCACATGATTTGAGATTCCCAAAAATCTGGCATCAACTTGAAAGTGAAATAAAAATACTTTGTAGTAATTTTATTGAACATGACATTACTATCCTTACAGATAATATAAAAGCCAGCACCAAGAGCAACAATTGAATGTGACATTACTGTCCTTACGGATAAGTAAATAATGTCTAAAACTAATGCACACCTTGCTCCCAAGGAAATGATATCAACTGAATATCAAATCCTAGGCAATTAAACTCTAAATAGTTTCGAGCACAAAAAATCATCCTACAATATATTTTGAAAAAACGAGCAAAAGCAACTTTAAATTTTTGCAAGCCAATATTGGAACCCTAAAATTGTTCTGTACATGTTCAACATAAAAGAGAAGCAGAACTGACCATGCCCAATTTCCCCACGGCTCCACCCTTAGAAACCGAAGAAGACTGTATATGTCCTCCAAGTTGTTCTGTCAGACAGAGATTACATATCAGTAAAGATACAAGAGCATGAAGCCAAAGAACGAATAGCAAAATTACTATCTACATTATGAAAGCAGTCTGTCAACATAGAAATGACTTGCGGAAAATAAAAGAATCAACATCTTATCAAAAACAAAGCAAGGACTTAGTGAAATAGTCAAAACTCCAAAACAACTCAAGTTAACTTGAATACAGAAAACAAATGCACACGGCATGTCAATGATCAGCACGACATAAAACAAAAATTGGAAGCAACTATATGAATATATCACAGTGCTTAACACTAGATGCACGGGAATGTAAGAAACCAAGGTTATGAGGCCAGCCCTTCAAGCAGAAAACCTATCCCTCAAGATTGTTCAATATTTTGTAAGAGTAAATGTGTTCTACAAAACCTGATCTAGAATAAAAGAGCCTGATGATGCAACTAATCTCAAAGGCATTATGAGGGCACAACAATAAGGTAAGAGAGCTTTAAGTGAAAAATAACATCATGAAAAACTGAACATACAAAACATTTAGAAGTTAGCAAATCATCAAACAATTAATCAGGGGGATATAATCCACAATATGGAAGAAACCCATGTCCCATGGACTTATCAAGAAAAAATGGCTTTTTGTTCAATTAAATAAGATGAAATTTCCCTAAGGAATAACTTCACCAGCTAGATTATAGACGAACCCAAAAAGGGGAAAAAAATACTGGCCAAATGGCTCCAATCACCTCCTTAAACGGGAAATCAAGAGTCAGGCAGAGCATTCAGTCAGCAGCTTGATAGAGTGATATACTGGGAACTCAAGCCATGGAAGAGGGTTGAGGAAAAAGGATGAGAACTTTCATGCAATAATTAAACAAATTGACCCAGTTATGCAGAAAATACTGAAACATGTTGGAAAATGGTTCCCCTATTTTCAGAAAAGACTGACACTGCAGAAAAATTGCTATTTGCTTTTTAACTATCTGGTTTGAGTTTTAACAAGAGAAAAGAAGCTCAAATAATAGAATAAAATGATTTCTGAAAAACAAAAAAGGTCGACTTGAGGTCAAAAGTGAGTTCTAAGTACCTGGATAGGAGTGCCTGTGAGACACCAGCGGCAATCAGCAACAAGAGCTGCAGCAGCAATGGAAACTTGGCTTTTAGCTGATTTTATGGTATGCGCCTCATCAAGAACTACTCTCAACCACCTAATCGAGTAAAGACTACTGTGGTCTTCAGCATTCTTTTGAAAAAAAAAAAAGTAATGATGAAAACTTGCTTGGCTGAAATACCAAAATGAAGTCAGAAAATTCCAACAATGTAAAAAAAAAAGGTTTTTCAAACTACCTCTGCTGAAAATTCTGAGGATAGTATTCCATACGTAGTGATTACAACATCACTCTGTGCTAAAATATTTGCATCCCTTTGTCTAGTTTGTCCATAATGAACATGAATAGATAGAGAACCTGCTTGTGCATGAGTTTCAACCTCAGCCTAATAACAAACAGAAATGTTCAGACTGAATACCAGAAATATTGAAATCTCTATGATGCAACGGACATGAAGAAAAAGTTTTTGTGCTTAATAAGTCAACCACTTCTAAGTACGCAGGTGCAATATTTATGCAAAAGGAGAAAGCATGCAACCTAAATGGCAAAGCAAATACCTTCCACTGGCCTAGAAGAGTCATAGGACATATGATCAAAGTGCCACCATTCATAAGGCTATTATTTTGATTTATCAACTTATTGATGCCCAAAGATTTTGATTCTATCTTCATGAGATTTGGTGATTGATCTGAAATATCATAGCCTTCAATAGCCCCATCAGAAGACTGACTACCTGATAGTCCACCTCTTTCTGAATGAGTGAGTAGGAGGGCTATGGTCATGACAGTCTTTCCAAGACCCATAGCATCTGCCAGAATCTAATGCATAACCAAGTCAGTACATGGTAAGAACATGACAATAACAGGTGGGTATTTAATTCTCATCTAAAACTGGAGCATTTAGGGCTTACTCCTCCTTTGGCCATTTGAAGTGCGCTTGGGAATTCTGTGGTAGCCTCACCTGAAAATGCATTCAAATAAACTACAAGCTCCCTCCTACAAACCGAAACGCCAATAAAAATCCAATCTCACATAAAAAGATAAAGTCAAATACAATAAAATGGCAATACACCATACTCGTCTGCTAGGCGGTATGCCTCCCAACATGGGTGAAGGGTTGTTGCTGCCCCATCCATGCATTGCCCCCTCTCCAGCTGAACCATCCAATGAAGGGCCTGCTTTTGATAGGGCCAAAGATCACACTGAAGAGTACTTGGGGGGTCCATTTCCTAAGACACAACAATTTGAAAGTAATTAAAACTGCCATAAGCATTTCAAATTCCATGCTAATACATCACTTTCAGACATCATAATACCTCTAACTCAGAGCTGTATCCAACGCCAACAATATTGTCAACATCAGAGTCTGAAATGTGCTCCACATTGTCAACATCATTTACTTTTTCCGACTGAATCTTAGACTTGTTGACATGCAACAATGAGGCATGGATACCAGAACCATCCTGTTAACGAGAAATCAGGATCCAGTCTCCAATGTGAAAAAAATAATTGAATGTGGATGATGGGTTTGTATCTACCTGTGAATCCAAAGGTCGTTTCCTTGTGTACAAATCATTGGGAGTAAATTCTGCCTATAGACAAACAAACAATGAAGAATAAAAGAGTTTGCTACCAATTTCCAGATATATAAACATCTACGTAAAATAAATAATTATTTTACCAGAGAGCCCAAAAAAATTATTTTACCAGAGAGAGCCCAGATGCATTACAAATCATTAATTTAAGATTTAGCTATTGGCAACTGCATACTCAGATCAAAGAAACAGACTCCCGATGAGAAGGCTCAGAAATCAAAATTGATAATTGTCACCTTCTTGAAAGGAGTCATGCCGAGCAGCCGGAACAAATTTTGGAAAGGATGACTAAGACTAGCTGAATCCTCAGATGAATTGTCACATGCTTTAAGTGAGGTCGCGTGGTGCTTCCGGAACATAGAACTATTGATATACACCCTGAATTGAGATCAAATTCAAATTCATCAACTATGTTACACAACTTCAAAAGCATTATATCAGTAAACAATACAAATATACATATCAAACCATAAAATGAACACACAGCCACTTTATCTAGCCTGTGACAAATGCAAGTGGCAGAAATTAAATTATTTTTTTCTTATAACTGCAATTACTCACAGAAAGCGTACCTTATTGACAAAACAATGCTGTCCATAATGCCCAACACTTCAGAAGCATACTTGCAACACCCCAGAATTCTAACTTTCTTGTCCCTCACCAATGGTAACAAACACCGAGACCATTCATTCGGAATTCGACCAATCTGCCACAACCCAATAAAATTCTCAAATAAAGCAATTCATAACCAAACAATATTTTTCAAATCACATCAAAGTCGGCAGACAATACATTAACATCAAAATGCTTAGATAACAGAACTCATAATCAAACACTTTGCATTAAAGTACACAAATAAACCCAACATTAAAATTTCAGTAAAATCCCAAATCTTCAGCAAACTATTATCTCTTCACATTTTCATAGACTTACTTCGCCAGAACTCTTTGTCGAAAACCTTACAATCTCCGAACACGCCACCACTGATTGCCTCGCCCTCCCAAAACTCTTACTTGGCAACTTATAATTCAAACTATTAGAACTCTTCAACGGAAATGTGAACGTTACTTCATCCCCGCGCCTCAACTTCCTCCCCTTAGTTGTCGACATAGCCGCCACGTCACCCCACCCCACAAACCACCATTCGCTCTCCTTGTTGTGGATCCCAATCTCGCCTAGATCTTCAACAATGGCGCCAGCTACGGTTCCGTTTTTACCGTTTTCAATTTCTCTACTGATCACCAGCTTCGGTATTGCAGCTAATGGCTTTATCTCGGGGGTTTGAAATTGGGAGTGTCGAATATTATGTTGATCGCAGCAGTTGCGTCGTGCTTGGCCATGTGTAAGGCCCTGATTAAGTCTGTGTCGGAGTAGTCCGGGCCCACGATTGATCGGACGGTGGATAATAGCTCGCGGTTGTGGTATGTGTTGTGATTCGTACATTGAAGTAGAATTGTTCAGAAATTGATATTTAAATGGAATCATGGGGTTGATGTCACTTCGATACAATTGATTGATTCAGTGGTGGGAAATGGCGCGAGGTAATGGTGAACTATTTTAAATGATGAGAGAAGCGTCCGGTGCTACAGAGAGCGGCGTGCATGTTAGCGGCGGTGTGGTTGGAGAATGAGCGGACAAGCGGTGTTTAGAAAATAAAAAGGCCGATGGAGTGCGTAATTTTAATTTTGGCGCGTCTCGTTCCCGCAATTTTTTTTTAAAAAAAAAAATTAGAAACTCCTACGCTAGTATCCCATTTAGCCTTAAACGGAGAAACTGTCGACTGTCTCAAGCTTTTATAAAAAAAAAATATCGCTATATTTAAATTCAGGATCTAATAACTAAATCTTAATCTTTTTGCCACCAAACCCCAAGGAGAAAATTAATTTATTTTGATATTGCCTTTTCATAAAAAAAAAAGGGAAAAAAAATAAATAAAATACCACCAAAACCAACTTATTAGAAGAAGGTGATCATGAGTTGATAAATCATCAACTAATTTCATACTTGATTATTGTGTGGAAAATGGAACATATTAGTTTACTTTATTTTGTATTCTTGACATGTGTGCGTGTTAAATTTTGTACTGCTCCAACTAGTCACATACAGACACTGTAATTCCAAACACTACTTCTGAGTGCACAATTACAATTGAGAGATATGATGTCGGTTCGGATATTAATTATTACAAACTCATCAGTATAACTTATCTTTAAAAACTGATTTGTAAGAAAAGAATGTCCATTGATTAATAAATCACTAACCAATATCATATTGAACCAATATGGGGATAAATAGACCACAAATATAAAAATAGTAGATATTTTTCATTTTAGAGAGGACAAAGCTAAATTATCTTAGATCGAGTAAGGACAACTATCTCGCTTGTCTCTTGGTGGTTCTATCACTAATACATGCATATATTACTTTTGGCAAAGAACAATTTAATTTTTATTATGGAAAATGACACATAAGTATCATGTATATACATGTTGTATAATTTGTCGTTAATATATTTTTCGATGCAATAACTTGAATATCTAAGAATCTGTCTAAATATGGGAAAAATTTATTTAAAACTTATATAAAAGTGACTCAATTATCAAAAAAAAAATTACAATAGGGACTAAAATTTATATTTTTAAAACGACATGTATTAAAGTGTCATTATAATAATTTATAAAGTAATTGAATATGATTTTCCTTGTTTATTATTTAGTTAATGAATAATTGCGTGAAGGTGAATACTGTAAAAAGGCTTTTATTAAAAATCCAATTTCGATGGAATGTAAATTATTTAGGTATTGCCAAAACAAAAATTTTATATTTAGTCATAATATAATAAATTATCAAAAGGACAAGAAGTAATAATAATTTAAAAAAAAAAAGAAACAAAAAAATTAAATACCCACACGTTTGTTTTGCGGTGTGTGCTTAAATTTGATTATCTTTTTCTTTGTCTATCCTTTTTTTTAAAGCTTAAATATCTTTCAAATATAAAGTGTTTTACGAAAAAATATAAATTAATAATATACAAATGATTAGCTTTATAATAAAACCAATTGTCAATAATTTTGACGAAAAATGGGTCAAAATGACCCTTACATTTATAAGAAAATAATAATATAAATAAGTATTATCTCATTCATTTCGACTATAAATCACAATTTGTAAAATATACATAACTACAATTTTCATCAACAAACCTCTTACAAACTCAAACGCATATAAGATCAAAATTAACCCTAAAATTATTATTTCACATATACTTTACATTGACTTCATTATAATCATAATTTACCTAAGTCACTTTAGTGATTGAAAGTCATGTTATGTATGTCTCAGTCACATTACTTGCCTTGAATCACATTATTTACCCAATCGTATCGCCAACCATCATTCATATTGAGCATAGTCGCAATAACATTTTACTTAGGTCATAAAGAACCGAGTCATAATCATATTTTTACCTATAATCACAAAGTGACTATCAATTAGATGATTAAAAACCTAGTCATATGTGTGTTCTAGTCATATTTGTGACTTTAATCATATTGTTAACCCTCAGTCATGTGTTATTCCAATCACGTTAATTACCATAGTCATATTACAGACCCTCAATCAATTAAGCACGGTCACATTATGATCTTATTCGTATTACCGACTCTCGGTCACATTTGTGACCTCAATCATATTATTTACCTTAGTCACATTATCAATCATCATTCATATTAATTATCATAATCATATTGTCAACCCTCAATCATATTGAGCACAATTATAATTATGACTCAGTCACATTAGTTACTTCAGTCACATTACCAACCCTCAAACATATGGAGCATAGTTATAATTGTGACATTAGTTATATCTGACTGCGGTTCAGTTCCGAATAGCAAACTGGACTAGAACCAAACTGAAACCAAACAAGTCAACGGTTCGGTGGTTTCGAACCAAACCGGGATCACTGAAGAACAGTTCAGTTCGATTCTTCAAAATTTTTCGAACCGAATGGGAACTGAGGTTGAAATGAACTAGACCGGCCGGCGGTTCGGTTCCGGTTCGAAACCGAACCGAACCGGCCGGTTTCCGGTTCCACAAGTGTGGAACCGGAACCTAAAACCGAACCGGAACCGAACGGTTCGGTTCGGTTCGGTTCGGTTCCTATTAGTTTTTTTTTTGATTAAAATAAAAAAATGAGAGGAATCAAAACTTAAATAAAAAAAAATTATTAATTAAAAAAATATGAGATTAAATTATAAATAAAAAAAATTCATTACATTGAAGAGCTTGAGCTTAAATTTTTAAAAATTTAAGTTGCCTACGTATCCTCAAAGGGTGAGAGGAATCAAAGCTCACGTAGTTCCATTACAAGTTTAAGACATATCCCCTTTGTAAATCATATTTTACAATTATCAATCTTCATTATCAGTTGATCCTTCGGCTCCGGTTCCGCTTGCACTTGTTGCAGAAGCATTATCGAACAAATCTTCAAAATCATCGGGGGCATCTTCTTGTTGTCTCAGATCAGCTCGAGTCCAATCATCCACACAAGCTGTTGCTTCTAGAGTGCTTGGATGTAATGAAGATCGCCTAGCTTCCAATATATTACCTCCCAAGCTGAAGGCTTGCTCAACCGCAACAGTGGAAATAGGTGCTGCCAAGATCTCTTTAGCAATAATTGATAAAAACGGATATATATTTTGATGCCGGTTCCACCATTCAAGGATTTTAAAATTTTTACTACATAAACTTTCATTAGAAAACTCAAAATTTGTAGATAAATAATATCTAATTCAGGGTTATTAGTTGTCGTATCCCTAGATTTTTTATTTCGTTGCAATAACCAACGATCCCCTGCGCTAAGTCTTGTTTGAATTATCGGTTCGCTACTACTAGATTGACCTAATGTTCCTAAGTTATATCTTACAATATAATCATTAAATAAAATAATTAAATCACTTCTTAATTTCGTCATTATGTTCGTAATGTCAATTTCATCTAATATTCCTAAATAACCATAGTAAGCTTGTAAACCATCATTCAAACCTTCTAATTTAAATCTAGGATCAAAAACAGCAGCAATAAGATAAAGTAAAAGAATTTCTCTAAAATAATTCAATCATTTTACCTTCATAACAGTAATGGCTTCGAGCAAAACAATATCATTAGGGTCGCCACTGTCAACATGCTCATCGAGAGTGCCAACAATATTCAAACTCTCAAGTAGAAATAAATGCGCTGTTGGATAATAAACACCGCTAAAAACTAAAGTAGCATCATTAAAAACTCTTAAAATATCTAAAATTTTATCACAAATATCCCATTGACTAGGATAAAGTGTGATATTTTGAACATGTTGAGAAAAAAAACTACATAATGCATCTTTGTATTGAAATGCTTGACATAAAAGAAAATAAGTAGAATTCCAACGTGTCGGAACATCTCTTGAAAATTTAATCGGTTTAATACCATTTATTTTACAAAACTTGGTCCATTCTCTCCTAACTTGAGTATATGACCAAATACAGTTAAGTGCCGTTTTAATTGGATCAAGGAAAGGAGATAATAATTTTAGACCGTCTTGCACACATAAATTTAGGACATGACATGTACAACGAATATGAAAAAATCGACCCCCTAAATTTGGTTCACATAAGGATTTTAAATCATTAATAGATGCAGTATTTGCAGATGCATTATCAAATCCAATTGTTAAAATTTTTTCTACTAAAGCATATTCATCATCAAAAATTACCTTCATCATTCTATAAATATTATGTGCAGTATGTGGGTCATCAAAAACTCTAAATGCAATAAGTCTTTTTTGCATGGTAAATGATGCATCAATCCAATGACAAGTCACACCCATGTATGAGTGTGTTTGCCAATGGTCACTCCATATATCAGAACATATAGAAATACGACCTTTCATCTCTTTAAATATTTCATTTAAAATAATTTTACCATCTTTATATAATTTGAAAATATGACGTTTTGTTGTGTTTCGAGTCATTCTACATGCAGCAGGGTTTAAAGCATTATGCACGTAATTAGTAAAATGAGTGTTTCACCACCAAAGCTTAAAGAAAGATGTGCCATACAAGTTAATTTCGCAAATTCTTCTCTATTTTTTGCATCAGAATATTTAAATAAATCTACACTACTCGTACCTCTACTAGATGATGCGTACCTGCCCATTTGAGTTTGCGTCGTATCAATGCCAAGTTCAACCGGATGATGTTTTTCCATGTGCTTGATCATATTGCCATATCCACCAAAAATTTGTAGATAACCCCACAATAGTTGCAAATTGCTCGTTGTGAATCATCTTTTTTATATTCCAAAGTAAAATGAATTTTGAAAATATCGGAGGACCGAGCCTTACTTCTCTTCTCCGTGATTGTGCACTGACACTAGGGCCGCTCTCTTGGGTTGGCATATTTGACATTATGTTCTCCGAGGAGCTTGCCATTTTATTTTTAGAAATTAGGAAGAAAAATAAGAAATTAACAACTAAATAAATTGAGATTGAGATTTGCGAATAGTAATATACTAATATAAGAATATAAGAAAATTGTATTGAAGTAAGATTGAGAATAAGAGAATTATAGAAAATGAGAGAGTTGAGAATTTGGTGTGATGAAATTATGAAAAATGAATCCTATTTATAGAATTTTAGAATTTTTTTCATACCAAAAATGCCCCTAAATTTATCCGTTTTATTACCGTTATTAGGGGTACATTAGTAATTCTTATTTTTTTTTTTATATAATTTTTTTTTTAATACGGCAGGGAGCCGTTTGGCAGAGAGCCAAACGGCTCCCTGCATCTGCATGTTCCCCCAACTGCTACTAGCCGTTGGGGGAACTTGGTCCCCAACGGCTAGTAGCCGTTGGGGACCGTAGGGTTCCTGTTGGAACCCTACGGTTCCAACAGGAACCCGACGGTTCCAACCGGAACCGTCCGGTTCCGGTTGGAACCGTCCGAACCGGTGGAACCGTACGGTTCCACCGGTTCGGACCGGTTCGCGTTGGGGTGGAACCCCAACCGAACCGGAACCGTGGCCGGGTCTAAAATGAACCGCAAATCAAACTGGAGAATCGAACCGGATAACCCAAAATTTTTAACTATTTATACTAATTTTTAAATAATTTTTTATTTTACTTTTGTACTTAAAAGAAATTAAAAATATAACAAAATATTTAGTTTACTAATATTACTTGAAAATGATTTGCATTTATAAGTCGTCGATGCTTATCTTTCATGTGTCGTCATTTGTCTACATCTTATACAGTTAGTATATAGTTATAATATGTTGGGGGCGATGGGCGCAGCGGAAGCGCGTTTCGGGCGAAATCGTAATTTAAAATTTTTTCAAATTACCGAATAAATTATGCAATATCTAATATGAATAATTTATTCATATTTCATCTAAGCCTATTCGATATCAAATAACAACATAAATGTATATGAAACGTCACGAAACTTTTACAAAAATATTTTTTTTTCCGTAAAATGACTCAAAACGCATTTATGACCGAACCGACCACCCTACACTTATGGAGACTGCCCAGGTCAGCCCCAATAGTGTTAGGGCAGTTCATGGGCTGCCCGAACAATGATGAACTCACTGTTTGGATAGCCGTCACCGGTTGGCTCAAAAGTCACCCAATAACGTCGTTTTTCACTGTTTTCGCTTATTTCAACTCTCGAATACTTTCCATCCAGCAATTGTTCCAACTCCCAAAATACATCCAATACATTCATATGACATCAAATTTATCACAAAATTTCCAGTTTATTCAGATTTGATCCAGAAATCGAAAATCCCAAAATTTCATGCTTTAAATCCAATTTTCAACATAATCAAATTAATCTCAACACCAATTCAAGTCACCATATATGAACATCCAAGAATAATTATAGGCATTATAAGAGTGGTCATAACATTCTAGAATGACAACATATCATCTAATGATCAAATTGGCCTCATATTACAATAATATCAACCAATACTACTTTACACATGTATCAACACTTCCATTTCATCATCCACAATCAAAAGTCCCATTTTTTCAGAATTGAATGAACCCTAAAACCTTTTTAAATCATCTAGAAACAAGAAATTAAATTTCCAAGCTTAGAGTTTTGAAGAATTACCTTAAATCTCTTAAATCCTTAGCCTTTCTTCTTGATTTTCCTTCATTTCTTCTTGGATTGATCAAAGCAAATCCTAGGGCTATTGTATTTGAAACTCTCGGCCATGGTTGTTCATCTTATGAAGGAAACAAAATTTCCCAAATAAAAGAAGACATGACTGACTTACTAGATTTAGAATGGTCATTTGGCCAAAATTTAATCCAATTAATAAAGTAACTTTATGTTAACCAATCAATATTGCACACATAAAGTATAATCAAATTATTCCATGTGTAACAATAATAATTGGACAAATTTAATAACATTTATGGAAAAAAATTGTATTAATTAATCATTTAAATATTTAACAATTAAATATCCAAATAATTAATTAATATAATTATTATTATATATGTATTTTCATTTACAATAAATAACAAATAGATATATTTATGGCATGTGACAAAATCTCTTATGACGGATAATTAATATGTATCTAATCGTATTATGTATCAAATACAAATACACAATAATTACGATTGGCCAAAATCCTCTAATGCATGTGTTATCATTTAACTGATTAAACGATTCGAATTAACTCACTTAATCTGATGAAGTATTATTAATAATATGTATTATTAACATCGCGTTGCCCAAGTGTTCAACGAGTACAATTCATATTGTGGGACTTTCTAAGTTTAGGTTATTCGTCACGAAATCTAATTTCGTGTCCATAATCCACATACTCATGGATTATGGACAACCATTGATAATCTCGCTAAACTATGCAAGCCGAGGTCATTACATACGTATAATCCCTCTGTCACAGGCTATCCATATTATACCTCGTGGTATAGATAAAAAAGTCAAACTCGTTCGGTATAATATAGTTGAATTTCAATTTACGATCTCTAAATAACATTCGAAACTGGTTTCCGAAGTTATACCACGGCCATGAATTTACTAGATTGTAAACACGTGAGGATGTCTATGCCTTATACACAAGACTGGCAGATTCTATCTTGATACACACTGGATATCATGAGCATCAGTCCACACCCAACGATAAACGGAGGTCTGATGTAACGACCGGTAATAATTACTACTCTTTATGATGATATTATTACGTACAGGACAAAGGAACATAAAATAAATCATGTTGGGACTCAAATACGGTTATGAAAAGACTTTGGGAATGATCGGTAAATTTCTTGAGGTCCCGAGAAGAAACTGTACCGTATGCCCTTTTGTACTATATATAGTATTTTAGGTATAACTTTTTCATACGAACTCAAAATTTTATGAATTTTATATCATCGGAAAGCTTAGACCGAGACCTACAACTTCCGTGTTATATATTTTTCCAAAATCGGACTAGAAATGAGTCAAAAACTCAAATCAAAACTGAGATGAATAGTAACTTCGAGGACAAAAGTGAGAAATCTCAATTTATCTAGATACTTCCACATTTTTCTTTGTATCAATTAGGTCCACTATATAAAGGACCCTATTCACTATTACCAAAGAGAGAAAAACGAAATTGGGGGAGAGAGAGAGAGAAGAAAAACCGTAAAGAAAAGAGAGGGAAGAAAAAGGAAGAAGAAGAAGAAGGAGAGAAGAGGAAGAAGAAAATAAAGGAAGAAGAAGAGAGAACAGAAGAGTAGAGAAGCTTGGCATCCTTGGAGGACTTGTAGAGTAAAGGAAAATCAAGAAAATGGAGGTAAGAAATCCAAGATCCATTTTTGAAGTTTTGAGGTTTGATAAAATTGATACCAATTTTATGTTGAAGACTTGATTTTGATGATGATAGTATGTTTGTTGAGAATTAAAACAATGAATAAGTTAAAGAATTTGCAATTGTTGGGTTTCGGATAAAATATTTGGTAGAATGTTTAAAATAGACTAAGAATGAATTTGATGATGAATTGATGAAATTATAAGCTTAAGGTTGAGCATTGTGTGAGTAGATATATGGATTAGGAATTATTAAGTGTTGAGTGTAATATGTTTTGATTATGTGAATAGATAAAATTTGGTTTGTTGATGGAAAAAGAGATTAATGTATATTTATTGATGTATAAGGTGATGTCTTGAATGTTGGTTTTTGTATTAAAAGTGTCAAACAAGGAAGAACAAATAGGGTAGTGAATGAGAACTTGGTAGTTAATAATTCCTAATCCATATATCATATTCAAAATTCTGAGTAAACTAGAAACATAGAGGAATATCATATTCAAAATTCAGAATTTTTAGACTTAAGAGGGAGTCGTACCGAATTTTCAAAATTGGCCGCACTGCAGTAAATTAATGGTTCTGTGGTGACAGAACAAGGTGTAGAGAGAACTTTATAATTTGCGTTCTAGAAGTCGAAATCAAGTTCCGTAAAATTCTGGGTACTCTAGACACATAAGGGAGTAACATATCCAAAATTTAGAATTTTTGGACTTAAGACGAGGTCGAAACGAATTTTTGAAGTTGGGCGACCTGCTGCCTCAGTGTCCAGTTTTAGACCCGGCCGGCGGTTCGGTTCCGGTTCGGAACCAAACCGAACCGGCCGGTTTCCGGTTCCACAAGTGTGGAACCGGAACCTAAAACCTAACCGAAACCGAACCGGTTCGGTTCGGTTTAATTTTTTTTTAATTAGTTAAAATAAAAAAAATGAGAGAAATCAATTAATCAAAGCTTAAATAAAAAAAAATTTTATTAATTAAAAAAAATGAGATTAATTTATAAATAAAAAAAAAATTATTACATTGAAGAGCTTGAGCTTAAATTTTTAAAAATTTAAGTTACCTACGTATCCTCCAAGGGTGAGAGGAATCAAAGCTCACGTAGTTCCATTACAAGTTTAAGACATATCCCCTTTGTAAATTATAATTTTACAATTATCAATCATCATTATCAGTTGATCATTCGGCTCCGGTTCCGCAGCTTCCGCTTGCACTTGTTGCAGAAGCATTATCGAACAAATCTTCAAAATCATCGGGGGCATCTTCTTGTTGTCTCAGATCAGCTCGAGTCCAATCATCCACACAAGTTGTTGCTTCTAGAGTGCTTGGATGTAATGAAGATCGCATAGCTTCCAATATATTACCTCCCAAGCTGAAGGCTTGCTCAACCGCAACGGTGGAAATAGGTGCTGCCAAGATATCTTTAGCAATAATAGATAAAACATGATATATATTTTGATGCCGGTTCCACCATTCAAGGATTTTAAAATTTTTACTGCATAAACTTTCATTAGAAAACTCAAAATTTGTAGATAAATAATTATCTAATTCAGGATTATTAGTTGTCGTATCCCTAGATTTTTTATTTCGTTGCAATAACCAACGATCCCCTGCGCTAAGTCTTGTTTGAATTACCGGTTCGCTACTACTAGATTGACCTAATGTTCCTAAGTTATATCTTACAATATAATCATTAAATAAAATAATTAAATCACTTCTTAATTTCGTCATTATGCTCGTAATATCAATGTCATCTAATATTCCTAAATAACCATAGTAAGCTTGTAAACCACCATTCAAACCTTCTAATTTAAATCTAGGATAAAAAACAGCAGTAATAAGATAAAGTAAAGGAATTTCTCTAAAATAATGCAACCATTTTACCTTCATAACAGTAATGGGTTCGAGCAAAACAAGATCATTAAATATGCTGTAGGATAAAAACACCGCTAAAAACTAAAGTAACATCATTAAATACTCTTAAAATATCTAAAAAACTTTCACAAATATCCCATTGACTAGGATAAAGTGTGATATTTTGAACATGTTGAGAAAAAAAACTACATAATGCATCTTTGTATTGAAATGCTTGACATAAAAGAAAATAAGTAGAATTCCAACGTGTTGGAACATCTCTAGAAAATTTAATCGGTTTAATACCATTTATTTTACAAAACTTGGTCCATTCTCTCATAACTTGAGAATATGACCAAATACAGTTAAGTGCCATTTTAATTGGATCAAGGAAAGGAGATAATAATTTTAGACCGTCTTGCACACATAAGTTTAGGACATGACATGTACAACGAATATGAAAAAATCGACCCACTAAATTTGGTTGACATATTTCTTTTAAATCGTTGATGGATGCAGTATTTGCAGATGCATTATCAAATCCAATTGTTAAAATTTTTTCTCCTAAACCATATTCATCAAAAATTACCTTCATCATTCTATAAATATTATGTGCAATATGTTGGTCATCAAAAACTCTAAATGCAATAAGTCATTTTTGCATGGTAAATGATGCATCAATCCAATGACAAGTCACACCCATGTATGAGTGTGTTTGCCAATGGTCACTCCAAATATCAGAACATATAGAAATACGACCTTTCATCTCTTTAAATATTTCATTTAAAATAATTTTACCATCTTTATATAATTTGAAAATATGACGTTTTGTTGTGTTTCGAGTCATTCTACATGCAGCAGGGTTTAAAGCATTATGCACGTAATTAGTAAAATGAAGTTTTTCACCAAAGCATAAAGAAAGATGTGTTCATACAAGTTAATTTAGCAAATTCTTCTCTATTTTTTGCATCAGAATATTTAAATAAATCTACACTACTCGTACCTCTACTAGATGATGCGTACCTGGCCATTTGAGTCTGCGTCGTATCAATGCCAAATTCAACCGGATGATGTTTCTCCATGTGCTTGATCATATTGCCGTATCCACCAGAAAATTTATAGATAACCCCACAATAGTTGCAAATTGCTCGTTGTGAATCATCTTCTATATATTCCAAAGTAAAATGAATTTTGAAAATATCGGGGGACCGAGCCTTAACTTCTCTTCTCCGTGATTGTGCACTGACACTAAGGCCGCTCTATTGGGTTGTCATATTTGACATTATGTTCTCGGATGAGCTTGCCATTTTTTTTTGAGAAATTAGGAAGAAAAATAAGAAAATTGAATAATTGCGATGCGAATGATAACAAATTAACAACTAAATAAATTGAGATTGAGAAAATAAGAATATAAGATTATAAGAGATTGTATTGAAGTAAGATTGAGAATAAGAGAATTATAGAAAATGAGAGAGTTGAGAATTTGGTGTGATGAAATTATGAAAAATGAATCATATTTATAGAATTTTAGAATTTTTTTGATACAAAAAATGGCCCTAAATATAACCGTTTTATTACCGTTATTAGGGGTACATTAGTAATTTTTATTTTATATAATAAAAATATATTTTGTTTAATTCTTTTATTTATTTATTTTTGGCAGGGAGCCGTTTGGCAGCAGGGAGCCAAACGGCTCCCTGCTCCCCCAACGGCTACTAGCCGTTGGGGGAATTAGGGTTCCTGTTGGAACCCTACGGTTCCAACAGGAACCCAACGGTTCCAACCGGTGGAACCGTACGGTTCCACCGATTCGAGTTGGGGTGGAACCCCAACCGAACCGGCCCAATTCCGGTTCGGTACCGGAACCGTTGGAACCGGAACCTCCGGTTCCAACCGGTTCGGTTCCGGTTCCGAACCGGAACCGTGGCCGGGTCTATCCAGTTTTTCTGTTGGACAGCCCTTGAATTTCGGTCTATAAGTTGAGTTTCTGAAGTCCAAATCGATATCCGTAAAAAATGGCATAAATTAGACTCATAGAGGAGTATTCTATAAAAAAATTCAGCTCCAGAACTGATCCCCTCTATTTATACCGAATTTTCAAATTCAGGTCACTCTCTGTGACTCTTCTGTTTTGATGTAGGAGTTGTAGACGCTCAAAATAATTTGTGTAACCGCGAAACGAACCTTGTAAAAACTCTATAGGGTGCTTTAACGTGTTAGAAAGACAGCGGGGGCGATAATTCATGCATTTCACGTTTATTCTTATATATGGGAATATTCTCGTTGTAGTAGCTAACGAATTTGTTCTTATTCATATATTTAGATCGGCCTCAAGATTCTCAGCAGTCTTCCACCCCGTGAAGGGACTCACCTTAGTCGTATACTGTGAGTGGACACTTTCCTTCTTACTTGATTTTCATATCGTATTTTGATATCATACTTATTTTTAAGCCTTAGGGCGTTAGACTTCTTAATTGCTGTTATTACATGATATTTATGTTTATGCTTTGTATTAGTTGTGCTTTACACATAAAAGTTTTTAAAACATTAGTTTTTATTTATTTCGGGACATGAGGTAAAACTTCACCCCAGTATGTAACTTGAGATTCAGATGAAATTGACGGATAAAGAGAGCATGTGCACATGTTGAGGACTGGGGGGACGCCCCTGGATCCTCAGCGCTCAGATGGTACAGTCCTTGGCGGAGATGCGCCTTCGGGAGGAGATGCGTCTTCGGGCGGAGATGCGCCTACGGGCAGAGATGCGCCTTCGGGCAGAGATGCGCCTACGGGCGGAGATGCGCCTACTGGCGGAGATGCGATTTTCAGAAAAAAGGATTTCAATTTTTAGTTTTCAGAAAAGAGCTTTAGAAAAGAATTTAGAAAGACGGATTTAGAGTGAAGTACAAGAAAGAGTTTTCAGTTTTCAAATTCTCAGTACTCAGATTTCGGAGTTTCGGAACATAGTTTTCAGAACTTAGATTTTGGAAAATAGTTTTCAGAAATACTGGATATTCAGTAATAGATTTCAGAAATCAGTGTTTTAAAGGCAGTTTTTCGAAATACAAAGTTTTCATGTAAAGATATTTTGAAAACATGGTTTTTAAAGCTAAAAGATTTTTTTATTAGTTTCCAGTTATTTGTCCACTCACTTAGATCGTATGACGATCTAACCCTCCTCTAGTTTTATATGTTTTGTAGGGATTCCAGGAGGACAAGCTCGAGAGGACGAATACTGATGCAGTCATTAGGGATGGAGTCCATCAGTATTAAGTCACAAAGTATAAGAGTCTAGTGTAAAATCAAAGTATTTGTATGCATTAGTGGTGTGCTAGTCATTATAAGTATCTATTAAAGTATTGTAAAATAAAGATTTTCCGAGTATGCATTTACAAGTATTAAAAGTATTTTATGTTGGTCGAGCTAAGGTCGTTATGCACGACATTGCATTAGAATAGTTTATGATACATTTAGAAAGTCAGAGGCTTATGGGGTTAGTACAGCTATCCCCTGCCGGTAACATCTTCCAGATCGGGGATGTTACATCTGATCATGAATAGATCGATGACGTGACTGCCATCAAAGTGTGGAGGATAACTCATCTATCCCACGGTGGTATCTCAAGTCGAAAGACCAATATACTCGTTTAACTCGAGAAGATTCCTATTGACGTTAGTGTACTATCTATTAGGAAATCTTCAGTGGATCGTTCAATGTTTATCAAATAAATATTTACATGTCTATACGAGTCTCCCGAGACTCATGGTTCATTGAGATAAACCATCGGACCGAGTCACGATATACGACATGTACTGGTCTCAGCATATTTTACTAACCCCATGTTAGTAAATCTTGACTATGAAATTTATTTAAGGATATACATCTTATAGTGCGCTTCCTAATGTCAATTACAAACTACGTTGTAACTGTGCACTATATTGTAAATCCTAAGGTCTTTGTCTAATTTACACGTATCACTAAACCATATTTAGTTTCGATCTAATCGTAATCAGATATATGATCGTAATTAGATCGAATAAGTGTATAAAAGACAATAATGGTACCATTAAATTAGTAATATTATGAAAAATAGAATTGTTCGTATTTATGAATCATACATAAATACGATCTGTATTGACACTTCGAGCACCAACCCTAACAATTTCTCTTATTTGTTCTAGTACCAATCCACGGTATCCTATACACATCTTAATGTGTATCGCATACTCATGGCCCTTAAGAGCTCACCATGCACTCAAAAGGTAGGTAACAACAAGTAAGCCCGTTTAACAAAACGAGTATGTCCAACAAATCCAATTGTTTTCCTTAGCCAGCATCATTCATGTTTTGTAGAATCAAATTCTACATCAGTATGACTCAGATGCTATATCAGTATTGTGCTATAGCTACTGAGTTGTCTATGTATTTAGATATCAAATCCAAATACTATGAGATAATCGCAAGCACTATATTAATATGAAAACTTCTAATTTATATAGTCACTTTGCAACTTCATAAATCAATATTTCATAAGTTGCAATTGATTCCACTAATTCAGTAGAATCAATAGTGACACTCCTACTGTATCTTTTATGACTTTACATGACATAGACCATCTAATGTCATGATTAAGATCAAAACTAAACTGACCTTATGGTTACAGACCAAATTCTCCATGAATTAGAAACTTGTTCTTAATATCTCAAAAATCACAAAGAACATGTCTCAAGATCCATCATATAGTCTGTAAAAAATCAAAATAACCCGTAACAATTACGATTAAATTGATATCTTTAATCGCATAAAAATAATATTCTTTACGTCATCATCCTATGATGCATAAGATTGACTAGACATTCTAATCAATTTCTAGGGGTGGCAAAACGAATCAACGAATCGAATTTGTATCAAATCTTAAACGAATCGAATCAAAATGTGATGGATTCGTATTCGATTCATTTATTAAACGAATCCTAATATCATGATTCGTATTCGATTCGTTATTAAACGAATCGAATACGAATATTCGTTTATTCGATGATATTATTTAATAAAATAATTTAACACACTTGATTTACATTAATTCTTCATAAATATATACATATGAAATATGTAATTAATATATTTACTAAAAACATCTCACCAAATATCGAAAATATTACATTTTCTATGATAATTATTTATAATTTCTCGAATCTTAATTGAAAATTAACAAGAACTAGTAAATAAAAATAATAAAACGAATCCTAAACGAATAAACGAATCCATGAGCTTAAATTCATATTCGATTCGTTTAATAAACGAATCGAATCGAATTGACCTATTTAATAAATGAATTCATTTTTTCAAACATGTATTCGCTTTAAAGCGAATCGAATCGAACGAATAAACGAATCCTGACCCAAATTACCACTCCTATCAATTTCTATTTCAATAAAGGCATCATCATTTACGAAAGATGAATACTGTATATATAAAAGACACGTTAATTGTCTAACAGTTATACTAACTGTCATACAGATAGTCTTAATATGTTTTTTATTAGATCATATCTAATGCACGACTAATGTGAGTTTCTCACAAGTCTCTTGTTTTATATCGTATATAAAACTTTAGATCAAATATATCAGAAACTACTCTCACGGATTTCACGGAGAAAATAAGACTTAAGTAAACGTTTTACTTTACAAACATCTCATTATTACTTTAACAATGATGATGTCGTTAGGATATATAACATTAGAAAGAAATTTGTATGATCTCACTGACCTTGGTAACAAATATGTATTCTCTATGCTTTGATAAAATCAGACAATCTGACTGTATCAAAATTAGAGAACACAAATTTTCGGAAAACTTATCTGAGTCTACAATAGGCTCTATAAGCTAGTATATCAAACTTTGATCTTAGCAGAATACAAACTCTATGGCCATTCTGGAATGAACTCTTCAAACAAAAAACCACGACGGATCTCTCATTTAAAGAAATCACTTAAGAATGCCACTTTGCATTCTTTAGCCAAAATACAAAATTTAATATCAACATTAACCAACAGATCCTTAATTGTTTAATTAGTGCGACTATAGACAGGTTTCATCAGAATCTACAATAGATCACTGAGTAAAACATTTATCACTGTTATATTATAAAGGTCAAACCTTTATCAAGCTCACTTTGCTTTTGTTGCGCAAATAATTTACACATTTTTATGAACTATTCATAACGAAAGCTTAATCAAGTTCCAAACTTGATCGTAGTAAGCTACGAACAATCTTAGATCTATGGTTCAATAGTAATTTCCGAAATCAATATCAAATATCGCTCATACTATAAATTTTGGGGTAATTTTCTTCAATAAGAAAACAACAGAATCATTAAGTATGAAATACTTTGTGAACGATTTTGACATCCTATTGAACTTATACGGAAGATGACTAAGGGTGTTTTCATCGTATTAATTATGTAGTTCCATTACAGTTTATCATTCTCACATTTGACTTTAATAAGTCAATTCTTTTATACAATCATCAACATCTGATGTTACTCACCAAGTAATAAAATAATTTAATTACTCGGGATCACATAAAAGATATTCTATCAAATAGAATATAATATTCTAATATAATAAATGATAAACCTTACTTGTACTTCCGAGGCGCAAATAAATTCAGTTATATAACCATTATACAAAAAAAATTCAAATCTCAAACTTTTCAAGATTCAAATTTTCCACTATATATATCATATATGTAACTGTAGGAACAAATGGAACCATGATTAAATAGATGAATTAGATTTACTGGAGCATAACCCCAAGAGCATTGAAACTAATTCGGTAACACTCAATATCAACGAATCAACTCATATAAGATTCAATTACTCCTACTGACCAATTCTATCAAGATGGATTCGTGGAAGTTTAATATTGAGTAAGAATCACATTCATTAAATAACTTTAGAACTAATTGCCTTAAATTCATATATTCAATCATATCAAACATCTTTGAACAATTCAAAGACTCACAGTGAATTTTGAAGATATAGTTTTCATCACTTTAAAATAAAATATCTTTGAACCTTTCAAAATGTTCTATCCGCATTTCATCATAAAATATATTGAAAGTTCTCGAACCATTCAAGTCGTTCAATATTTATACTTGTAGAAACACGCAACCAAGTCATGTCAATTCACTAACTAAGTTACGAAGTAGAGAAAACTATGTAAGGCAATTTCTAATTCATTAAACTACATACATCTAATGTATTAGTCTAATAAATTTTATAGTCTAATGACGATCATTGGTTAAATGAGATTTAATCACATCATGAATACAATATTTATTAAATGGTTAAGGGTATATGGTGTGAACTCGTATCAGACCATCCTTTATCATAAGGAATAAACATCTAATGCTTATGTGATAAAAACTCATAATGCACAGTTCTAAGTTATTTAGTTAACCGAACAGTTTCTTAATGTTTATATTTTCATTAATGACATTATTAGTCATATTAAAATATGTAACAACTATTTATAAAGAACAAGTAACTATCCAATAGTCACAAGTTCTGATATCAAATATCAAAAAAATCATTAAATATTTTTTTTAATTAACTAGATGGGAGATCTTGTATACAATACCTACAATTGTCGTATTGTGAGAATCGATATTCTCTATACACTACTATACACATCTCATTTCTTTAACTTTATAATTTGCGTTCAATTTTTCACAAGAATTACAAATGATTGATTAGCAAACTGTGTCAAACACATGACTTCTAAAAGTCACTAAAGCCAAGAAACGTCATTATAAGATAATAAAATACTAATGAGGTTTTCTTAATGCCAGTCAAGAATCTCAAGACAAGAACTAATTCGTGTCAATTCTTATTGCATAAGAAACTATTCTATCTAGATAATTATATCATAAAACAGATATCTATTTAGATTACTAATCGTGATTTAGTAACTAAGTCACTAACCATCTTGATTTTTAAGAAAATCGGAACAACAGTTCCCGATGGTTTGAACTAATCTAACAATATCTAAGTCTATGTCATTCTAGAACTACGCAACCATAAGTAAAGTCAGAAAATATATTCAAGTAATATGTTATGTAGTGGATTAGAAGTATAAATCTATAAATAATATAGAATAAACGTTAACCTCTCCTGAGTCTCTCTTGTTTCAGCGGATTCGTATACCATTGCTTTAAAGACGGGATCTTTCCTTGGCTAGCAGCACCACCTTTCGGGGTTGAAATCTCACAAAACAAGTAGGAAAACTCACGGATTTCTTTTTAGAAGTCAATTTGGATTTCTTGAAAACCCAAACAAAGATTGTCAGAGGAATCCGAACTTGCCAATGGTGTTTACTTCTTTCCATTGGCCAGTACGAAAAGGAAGAAGTGAAGTCAGATTGGGTCAGTGTTCAGGTGAAAATGAATCTCTCTTATCTATGATAATTTTGGTCTCACTTTCTCTTTTCCTATTGAAATGAATATCATTTACATCAATAATAGATGAGCTAAACCTCTATAAGGTTTGGATTACTTACTTTAGGAGAGTAAGGACTTTAACTATCTATATCTCTAGATAGAAGGACTGGGCTAGTCAGGGGAGGAGGGTCCGAATGAGTCTTGGCAGTCTTTCTTGCTTCTCTTACTCTCAGCCTCTACTCTTCCCTATAAGCACACTTAGCCTCATGGAACTACAGGAAATATATAACTAATGAAGATCGCACTCTCGTTCAAAGCCTTAAGGGAGGACCCTTGAGGGAAGATATAAAAGAAAGAGAACGTTGATTTAGTACAATTCCTTATACAACTACCATAACTTTCACTTTAAGTATAAATCTATAAACAATATAGAATAACCGAAAAATGAAGAAGAATTTTTCATAAAATTACGCACTGCATTAGTTATGGATTTTTAACCCAGTGGTGTCTCTCACTACTTTAAGTAATACAGTAATCCCCAACGGAGAATGAGAAATCAATAATTAAATCAATTTCCATAGTGGGAGTAGGATCCCATGAATATATTTCGACTCACAGCTTTGGCATGATCTCGTCTACGTATATTCATTAGGTAGACAATTCATTGTTAATCACTCACCAGTGAATCCTGATTGTTTCTCGTTATGATAGCTTTGGCACGTTCACAAGGAGGTGTATCAAGGCTTCACTTGTCAATGACAAACTCAAGCTACCAATGTAGTCCTAATAGCTTTGGCCGCTTCAGGATTTCCACTTGAATTTGTCTAGTATCAATTTACAACCGGCATGGATAAAATTTTATAACCTACACCCTCACAACTTTGGCACGATCTCAGATGCAGTTATAGAAAGATACCCATAAACAGTACTGACAAGACGGACCAAAAAACATGTATCCAATACACGTCACTTTACAGCCTTATTTTAATCGAGGATTTTTCTCAATGAAGCATTGCTCCACATCAAATGCAGAATTTTAATCTAAATCATTTTCTAAATAATTTAATTCTTCATATAGAAAACATAACATAATTTAACGATTAAATTTCTGTTACATTTCCTGTTAGCGTGGAATCGAAAAGTCAAAAAACATATATAGATTGCATGCATGTGCGAACATTAAAATTGGATTAAATATCAAAAATAAAGCATGAATAATGTAATGGATGAAACGTCAGACCTGTTCTGATACCATTATTGTTGGGGTTTCAAGCGATGGGCGCAGTGGAAGCGCGGTTCGGCCAAAATCGTAATTTCAAACTTTTTCAAATTACCGAATAAATTATTCAATATCTAATATGAATAATTTATTCATATTTAACCTAAAACTATTTATTTGATATCAAATAATGACATAAATGTATATGAAACGTCGCAAAATTTTTACGAAAAATATTTTCAAGTAAAATGACGCCAAACGTGTTTATGACCGAACCGACTACCCGACACTTATAGAGACTGCCCAGGTTAGCCCCAATAGTGTTGGGAAAGTTCATGGGCTGCCCGAACAGTGATGAAGTCATTGTTTGGACAGCCGTCATCCGGTTGGCTCAAAAGTCACCTGATAACACTATTTTTTACCGTTTTCGCTTATTTCAACTTCGAAACACTTTCCAGCAATTGTTCCAACTCCCAAAATACATCCAATACATTCATATGACATTTAATTCATAAAAAAAAATTCAGTTTATTCAGATCTGATCTAGAAATCGAAAATCCAAAATTTCATACTTTAAATTAAATTTTCAACATTAATCAAATTAATCTCAACACCAATTCAAGTCACCACATATGAATCACCTAAGAACAATTCTAGGCATTACAAGAGTGGTCATAACACTCTAGAATGACAACATATAATCTAATAATCAAATTGGCATAATATTACAATAATATCAACCAAAACTACTTCACACATGCATCAACACTTCCATTTCATCGTCCACAACCAAAAGCCCCAATTTTTCAGAATTTAAGGCCCTAGAACCTTTCTAAATCATCAAGAAACAAGAAACTAAATTTCCAAGCGTAGGGTTTTGAAGAATTACCTTAAATCTCTTAAATCCTAAGCCTTTTTTTCTTGATTTTCCTTCATTTCTTCTTGGATTGATCAAAGCAAATCCTAGGGCTATTGAATTTGAAACTCTCGGCCATTGTTGTTCATCTAATGAAGGAAAAAAATTTCCCAAATAAAAGAAGACATGACCGACTTACTAGGGGTAGAATGGTCATTTGGCCAAAATTTAATCCAATTAATAAAGTAAACTTTATGTTAATTAATCAATATTGCACACATAAAGTATAATCAAATTATGCCATGTGAACCAATAATAATTGGAAAATTGTCATAACATTTATAAATTTTTTTTATTAATTAATCATTTAAATATTTAACAATTAAATATCCAAATAATTAATTAATATAATAATTTTTATATATGTATTTTTATTTACAATAAATAACAAATACGTATATTTATAGCATATGTCAAAATCTTATTTGACGAATAATTAATGTGTATCTAGTCGTATTATGTATCAAATACAAATACACAATAATTACTATTGGCAAAATCCCATAATACATGTGTTATCATTTAACCGATTAAACGATTCGAATTAACTCAGTTAATCTGATGAAGTATTATGAATAATCTGTATTATTCATATCGCGTTGCCCAAAAGTTATACGAGTACACTTCATATTGTTGGACTCTCTAAGTTTAGGTTTATCCGTCACGAAATCCAATTTCGTATCCATAATCCACCCACTTATAGATTATGACAACCACAGATAATCTCGTTAAACTATGCAAGCCGAGGTCATTACATACGTATAATCTCTCCGTCACATGCTATCTATATTTGACCCGGCCAAGGTTCCGGAACCGAATTGGAACCTCACTGGTTCGGTTAGGGTTCTTACCTAACTGAATCGGTTGAAACTGCTGGAACTGGACGATTGGTTCCGGTTGGAACCGTTGGAATCTTAGGGTTCCAACGGTAGACCCAACAGCTACTAGCCATTGGGTGTTATCCAACCAGCCCAACGGCTAGTAGCCGTTGGGCTGGGCTGCCCTAATTTCTAATTTTTTTTAATAAATTATTTTAATTTTCCAAAATTACTCCTAATAACGGTAATAAAATGGTTAATTTTAGGGGCAGTTTAGGTATCACAAAAATATTCTAAAAATGTATAAATATGGGTCATTTTTCATTATTTCAACACACTAATTTCTCAATTCTCAATCTCAATTCTCTTATTCTCAATTCTCTCTTTTACAAATTAGAAATTACAATTTATCATTCTCAATTCTCTAATGGCAAGTTCATATGAGAAGACAATGTCAAATATGCCGACCCAAGAGAGCGGCCATAGTATCGGTTCACAAAGAAGAGAAGTTAAGTCTCGTTCCTCGGATGTTTTCAAAATTCATTTTCATTTAGACGTCGTTGATGAAGGTTCAAGAGCAGTATGCAACCATTGTGGGGGTTTTTTTTTTATAAATTTTATGGTATCAAACACCTGGAAAGGCATCATGCGATTGAGCTTTGACTTGATACGACGTAAAATCAAATGGCCAGGTACGCATCATCTAGTAGAGGTACGAGTGCTTTAGATTTATTTAAATATTCCGATACTAAAAATAGAGAAGAATTTGCTAAATTAACTTGTATGACACGTCTTTCTTTAAGTTTTGGTGAAAAATTTGCTTTTACGAATTACGTTCAAAATGCTTTAAATCTTGCTGCATGTAGAATGTCTAGAAATACAACAAAATGTCAAAATTTTAAATTATACAAAAATGATAAAATTATTTTAAATGAAACATTTAGAGATATTAAAGGACATCTATCTATTTGTTCTGATATTTGGAGTGACTATTGGCGAACACACTCATATATGGGTGTGACTTGTCGTTGGATTGATGCATCATGGAACATGAAAAAACGACTTATTGCATTTAGAGTTTTTGATGAACAACATACTGCACAAAATATTTATAGAATGATTAAAGTAATTTTTGATGAATATGGTTTATTAGGTAAAATTTTAACAGTTGGATTTGATAATGCTTCTGCAAATACTGCATCAATTAAGGATTTAATACAAATATGTTAACCAAATTTAGGGGGTCGTTTTTTCATTAGTTCCACATGTCATGTCTTTTATTTATGTGTTCAAGATGGTTTGGAAAAATTAGCACCTTTCATTGAGCCTATTAAAACTGCACTTAATCGTATTACGTATCAAATACAAATACACAATAATTACTATTGGCCAAAATCCCATAATACATGTGTTATCATTTAACTGATTAAACGATTCGAATTAACTCAGTTAATCTGATGAAGTATTATGAATAATCTGTATTATTCATATCGCGTTGCCCAAGTGCTCTACGAGTACACTTCATATTATGAGACTCTCTAAGTTTAGATTTATCTGTCACGAAATCCAATTTCGTACCCATAATCCACCCACTCATGGATTATGACGATCACAGATAATCTCGCTAAATTATGCAAGCCGAGGTCATTGTATACGTATAATTCCTCCGTCACAAGCTATCTATATTATACCCGGCCAAGGTTCCGGAACCGAATTGGAACCTCACCGGTTCGGTTAGGGTTCTTACCTAACCGAATCAGTTGAAATCGCTGGAACCGGACGGTTGGTTCCGGTTGGAACCGTTGGAATCCTAGGGTTCCAACGGCTACTAGCCATTGGGTGTTATCCAACCAGCCCAACGGCTAGTAGCCGTTGGGTTGGGCTGCCCTAATTTTTTTAAAAAAATAATAAATTATTTTAATTTTCCAAAATTACCCATAATAACGGTAATAAAATGGTTAATTTTAGGGACAGTTTATGTATCACAAAAATATTCTAAAAATGTATAAATATGGGTGATTTTTCATTATTTCAACACACCAATTTCTCAATTCTCAATCTCAATTCTCTCATTTACAAATTAAAATTACAATTTATCATTCTCAATTCTCTAATGGCAAGCTCATATGAGAAGACAATGTCAAATGTGTCAACCCAATAGAGCGGCCATAGTATCGGTTGATGAAGGTTCCTCGGATGTTTTCAAAATTCATTTTCATTTAGACGTTGTTGATGAAGGTTCAAGAGCAGTATTCAACCATTGTGGGGTTTTTTTTATTATAAATTTTCTGGTGGATACGGTAATATGATCAAGCACATGGAAAGACATCATGCGATTGCGCTTGGACTTGATACGATGCCAAAATCAAATGGCCAGATACGCATAATCTAATAGAGGTACGGGTGCTTTAGATTTATTTATATATTTCGATGCTAAAAATAGAGAAGAATTTGCTAAATTAACTTGTATGACACATCTTTCGTTAAGTTTTGGTGAAAAAATTACTTTTACGAATTACGTTCAAAATTCTTTAAATCTTGCTGCATGTAGAATGTATAGAAATATAACAAAATGTCAAAATTTTAAATTATACAAAGCTGGTAAAATTATTTTAAATGAAATATTTAAAGATATTAAAGAACTTCTATCTATTTGTTCTGATATTTGGAGTGACTATTGGCATACACACTCATATATGGGTGTGACTTGTCATTGGATTGATGCATCATGGAACATGCAAAAAATACGTATTGCATTTAGAGTTTTTGATGAAAAACATACTGCACAAAATATTTAAAGAATGATTAAAGTAATTTTTGATGAATATGGTTTATTAGGTAAAATTTTAACAGTTGGATTTGATAATGCTTCTGCAAATACTGCATCAATTAAAGATTTAATACAAATATGCGAACCAAATTTAGGGGGTTTTTTTTATATTCGTTCCACATGTCATGTCTTTAATTTATGTGTTCAAGATGGTTTGGAAAAATTAACACCTTTCACTGAGCCTTGTATTTGGTCTTATTCTCAAGTTAGGAGAGAATGAGCCAAGTTTTGTAAATTTAATGGTATTAAACCGGTAAAATTCTCATGAGATGTTCCAACATGTTGGAATTCAACTTATTTTCTTTTATGTCAAGCTTTGCAATATAAAGATGCATTATGTAGTTTTTTTCCTCTAAATGTTCAACATATCAAACTTTTTCCCAGTCAATGGGAAGTTTGTGAATTTTTTTTAGAGATTTTAAAAGTGTTTAATGATGTTATACTAATTTTTAGCGGAGTTTATTATCCTACGATACATTTATTTATTCTTGAAAGTTTGAATATTATTGGAACTCTCGATGACCATGTTGATAGTAGCGATCATAATGATATTATTTTGTTGGAAGCTATTATTGCTATGAAACGAAAATGATTGAATTATTTTAGAGACATTCCTTTACTTTATCTTATTGCTTATGTTTTTTTTATCCTAGATTTAAATTAGAAGGTTTGAATAGTGCTTTATCTGCTTACTATGGATATTTAAAAAAAAACCAAATAAGTTGATATTACAAGAATAATAGTTAAAATAAAAAATGACTTAATAGAGTTATTTAATGAATATGTCATCAGATATAACTTGCAATCAGTAGGACAATCTATTAGTAGCGAAACGACCGTAGTGGAATCTAGACGTAGCGCAGGTGATCGTTGGTTATTACAACGAAATAAAAAACATAGGGATAACATGACTAATAATCCAGAATTAGATAATTATTTATCTACAAATTTTGAGTTTTCAACTGAATATTTAGTTAGTAAAAATTTTCAAATCCTTGAATGGTGGAACCGATATCAAAATGTATATCTTGTATTATCAATTATTGCTAAAGAGATATTGGCAGCACCTGTTTCTACCGTAGCGGTTGAGCAAGCCTTTAGCATCGGAGGCAATATATTGGAAGTTACACGATCGTCATTACATCCAAGCACTCTAGAAGCAACAGCATGTGTGGATGATTGCACCCGAGCTGATCTTAGGCAACAACAAGATGCCCCTGATGAATTTGAAAACTTGTTCGATAATGCATCTACAAGTGCAAACGGAGCTGAATGATCAACATCCACAGATGATAATTGATAATTAAATATTTAAATAATTATAAAATTACAATGAGGCATATATCTTTCAAATGTAATGGAACTACGTGAGCTTTGATTCCTCTCACCCCTGGAGGATACGTAAGAAACTTAAGTTTTTAAAAATTTAAGTTCAAGCTCTTTAATTTATTTAATTTTTTAGATAAGAATTTTATTTGTAATTTAATGTAATTATTATATAATGTAAGTTTATTATATAAATTCAAATTCATAATTTAAAATTATTTTATTTTATTCATCTCAATTTTTTATTTCAAATCAGAACCGAAACCGAACCATTTGGTCCCGGTTCTACATAAGGTGGTGTAACATCCCAGATTTTTCGGACTGATATAGAGAATCCCCAGACTGACGTTATAGTCTCGGGAACAGAATGGTAATGAGGAATAAGAGTTCAAGTGATGTTATATGGGTTAGAATAATAGATTATGATTATTCGTCGCGTCGGAAAGCGTGTGGATCAAAAATCAGTTACGCGATTTTTGTGATACGAGTAAAGTTTACAGTTTTAACCTCAGAATTTGCAAATGAACTCCGATTGAGTTAGTTCTTGAACTATCAGACTCGTTTTTCCGAGACGAACATTTTTCGTGTTGAGCATATTTCGAAAATCGCATCGGAAGGGCTTCAAAATCACATATTTCTGAAAATGCCCTTCTTAGTGGGTCATTTTAGTAATTTTCAGATTCAAGATATTTGTATTATTAAAGTTATTATTATTTTATAGTAAAAAGAAAGAAATACAGGTTTTTGAAACAACAAAAAAAAAAGGGAAAGAGCACGCACGTACGCGCAGGGAGAGGAAGAAATTGGTGGCGCCGGCGGCCAGCCGGCGCACTGGCGCAGGATGAATCGTCCTGCCACGGAGCATCTGCCGGTGGCCGGCGATGGTCCAGGGGTCGCCGAAAAATGGCGCAAATGGAGGAAAGAAGGTGCGGTTTTGGTTGTCCTGATCCCGGCTCATCGGTCCGTTTCACGGCCCGAGCCATCTACCAAATCGAAGCCCTCGACGAGTACTACGATTGTGCGATTTCACCGAACAGCGGCCGAAATCACGCAAAACGAGGAGAAAAGCGACGTGTACTGTAGCACCCACGTGAAAAGTAGCTTTGATCGGAATTCCAATCGCACCAGCGTTCGTATGGCCGTTTGGAGTCCGAATATGGCCTCAGAATTTTGGTATGACTTTCCGTTCAAAATCCGTTATTTTAAAGTGTATCGATTTAGTTTTGGATGATTCCAGTAATTCCATAGTTTAGCGAATTGCCATGTTTTGAATTGAATATATTTTAATATGTTAAAACGATTAATGTGGTAGAATCCGGGGAGAAACGGATTAGGTTTGATTGATCCGATAGAATTAGCGAGTTTCCGGTAAAACGAAGTTTCTCGAGCGATTGAGCTTAGATGACCGTAATCACGAAAATAGTATATATATGATATTGTGAGGGTAATTGAGCAATACCGGGGTAGTTCGGAGGGTTCGAGATGTTGGGGTTTTAAGGGAGAATATCGGTAACGCAGCGGAATAGTGGAAAATCAAAATTTTCCGATTTCAAAACTTTTTCTCGGATCAATTAAATAAACTTATTTATTTAATTATCCAATTATCAAATTCTGAAAAATTACACAAGAAATCAAATTTCTTGGTAATTACCGAATTACCCCAAAACTTTGTAAGTTTATCATTTTAGTCCAAAAGTTGTCAAATACAATTTTGGATGATTCTAAATCATTTATAAAATGTTTTTCAACACATCTAATGCATCAAAATCAGATTTCACACAAATCCCCAATTTTAGTCTAATTGCCGAGAACACCCAAAATTTTCAATTAATTGCAATTTGGTCCCTTTTGTTCAAAACATGCCAAGATCAAATCCAATCAACCTAAAATTTTACATGCATCATATTCATACCATAATACATCACATATATGAAAAGCCCCAAATTTGGAGTGGGTTAAGAACCCTAATTTTTACAATTTCATCAAATTGGCCAATTTCACCAAATTTACAAAATCCAACACTTTAATCCATTCAATACTTTACCAATCAAGCCTCACCACTTTTAAATAACTCTAGAACAATTCTAGGTCACCAAGGAGTGGTTACTAACTCTAGAATGGCAACTTTAATTTTCTAAAATTCAAAAGTAAGCCTTTGAAACCATTTCAAGGCTACTTACATACATCAATCTTTCATTCAAGTTCACAACCATATAAACACAAACTATAAGAGTAGAGATAACATCAAAGCATCACAAAATGAAGCTAAGCATGTTAGAAATATATTTCATGTTGAAGACATTAAAGAAAGACTTACAAAAACAAGCTTTTTCAAGCCTTTTCCCTTTAGCCTTCAAACTTTGCTCTCAACTCTCTTTTATGTTTATTTGGTATCAAATGAACTTCTTAAACCCTAAAAGATGAAACAAAACAATATATACTCTCCCAAATATCCCTTGGCCGAATTTTGAGGAAGAAATATCTAGATATTATATTTTTGTTTCATTTAATTTACAACTTGTCAACTTGATTTCTAAATCATTACACTTTAATGAATTATTCAACTAAGTCAACAATTGCAACTAAAAAATATAACCTTTATATTTAATTAAGGTCATGGCCGAAAATGATAAAAAATAAAGGAAAAGATATTTTCAATTTTAACAATTTTAAAATAAATATCAAAGGAAGTCAAATCCAATTTGACTACCATTTCCTTTACTTTAAAGTCAATTATAAACACTTATAATCATTTCCTAACTTTATCATTTGGTGAGATATTTATATTTTAATTATATTAATCATTTAATAATTAAATAATTAAATAATTAATTAAATAAAAATATCTCAAATATATGTATTATATTTACTTTAAATATCTCAAATACATATATTAATGATATATATCAAATACCTTTATTTGATAATTAATTAATGTGTATTTAATAATATCATATATTAAATACAAATACACATTAATTAGGAAATGACGGTTCGGCCCGTTCGCATGTATTTTTCGTTTAACGTTTAAACGATTTATAAATAATCATCATTATTCATAAAAGTTGCCATAGTGCTCTACGAGTATATTTCATTAGTGAGACTCTCTAGATTCAGGTATATCCGTCACAAAATCTAATTTCGTGTCCATAATTTACCCACCCGTAAATTATGACGACCACAGAAAAACTAGCTGAATCATACAGGTCGAGGTCATTACATACGTATAATCTCTCCGTCACAGGTATCCGGATAATCCCAGAGATATAGATGTAAACGTCAAATCTCTATAGGTATTATCCCGTCGACGTATTCATTAGCAATCTCTAAATAACATTCGGAACTTACTTCCGAAGTATACTGTGGCCACAGATTTAACAGACTGCTAATTACATATGGACTACCTATGCTCTGTACACAGAACTGACGGATCCTATCTTGACACACACAGGATATCCTGAGGATCAGTCCACACCCAACGAACATGCGGAGGTCTGATCTAAATAGATCGGTGACGTGACTGCCATCTAAGTGTGGAGGATATCTCATACATCCACAGTGGTGTCTCAAGTCGAAGGACCACTATGCTACTCAACCAGAGAAGATTCTTATTGACGTTGGCGTACCATCCATTAAGAATCTTCGGTGAGCCGTTCAGTGTTTATCTATTATAAACACCTACATGTCTATATGAGTCTCCGCAGACTCATGGTTCATTAGGATAAACCATCGGACCGAGTCCCGATATACGACATGCACTGGTCTCAACAGATTTGACTAACCGACCCGTGTTAGTGAATCTTGACCAGGAACTTTATTTGATAATATATATATTATCGGGTCTTTGTCTGATATATACATATCACTAAATCACATTTAGTTTCAATCTAATCGTAATCAGATCGAATACATATATAAAAACAAGAGGTGCAACCACTAAGTAAGTAGTATTATGCGAAAAGGGGATGTTCGTATTCATGAATCATACATAAATACGGTCCGGATTGGCGCTCTGAGCACCAACCCCAACAATTTCTCCCACTTGCTCTAGTGCCAATCCACGGTATCATATACACGTCTCAATGTGTATCATATGCACATGGCCCTCAAAAGCTCACCAGTACCTAATAGGCAAGAAACATGTCCGCTATGAAATATTGAGTTTGTCAAACAAACTCCATCGTTTCCCATAGTAAGCATTGTTCATATTTTGTATAATCTAGATTATACATTAATATGACTCTAATGCTACATCAGTATTGTGCTACAGCTACTAAGTTGTCCAAGTATTTAGGGATCTAATCCAAAATACTATATGGACAACCGTAAGCACAACACCAATATAAAACTTCTAATTTATAGGGTCACTTTGCAACTTCATAAGTCAATACTTAATAAGTTGCTTCTAATTCTACTCAGTTAGTAGAATCCTTCGTGACACTCCCACTGCTACTAATGTGACTCTTTATGACGTAGACTGTCTACTGTCATAATTAGTCTCAAAACTAATATGACCCTTATGGTTGCAGACTGAATTCTCCATGAATTAGAAATCCGTTCTTAATATCTCAAAGATCACAAAGAACGTGTTCCAAGATCCATCATATGGTCTATAGGATATCAAAATAACTCATATCAATTATGATTAAATTGATATCTATAATCGCACACAATAAAGTATTCATTATGTTATCATCAAATGATACATAAGATTGATTAGACATTCTAATCAATATCTCTTTCTAAAAAGGAATCATCCTTTACGGAAGATGAATACGATATACAAGACACACATTAACTGTCAAACGGTTATACTAACTGTCATACAGATAGCTTAGTAATGTCCTTTATTAGATCATATCTAATGTACGAATAATAGGAATATCTCACAAGTCTCTTGGTTTTATATCTTATATAAAACTTTATATCGTATATAACATAGACTACTCCCACTGCTATCACGGAGTAAAGAAGATTTAGGTAAAACTTTTACCTTACAAACATCTCATTATTACTATAATAATGATAATGTTATTAGGATATATAACACTAGAAAGTAATTTGTACGCTCCCACTAACCCTTCGAACACATATGTATTCTCCATACTTTGACAAGATCAGACAATCTGACTGATATCAAAAATAGAGAATACAGATTTCCAGAAGACTTATCAGAGTCTACAATAGGCTCTATAAGCTAGCACACTAAACTGCGATCTCAGCAGAACACAAACTCTAGGGCCATTCCAGAATGAACTCTTCAAACAAAGAAATCACAATTGATCTCTTATTTGAATAAGTCATTCAAAAATGCCACTTTACATTCTTTAGCTAAAAAGTACAGTTTAATATCAACATTAACCCACAGTTCTTAAATTGTTCAATTAGTGTGACTAGAGATAAGTTTCCTTAGAATCTATAATAGATTGCTGAGTATAACTTTTCTCACTGTTATATTGCAAAGGTTAAACCTTTAACAAGCTCACATTGCTTTCGCTGCGCAAACAATTAGCACATATCATGAACTAATTCATAATGAAAGCTTAATCAAGTTCAAAACTTGATCGTAGTAAGCTATGAACAATCTTAGATCTATGGTTCAATGGTGAACTTCTAGAATCGATATTAAATATCGCTTCTATTGTAAGTTATAGGATAATTTTCTTCGGTAAGAAAACAACAAAATCATTAAGTATCAAATACTCGTAAATGATTCTGATATCCTATTAAACTTATATAGAAGGTGTATAAGGGTTGTTTCATCTTATTAATTACGTAGTTCCATTTATAATTTATCATTCTCACAATTGACTTCAATAAGTCAAGTCTTTTCTACAATATTTAACATCAGATGTTACACACCAAGTAATAAAACGATTTTATTACTTAGGATCGTAGGAAAGATATTCAATCAAATAGAATACAATATTCTATTAAACAGAATAAACGATAAACTTTTACTTATACCTAAAAGGTGTAAGTAATTTCCATTATATAACTATTATATAAAAGAAATATTCAAATCTTAAACTTTTCAAGATTCGAATTTTCTACCTATACATATCATATATGCAACTGTAGAAAATAATGGAACATTAATTACAGAGATGAATTAGTGTTATTGGAGCATAACCCCAAGAGTATTGAAACTAATTCGGCAATATTCAATATCAAACGAATCAAATCATATAAGATTCGATTACTCCCACTACTCAATTCCATCAAGATGGAATCGTGGAAGAATAATATTGAATATGAATCATATTCATTGAATAACCTTAGAACTAATTGCTTTAAATTCATAAGTTTGATCGTATCAAAGATCTTTGAACAATTCAAAGACATGTAATGAATTTTGAGGATAAAGTTCTCTAAAAACTTTAGATTGAATATATTTGAATAAATCAAAAATGTTCAATCTACGTTTCATCAGAACAGATAGAAAGTTCTTGATCATTTCAAGATGTTCAATATGTGTTCTTTTAGAAACACGTAACTAAGTTATGACAATTCATAAACTAAGTTAAGAAGTAAAGAAAACTACCTTAAGCAATTAAAATTTATTAAACTACATACATCTAATGTATCAGTTAAATAAATCTGGTGGTCCAAAGACAATCATTGGTTAAACGAGATCTTAATCACCTTCCCGAATACAATATTCGTTAAACAGATAAAGATACATGGTGTGATCTGGTATCAAACCATCCTTTACGATATGGAATAAGCATCTAATGCTTAAGTGATTTAAACTCATAAAGCACCGTTCTAAATTATTCACTTTATCGAATAATTTTTCTTAATGTTTATCTCCACGTCAATGAAACTACCAGTTGTATTTTGAAATATATATAACAATTGTTTATAAAGAACATGTAACTATCAAATAGTCGTAAGTTATGATATCAAATATCAAAAACAATCATTAACTAATATTTCAAATAACTAGACGGGAGATCAGGTATACAATACCTATAGTTGTAGCATTGTGAAAATCGATATTTTCTATACACAACTATGCGCATCTCCTTTCTTTAGCTTTACTATTTGCATTCAACTATTCACAACAATTGTAAATAATTGATTAGCAAATTATGTCAAACACATTGCCTCTATAGGTCATTAAAGCTAAGAAACGTCATTACTAGATAAACAAATACCTAATGGGGCTTTCTTAATGCCAGTCAAGAATTTCGTGACACGAACTAGTTCAAGTCAATTCTTACTGCATAAGAAACTATTATCTCTACATTATTATATCCTAAAAGGGATATCTATCTAGATTATCTATCATGACTTAGAAACTAAGTCATTAACCATCTTGATTTTTGAAGAAAATCGGAACAACAGTTCCCGATGGTTTAGACTAATCTAATAATATCCTAGTCTAATAGTATCTAGAACCTATTCTAGAATATTTGCAACCAAGAGTCTAGTCATATTACATATCAAAATATGTATGCAGTAATCAAAAGTTCAATTCTATATAAACAATAGAATATGGAAACAAACAAGCGACAATTTCCATAATAATACACACTGCCTAAGTTATGGAATATTTTAAACTTAGCAGTGCCTCCCATGATTTTACGTAATGCCGTAATCCCCAACGGAAAGACGAGAATTCAATAATTAAATCGAATTCCATAATAGGAAGAGGACCCCATGAATATATTTCGACTCACAGCAGAGACACGGTCTCGCCTACGTATATTCACAGGTAGACAACTCATTGTCAATCACTCACTAGTGATTCCTGGGTTCCGGTCCTGGTCGTTTCTCGTTGTCGCTGCGAAGGCAGGCCCACAAGGAGACGTACCAAGGTTAAACTCGTCAATGATAAACTCAAGTTACTTGCGTAACCCTGACAGCTAGGGCACGTTCAGGATTCCGCTTTCGCTTGAATTTATCTATTATCTAATATAATCCGGCATAAATAAATTTTTATCAGCTACATCCTCACAGCAGAGGCACGGTCTCGGATGTAGTCAACGAAAAGATATTTATAAACCGTATTGACAAGACGGACCATGAAACAAGTATTCCAAATACTAGTTACCTTAAAACCTTATTTAGCGGGGATATTCCATTAAGTGTCATACACCCTAAATCTAATCAAATTAGATTATAACACGCATGTATAAAGTCAAGAAAACATGATTAAACATTGAATAAAAACAAGCTAATCATTTATGGAGGCCTAGAATCAAACTCGCTCTGATACCATTTTGTTGGGGTTTTAAGGGGGAATATCGGTAACGCAGCGGAATAGTGGAAAATCAAAATTTTCCGATTTCAAAACTTTTTCTCGGATCAATTAAATAAACTTATTTATTTAATTATCCAATTATCAAATTCTGAAAAATTACACAAGAAATCAAATTTCTTGGTAATTACCGAATTGCCCCAAAACTTTATAAGTTTATCATTTTAGTCCAAAAGTTGTCAAATATAATTTTGGATGATTCTAAATCATTTATAAAATATTTTTCAACACATCTAATGCATCAAAATCAGATTTCACACAAATCCCCAATTTTAGTCTAATTGCCGAGAACACCCAAAATTTTCAATTAATTACAATTTGGTCCCTTTTGTTCAAAACATGCCAAGATCAAATCCAATCAACCTAAAATTTTACATGCATCATATTCATACCATAATACATCACATATATGAAAAGACCCAAATTTGGAGTGGGTTAAGAACCCTAATTTTTACAATTTCATCGAATTGGCCAATTTCACCAAATTTACAAAATCCAACACTTTAATCCATTCAATACTTTACCAATCAAGCCTCACCACTTTTAAATAACTCTAGAACAATTCTAGGTCACCAAGGAGTGGTTACTAACTCTAGAATGGCAACTTTGATTTTCTAAAATTCAAAAGTAAGCCTTTGAAACCATTTCAAGGCTACTTACATACATCAATCTTTCATTCAAGTTCACAACCATATAAACACAAACTATAAGAGTAGAGATAACATCAAAGCATCACAAAATGAAGCTAAGCATGTTAGAAATATATTTCATGTTGGAGACATTAAAGAAAGACTTACAAAAACAAGCTTTTTCAAGCCTTTTCCCTTTAACCTTAAAACTTTGCTCTCAACTCTCTTTTATGTTTATTTGGTATCAAATGAACTTCTTAAACCCTAAAAGATGAAACAAAACAATATATACTCTCCCAAATAGCCCTTGGCCGAATTTTGAGGAAGAAATATCTAGATATTATATTTTTGTTTCATTTAATTTACAACTTGTCAACTTGATTTCTAAATCATTACACTTTAATGAATTATCAACTAAGTCAACAATTGCAACTAAAAAAATATAACCTTTATATTAATTAAGGTCTGGCCGAAAATGATAAAAAATAAAGGAAAAGATATTTTCAATTTTAACAATTTTAAAATAAATATCAAGGAAGTCAAATCCAATTTGACTACCATTTCCTTTACTTTAAAGTCAATTATAAACACTTATAATCATTTCCTAACTTTATCATTTGGTAGATATTATATTTTAATTATATTAATCATTTAACAATTAAATAATTAATAATTAATTAAATAAAAATATCTCAAATATATGTATTATATTTACTTTAAATATCTCAAATACATATATTAATGATATATATCAAATACATTTATTTGATAATTAATTAATGTGTATTTAATAATATCATATATTAAATACAAATACACATTAATTAGGAAATGACGGTTCGGCCCGTTCGCATGTATTTTTCGTTTAACGTTTAAACGATTTATAAATAATCATCATTATTCATAAAGGTTGCCCTAGTGCTCTACGAGTATATTTCATTAGTGAGACTCTCTAGATTCAGGTATATCCGTCACAAAATCTAATTTCGTGTCCATAATTTACCCACCCGTAAATTATGACGACCACAGATAAACTAGCTGAATCATACAGGTCGAGGTCATTGCATACGTATAATCTCTCCGTCACAGGTATCCGGATAATCCCAGAGATATAGATGTAAACGTCAAATCTCTATAGGTATTATCCCGCCGACGTATTCATTAGCAATCTCTAAATAACATTCGGAACTTACTTCCGAAGTATACTGTGGCCACAGATTTAACAGACTGCTAATTACATATGGACTACCTATGCTCTGTACACAGAACTGACGGATCCTATCTTGACACACACAGGATATCCTGAGGATCAGTCCACACCCAACGAACATGAGGTCTGATCTAAATAGATCGGTGACGTGACTGCCATCTAAGTGTGGAGGATATCTCATACATCCACAGTGGTGTCTCAAGTCGAAGGACCACTATGCTACTCAACCAGAGAAGATTCTTATTGACGTTGGCGTACCATCCATTAAGAATCTTCGGTGAGCCGTTCAGTGTTTATCTATTATAAACACCTACATGTCTATATGAGTCTCCGCAGACTCATGGTTCATTAGGATAAACCATCGGACCGAGTCCCGATATACGACATGCACTGGTCTCAACAGATTTGACTAACCGACCCGTGTTAGTGAATCTTGACCAGGAACTTTATTTGATAATATATATATTATCGGGTCTTTGTCTGATATATACATATCACTAAATCACATTTAGTTTCAATCTAATCGTAATCAGATCGAATACGTATATAAAAACAAGAGGTGCAACCACTAAGTAAGTAGTATTATGCGAAAAGGGGATGTTCGTATTCATGAATAAAAACAAGAGGTGCAACCACTAAGTAAGTAGTATTATGCAAAAAAGGGGATGTTCGTATTCATGAATCATACATAAATACGGTCCGGATTGGCGCTCTGAGCACCAACCTCAACACGAGACCCTTCCGCAGCGTTCGTTGAAACTTTTCCGCAAGATTTACCGCAAACGCGTAAAATGAGATTCTAGGCTATTCGGCTAGTTGATATAGTATAGAAAGATATGTATTAGAGTAATGAAGCTTAAACCGTAGTATCGGAGATGACTCGGGTGTTCCGGGGAGGTCCGGAAGTTTAGTATATATGAGTTGAAAGTTCCGCAAATAGCGGTTCTGACCGTGTTTTGTTATTTATTTTGACAGATCGTATCCAGGTTAGGGGTGGCCGCAAACCAGGTAAGTAACACATGCTATGAAAAACTTAAGAGATTTATTATTGCTCGGAATTACTGACATGATGAGTTGTAGATAGTTATGTGCATCAAACTTATATATATATATATATATATATATATATATATAATATATTATATATATATATATATATAATATATTATATATATATATATATATATAAAGATGAATATCGAAGAGAAAAATAGGTGTATGAACAAAAGATAAACATGAGTATATAAGAGTAAAGAGATGCATATCTAGATATAAACCAGTGTGTACATATATATAGATATATAAAGTATATGATAATATCATGTTTATGATTATAGTTAAACAAGACTTGGATATGGGGGATGTAGAAACTACACCATAGGGAATGGGATTAAAGATTAAAAGGAATGTAATGACGAGTGCTATATATAAGCATACCTTCTTGATAAGAAAAATGGAAATTGAACATGTGTATGCATTTACTGTTAAGTATAGTCGTTAACTGATATAACAAAGATAAATGTAAGATGTTAGGATATGGTATTAAAGGTGAAATGTTAAAGTATGTTAAGTTTGTATGATGAATATGAGAAAGTATGAGTGTGTTAGTGTAAGTAATAGTGTTTATATAAGCCATGTTATGTTTATATGTATACTAGTGTGAAATACATTTCAAAATGTAACAGAGGTAAAGTATGAACATGTTAGCATTTATGTATGCAAATATATATGAATATGACTATATGTAAAGATAAGTTTTACGTGTGCATAGAGTGTGTATGTATATACATGATTTCAATGTGTCATGAACATGGTTAAGATAAGTGTAAGAATAAGAAATGAGTACACATGATTATGTACTTTTGCATGTATGCAATGTAAGAAAGTATGGCTAGGGTAGAAGGAAGCATGAGAATTGCATATGTATATATGAGTGTTAAGATTTTCAGCGGTTGAGAATGTTTTCAAAGAAGCAAAATGTTTTAAAGAAAATTTCAAATGTTTTAAAATACAACATATATCAGAAAGATGTTTCTTCCAGTTTTGAGATTTTAAAGCATGAGTTTTATGGTTTTCGATACAGTTGGAATTGACGGATACAGAGTATATGTGCACATGTAGGGCCAAGATGGCGGTTTAGGATCGTGTACTTGGTCCCTAGTGGTGGGTATACCCAGTTGAGTTATGGTCCTGGGTGTAGAGCTCTACGTTACAGTTGAGTATTTATCCTGGACGTAGGGCACCACCAACCTCAGAGATGCCGCAGTTGAGTTATGGTCCTGGGCATCGAGTACACCCAGTTGAGTTATGGTCCTGGGTGTAGAGAGACGTCCAGTTGAGTTATGGTCCTGGACGTAGAGCAGTTTTTAGTTTTCAGATTTTCAGTACACAGTTTTCAGATTTTTAGTACCAGTTTCCAGATTTTCAGTGCATAGATTTCAGAAACCAGATTATAGTACACGGTTTTGATCGGTGTTTACACACGCATATAACGCAAGCGCACGTATCGTTCAAGTAGTATAAAAAGTATCGATCCCACGAGGACTTAATACCTAATTTATTAATTTAACTGAGGTTAAACGATTACTGGTATCTAACAGATTGTTTGATTTGATTTGAAATGGCGATGATTCTAAATTTAAAAACAAGTAAATAAAATTGCGCAAAAGAATACTGAAGAAAAATTCAAATTTATAAAACTATCCAGGGTTGTGATTTATTCCAATATTATTTAAAAGATGAAGTGGTTATCTTATTGTTGGGTAATATATTGATTTATTAACCTGGAACACTAAATTATGTAAAGCCTCTTCCGATGGTCACTTACAAATACCTAGTATAATCCAATTGAACCATATATCTATGTCAACCAAATTACTAGATTCATTAAGATTAAGTTCCAATTATGGCTACCCCCGCCCGACAGGTATATTCCTATCCTGTAAGGAAATCTATTAAAGGGTTATCTATCCTCAAGGAAGATCGTGGGCTATTGAGTCTAAGGTCTTAAACACAAAATCCCTTTTCCAAGTTCATTTTCAGTTTACCTAATCAATTTTATTAATGGAAAGTTAATTAAAAAGCATTATTAAATTAAGACTCAATAAATAAATCTTTATATTACCCAAACTATAATTTAACCCCTTATAAACCGGTAATATTGGATTTCATCACAACCCCAGATATCTAACTTAGTTACGACACATAACTATGGCTAATGACATAAAAGACATAAAATTAAAATGCTGAAAAGTAATTGCGGTAAAGTAAAAGCTGAAAAATAAATTACAATAAATTAAATGTTAAGGTAAAATGAATTAACTTCTACTATTTACTATTTAGATATCTCCCATAATATAACATATAAACTTGTGATAATTTACCAACCAGCCATATAGGCGGTAACCTGATTAAGTCAAATTAAGTCCAACCAGCCATTAAGGCGGTAACAATAATTGTCCATAATCCAGCCATATAAGCGGAACCAAAATAAACCTGCCATATAGGCGGTAAGAAACTTTAATTACCAACCGACCAATCTGGCGGTATCCTTATTTAGTCAGGTTTAACCAGATTAAAATGAATTACCAACCGGCCAATATAGCGGTATCCTTGTTAAGTCAAAATTTAAATAGTGAATATATTATAAATATGGGAGATTAATCTAAATAGCAATAATAAAAGCTTTACCTTTCACCCCAGCAAAGGAGAATTACCTCCTCATTGCTTGAAAAATAAAAACTGCAAAAGTAAAGAAAGGAAAGGATTGTGCGTAAAAGTAAATTGCAGAAAGTAAAAACTAAAATGTAAAGAAAAGAAAGTGCGAAAGCATAAATTAATTACTGAAAGATGTAAATAAATAAACAAGATACAATCTTTTATTTATTCCTTAGGAAATTTCAAAGAAGAAAGTATGAATTTTACAAATGAAATGGTTTGGTATTATAGGCAAAATTTTGCCTCCATCAAATCATCCACCAAATCCATAATTAATTGCTCCACTAATTACTTCACTAATTGCTCCACCAAATCCATTATTAATTGCTCCAATAATTGCTTATCATGTTTGGTGGTGATTTGATAATTTTTATTATTTATTTATTAATTTATTTTTTTGCTTTGAAAATGATTGAAAATGACTTTAATAATTACACACAACACACTTCTGGATAGTTCATCAATTTCGGTCATGAAATATTCAGAATTCGAAACTATTTTGTCTTTCACAGTTGTAGATCTTTGAGTCTTATTTAATCTGGAACTTGAATCAGCTCAATCCGATATCGGAGTAAGAATTTATGCCCAACATACGACAGATGCGCAAAACTAGAATTTCCAAAACTGCACTTCGTCAAAAACGCCCTTTCAAGTTTCCAATCTCCAAAATTAATATATCAAGTCCAATAATTGCCCTTATTTGACCCAAATTTCTTCCTAAATGATTTCATTGAGACCCGATATTATTTTATCTGCAAAATAAACTAAAACATATCAAAACGTTCATCAAACCGAGAAACTAAACAAAATATTAAGTAAAAGGGGCGGTAAATATTGATATATTTTCCGCTCATCACACCCACAAACCTAACATTTTGCTAGTCCTCAAGCAAAACAACAAAATAAAAATAAAATTAAACTAAGCCACTTTCGTAGGGATCACGGTTGCATTTAGCGTATGCAACAAGCCTTTAAACCCCTAGGTGTCCCTAGTGGACGAGTTGTAGTCTCGTGAGGGTTTACAGCAATGATACCCACAAACATTTTAAAAAAGTAAAAAAGTAGTGAAACTAATGCACACAAAAGCAAAAAGACAAGAGAAAAAAGAATAAAAAAGTTAGTGAGTAATCATGTGAAACTTCTACTCCAAGTTACTAGTTGTTTTGTTTCTTTCTAAATTATCAAATAAGTAAATTCTCGATTTTAATTACCATTCTCCATATACACAACCAATAAAATATTAATCAACTCATTTTTGCCCACAACAGTCATAAGTGTAGTTGATAAGAGAGTAATATTTTTGTCCTAAAGTTCTATCATATTTCACACCTTTTTGTAGCAATTGTATAAATTTTCTGATTTTTCTGATTTTTTCTTTGATTTTTGAATTTTGACTTTTTTTTTAATATACAATACCTACTGTCTATGTAGCGAGTGTTGGGACGGTGGCTCCCAAACCAGTTGGCTTTAGGACACCAGGTGTTAAGACACCCCTACGGACTTAATTACTCAGACTTCAGATATATATATTTTTGCAACATCCTTGATCCATGTAGTGAGCTTTGGGCCAGTGACTCCCAAACCAGTTGGTTTTAGGGCACTATGTGTTAAAACACCCTTACAGACTTAATAACTCGGATATCATATATATATATATATTTTTTTTTTACTCCATCACTTTTTTGAGATGCTTTCTCCAATTAAACTAGAGCACTAAATATTACAAACTTTTCAAATACAGCTCATGTCCGTATGTTACTATGCATATTGATAATACCTGCCAACTGAGCATATGAAGATCCATTTTAGTCAGTTTTATGGAGAATTTACAAATTAAGTGATTCAAAAGGAAATAAACAAAAATTAACTTGTTTTGAAATAGGTTTGAAATACGTCTCAGGAGTGGAAACTCCTTACTCGGCTATCTCATACACCAATTTCACCTTCTTAGTCAAAATACAAGCACAAAAACGCAAAATATTTTTGTAATTTTTTTGTATTTTTCGAAAAATTTTGAACTAAAAATAAAAACATCACACAAACTAAAAACAAGATATTAATCAACTAATTTCCTCCCCCAAACCTAAATGAGACATTGTCCTCAATGTCTTAAACAGTAGAAGAAGAGTTTAGAAGATAGTACCCGATTAGCTGAAACAATACAGGAAAATTAAAGGTTAAGATCCAGATTAATCCGACGCTTCTTACCACGATCATTCCCGGACCAGTTTATCTTTGAAAGGATAGGGTCAATTTGTGGTTCAAAGGCTAATATTTGGTCAATTAGATCCGGGGCAATTCTGGCAGTAAAGATGAGTTCCTTCATAGGTTTTGTTACGAACCCGTTTCTCCGGGCATCATCAAGAAATACACAAAGAAAATCATAAAATCCTTCAACATTAAACAGCCCAATCGGTTTCTGGTGTATGTTAAGTTCGCCCAAGATAGCACTATAAAAATTTTCTCAAATGTGCCCAAGCCACCTGACAAAGCAATAAAAGCATCAGCACGGTTAATCATTTCTACCAGTCGTTCAGACATACCTGGCATAATTAGTTCTTCTCCGTTTGATGGTCCAATAAGATTCGCCTCCGCCAAGGGTTTTGGAATGATTCCCAAGACTTGACTGCCTCCTTCCTGTACAGCCTTTGAAACGATCCCCATAAGTCCAACATTGCCTCCGCCATATACTAAGTGCATATTCCTTACAGCTAAGACTCGACCCAATTCATGTGCTGCTTCTATGTATTGTGATTTAACACCAACACTAGTTTCGCAAAACACACAGATGTTTTCAACCCGTCTTCTTGAAGTGGCTTCCATGTTTTACTCTGGATGTCTTTCAAAAGTGCAATGATGAGTTGAATTTATAATACCTGAAAAGGGTGAGTAAAAATAATAGCACTAGTACCTGCCAAATGAATTATTTAGTTAATACAGTAAAATAAATCGTGATAGTCAAAAAGATCTGGATCCTGTCGGAGAAAATAAAAGAAACAACAAAAACAAATCATAATTATTAGGAAAAGATAAAGAGATAATATGTACAAGAAACTTATAGGCTTGATTGACGTCTATGCGTCAGAGACAAGCTTCCCATCCAATTTTCTTATAAATTGACAAACATGGGTCTTTTTGAGTCAGATTCCCGAGACTTAACTGTTATCTTTCCTTTAAAAATTGTGTGTGTAATTTGCGAATAGCAATATGAACATATCCACTAGGATGCGTCTCAAGAGTCGAAGAAATATCATCCATAGACTCCTTACTCAAGCCATCCCTAATGAATTTAATTTTGTCTTCACGATTATCAGACACCATTCCTAAAGAATGACAACGAGTATTGCAATTCCAGCGTGCACATTTGAAACAAACACCCATTTTCTGCTCTCTACGTTTCTTGGCATAGTGTGCTTCTTCCAAAACCAGGCAAATAAGAAGTACATGAATCAGAATACTTACCTGCTAATCGGACCTGTGCTTCGATTACCCAACGAATGTCATTAGGAATACCATGGATTGTCAGTAGTCTCATTCGTTCCAAGCGAGCTTTGTAAACTTTCATCAGAGAATTTTGAGGGAGAGAAGGAAATTGCTTGTGAAGATTTGCGAAAACTTATTCCATCTTAAAATGACTTGATCTGCAAAAACTAAACACACAAAATTAAATCACACCAAATTACAATTTATACACAAATATTGCATGGGTTGTCTCCCTGCTAGCGCTAAGTTTAAAGTCGTCAGCTAGACGTGACTGCCCGAACGTTATGCTGGATCTGAAAGTGTGACACTTTCTTTTTGTCGCTCAAATGATTCTCCCCAGTAGTGCTTGACATGCTGACTGTTAACTTTGAATGTATTGTTGGTATTGGGATCCAATAACTCAACAGCTCCATATGGTAGAACCTGAATGATCACAAATGGACCTGACCACCTTGATTTCAACTTTCCAGAGAAAAGTTTCAACCTCGAGTTGTACAACAACACCCGCTGCTGCATTGGTTCCAACTGTCTGTGCACTATTTTTCGGTCATGCCATTTCTTGGTCTTTTCTTTGTACAATTTGGCATTCTCATAGGCCTATAGGCGAAATTCCTCCAATTCATTGAGTTGGTGAAGTCTTTTCTCTCCTACAGCTTGTGGATCAAGATTCAACTTCTTCAGTGCCCAGTACGCCTTGTGTTTAAGTTCAACTGGCAGGTGCATGCTTTCCCAAACACCAATCGATATGGTGACATACCAATGGGTGTCTTGTAAGCTGTCTGGTAGGCCCATAATGCGTCATCGAGTTTTGTAGACCAGTCCCTCCTTGTTGATCCAACGGTTCTCTCCAAGATTCTTTTGATTTCCTTGTTTGAAACTTCAACCTGTCCATTTGACTGTGGATAGTAAGCAGTGGCAACCTTATGAGTAACTCCGTATTTTGATAGGAGTGCATCAAAATATCTGTTGCAGAAATGTGTGCCACCATCACTGATAATTGCACGAGGTGTTCCGAACCGAGTGAAAATGTTATTTTTTAGGAATTTGATAACCACTTTTGAATCATTGGATGGCAGTGCAATTGCTTCAACCCATTTGGAGACGTAGTCTACAGCAACCAGAATGTACATATTTCCGAATGATGGTACAAAGGGTCCAATGAAATCAATACCCCATACATCAAATATCTCGACTTCCAAATATTTTGCAACGGTCCTCCTTCATTTCTTCTCGAAATATTCCCCGTTCTCTGGCACCTGTCACATTGAAGAGAAAACAAGTAAGCATCTTTAAAAATAGTGGGCCAGAACAAACCTGATTGTAAAACTTTTGCTACAGTTTTGTCCCCACTGAAATGTCCGCCATATGGTGATGAATGACAGTGCTGCAAAACACTGTTGACCTCCTCCTGTGGAATGCATCGTCTCAATAATTGATCAGCACAGCGTTTGAACAGGTATAGCTCATCCCAAACATAGTGCTTGACTTCTTTGAAAACTTCTTCCGTTGCTGAGTTGTCCATTCCAACGACCATTTTCCTGACACAATGTAGTTGACATAGTCAGCATACCAAGGAACTTCCTGCTGTTTCATGGAAAATAGCTGTTCATCTGGAAAAGTTTCTTTGATTGAAAGTTCTTTGCCAGCTGTTTCTTCCATTCTCGAGCCTCGATAAATGATCTGCCACTTGGTTTTCTGTCCATTTCCTGTCTCGAATCTCCACTTCGAATTCTTGCAGAAGAAGTATCCAACGGATCAGTCTGGGTTTAACATCTTTCTTCGCGATCAGATATTTGATTGCTGTATGATCTGTGTAGACCACCACTTTGGGACCCAGTAGATAAGAGCGGAATTTGTCAAAAGCAAACACAACTGCAAGCAACTCCTTTTCAGTGGTTATGTAGTTGAGCTGAGCTTCATTCAGAGTTCTGCTGGAGTAATAAATGGTGTGGAAAATCTTTGCTTTGCGTTGTCCCAAAACTGCACCTACAGCAAAATCACTAGCATCGCACATCACCTCAAATGGAATGGTCCAGTCTGGTGCTACTATGATGGGAGCAGAGACCAACTTCTGTTTCAAGATTTCAAAAGCTTCATGGCATTCTTTGGTGAAGTTGAAAGGCACATCCTTCTCCAGAAGATTGCAAAGAGGTTTTGCAATCTTTGAAAAGTCTTTGATAAATCTCATGTAAAAACCTGCGTGTCCAAGAAAACTCCGAATCCCTTTGACAGTTGTTGGTGGAGGTAGTTTTTCAATTGTCTCGATCTTTGCTTTGTCTACCTCAATTCCCTTTTGTGAGATCCGGTGTCCAAGAACAATGCCTTCTTGAACCATGAAGTGGCATTTCTCCCAGTTGAGTACTAGGTTTGTGTCTTCGCACCTTTGCAACACCTGTTCCAGATTATGCAAGCAATGGTCAAAAGAATCTCCAAACACAGAAAAGTCATCCATGAATACCTCCGTACTCTGCTCCAACATATCTGAGAAGATGGCCATCATGCAACGCTGAAATGTGCTGGGGCATTACATAATCCAAATGGCATCCTACGGAAAGCAAAAGTGCCATACGGACATGTAAAGATGGTTTTCTCCTGATCTTCTGGGGCGATAGCAATCTGATTGTACCCTGAATATCCGTCCAGAAAGTAATAGTACTCATATCCTACTAGTCTATCCAGCATTTGATCAATGAATGGCAACGGAAAATGGTCATTCCTCGTAGCTTTGTTTAACTTTCGGTAATCCATGCATACTCTCCATCCAGTCACCGTTCTTGTTGGAATTAGTTCATTCTTTTCATTAGTGACCACAATAATTCCTCCTTTTCTTCGGTACCCACTGCATAGGACTCACCCAACTGCTATCTGAGATGGGGTAAATGATGCCAGCATCCAACCATTTGATTATTTCTTTCTTTACAACTTCTTTCATGATTGGATTGAGTCTCCGTTGGTGCTCCACTGTGGGTTTGTACTCGTCATTCATCAGGGTCTTGTGCATGCAAAATGATGGACTAATGCCTCGAATGTCAGCTATAGTCCAGCCAATGGCTTTCTTGTGCTCTCGTAAAACTCTCAATAATTTTTCTTCTTGTTCCAATGTTAGAGAAGAAGAAATAATAACAGGTAATTCAGAAGAGTTTCCAAGAATGCATACCTGAGATGGTTCGGAAGTAGCTTCACTCCAATTGTGGTGGTTCTTCAATCGAAGCTTGATTCGATCTTTCTTTGGGAGGTCCAGACTTTCAACTGGTGTTGTTGATTTGAAATGAAACGGCTTGTCAAGATAGTTGATATATTCCAGAATTTCAGCATCAAGCTCGTTGTCAGTCATGTTGGTGATGCAAGCTTCAAGTTTGTCCGTAGGAATTGTATCAGTATCCTGGATGATACTATCAACAACATCAATTCTGAAACATTCCTCCTCCTTTTCATCGCTTGGGAATTTCATGGCTTTGAAAACATTGAAAGTAACTTCTTGGTCCTGAACTTTCATGGTTAGTTCTCCTTTTTGTACATCAATCACAGTTCGTCCTGTCGCCAAGAATGGTCTCCCAAGGATAATAGACACATCTTTGTCTTCTTCCATGTCAAGGATGATGAAATCTGCTAGGAGAATAAGTTTTTCAACTTTGACCAGCACATCTTCCACGACTCCTCTCGGAAATGTGAGCGTTCGATCAGCAAGTTGCAGTGAGACTGAGGTAGGCATTGCTTCTCCAATTTACAGTTTCCTGTAAATAGAAAAAGGCATCAAATTAACACTTGCACCTAAATCACATAAAGCCTTACCGATATAATGTTCTCCAATAGTGCACGGGACTGTGAAACTGCCAGGATCTTCAACTTCGGGGGAAGTTTCCTCTGAATGATAGCACTGCATTCTTCCGATAATGCTACTATCTCATAATCTCCCAATCTCCGTTTTCGTGAAAGAATGTCTTTCATGAATTTGACATAGCTGGGCATTTCTTCCAAGGCTTCTGCAAATGGAATGTTGATATGCAGCTTTTTGAAAACCTCCAAGAATCGAGCAAACTGCTTGTCCAGTTTGTTTTTATGAAGACGCTGAGGAAAAGGTGGAGGTGGAGTGATCCGTTCTTTTTCTTTTTTCTTTTTCCTTTGCTTCTTTTTCCTCCTCCATCTGTGTGACTGCATCTTTTGGAACTTCCTCGATTGTTGTCTTGATTCCAACATCTTTGTTGATTTCAGTACCGCTTTTCAAGGTAATGGCTTGACATTGCTCCTTCCCTCGATTCCTTGGATTTGGTTCTGTGTTGCTAGGAAGATTTCCTGACGGTCTGTAACTCTGAGCATTGGCCAGTTGTCCAATTTGATTCTCCAGTGCTTGATAGAAGCTGATTGGTTTTGAAACATAGCTTCATATTTTTTTAACTGAGCTAGCACTTCTGCCATTACTGGTTCTTTTTCATGCTCCTGGCCTTTGTTCTGTTGCTGAAATCCAGGTGGTGGATAGTTTTCTGCTGTTGGAATCCAGGTGGTGGATTATTCTTTTGCCCTGAATTGTTGCTCCATGAAATATTAGGATGATTCCTCCACCCTGGGTTGTAGGTGTTGGAATATGGATTGTTCATCCTGTCTGTTGAAATTGTTGACATAATTCACCGTCTCTTCAGGTTGGGTTGGCTCTGGTGCTCCTCCAAAATGTGAACTTGTGGCTCCATGGTTACTTTGTGTTCTGAGAGTCTCCATGTATTTGCAATCTGATCTAGCTTGGCATTGACTACTGAATTGGCTCCAACTTCATAAATTCCTGCAATTCTTTGAATCAGGCTCCTTCTGTTGGCCACAAGGAATTGTTGTTGGCCATTTCTTCAATTAGGTCCCAGCTTGATCTTCTCATTTTGCTATCAAAGCTCCTCCAGCAGCAACATCAATTGTGGTTCTCATTATTCCAGAAAGTCCATTATAGAAGGTTTGGACTTGAAGCCATTTTGGAATCTCATGGTGAGGATATTTCCGGAGCAAATCTTTGTACCTTTCCCAAGCTACGTAAAGAGTTTCTGAATCTTGTTGCACAAATGATGTGATGTCATTCCTCAGCTTTCCAATTCTGGCTGGTGGAAAGTACTTTGTAAGGAATTTGGTGGCTAGATTGTTCCATGTTGTGATGGAACCTGCTGGTAGTGAATGTAACCAAGCTTTAGCTATGTCCTTCAAGGAGTATGGGAAAATACGCAGTCTCATAGCTTCTTCAGCTTTTCGGTTGTAATTGAAAGTGCCGTAAACTTTCAGGAAGTTACTGATGTGGGTATTAGGATCTTCAGTTGCATTCCCCCCAAACTGAACTGACTGTTGTATCATCTGAATGCAAGTTTTGATGTCACCCGCATTGGCTGGTAAGAGAGGAAGTACAATACAGGAAATGAGTCTGTCAACCACCGGAATGGTTCTGTCTCGAATGGGAATTGGTGGTGCAATCTCCAAAGGTTCAGGTTCCATATTAACATTTGCTTATTGGCCTTCTCGCCTTTCCTTTCTCAACTGTCTGATGGTTCTTTCAATCTCTGGCTTCTGGTTCGTCTCATGTAGAATCTGAGAACCTGAAACACAAGAAAGCAAAAACAATAAGTAAAAAGAAATTAGATACAAGCAAAGGTATCTAACCTCAAAACTAATAATAAAAGATAAATAAGTCCCCGACAACGGCGCCAAAAACTTGATCAGTGCTTACACACGCATATAACGCAAGCGCACGTATCAATCAAGTAGTATAAAAAGTATCGATCCCACGAGGACTTAATACCTAATTTATTAATTTAACTGAGGCTAAACGATTACTGGTATCTAACAGATTGTTTGATTTGATTTGAAATGGCGATGATTCTAAATTTAAAAACAAGTAAATAAAATTACGCAAAAGAATACTGAAGAAAAATTCAAATTTATAAAACTATTCATGGTTGTGATTTATTCCAATATTATTTAAAAGATGAAGTGGTTATCTTATGTTGGGTAATATATTGATTTATTAACCTGGAACACTAAATAAGTAAAAGCCTCTTCCGATGGTCAATTACAAATACCTAGTATAATCCAATTGAACCATTGTGGGAACACAGGACCTGGGCGACGCCGTTCCTAGGCTCGCGGCCTAGTGGGAAAGATTAAAATAACATGGAGTCGCCACCCGGTGTGAACCGGACAAGATTTAAGGCCGCACTCACCCCTCGCAAGGGAAGACCTCAAACCGTTGGGTTCGGAATGGTCCCTTACTTATGTCACTTGTAATGAAAGGATTTATGTAATAATTTAATAAGCCTAAGTAACACTTATTTCCAAAAGTATCATGCTTCTAAATTCTCATGTGCAAAAATAAAACTTATGTACGCATTTCACATATATTTCATACTTAAAATTGCATGCTTCACATATATCGAGATAGCAACGAACATATAGCTTTATTTGCATATCACATCCAGGAAAACACAAGCACACATATTAACCATACAAGCACACATATGGGCATCTTTCCAAGCTGTACGTGGAATTGTAGCCCAAGTACAGACCGCACTACCGTCCATTCGGAATCGGCTACGGAATTTATGTCTGGGTTTCCATCCGATATACCGCAAGGAACAATACTCAAATGTTATCATGACATAAGCATATGAATTGTAATACATTAACATATTTGCATAAGAAAGATCAACCAAGAGGCAATTAGGCATGAACATAATAAGACAGACTCAGTTCAGTGTGTGTACGTTCGTGTAGCGTTCGTAAACGCGTTCGAACGGAAATGAAACAGAATGCACGCGTTCGAGTAGCGTTTGTAAACACGTTCGAACGTAAATGAAACAGAATGCTCGCGTTCGTATGGCGTTAGTGAACGCGTTCGAACGGAAATGAGACCTGATGCATGATAAGGCAAAAATACATACGCGTTCGAGTTGCGTTCGTAAACGCGTTCGAACGGGAATAGAACTGATGCATGAACATGGTATGTAATACATAAACAACAAAATAAAGGGGCGCGGCGAAGTACTCTACCGTAAAGGTGGCCTTTTGGGGGCTCTTGATCTCTCAAAGAGAGGACCTTTAGACCAACATACTAAGCCCATGCGCGTCACATCACATCATGCATACAAACACAACGACAATCATACTATTCTAAGTATGTCCGATTGAACGTGTCTTGCATCCAACCGAACACACATCAACCGGCGCGGCAAAGCATCGTGGTAAAGGGCTTTAGCCCCTCCCCATAGGGGATCTCACATCGCACTTACTAAGCCCATGCGCTTGGTTGAATCATGCATAAATAAACAACATATTGAATTCAAATAAAGAAAACTAAATAAACAAAAGCAACACAAAACAAAAGAAAGATGGTGCCGTTTACTCAAGCGGTACGTGGAGTTGTGGCCCGAGTACAGATCATATTTCCGTCCATTCGGAATCGGCTATGAAATTTATGTCCGGGTTTCCATCCGATATACCGCGAGAGTTGACACATCTCTCATTCTCATTCATCCAATACCCACAACATATTACATCTCATAATTCATGCATATTTATCTACTCAAAGACCACAACATGCATCCATAAACGACTCTCATGCGAATAGAATTCAATAATAAAAAAAACGAATATAAACAAATGAAAAGGTACCCTCAGGTCTAACCTTTTAAATCACCTCTCGGATGTACGGTACACGATCGTCGGAGGGTGGATGCTCCGCAACTCTCCCGGTTCACTGGTTCACTGTCCTCGTTCGTTGTCTCACTGTTTTGAGTCGTCGTTCTCCGTCTTTTGCTATTGTTTCCTTGTGGTTTCGCTGCCGTTTCCTCTTTATCTTTTGCTTACTGTTTTTGAGTGTTTTCTCTTCCTGTAATTTTTATGTGTATTGTGTATGAATTAAGGACTAGCTAGTAGCTAAGGTCTAGGGACTAGGGGACTAGGGGACCAATCTTGAGAAGGTTGGTGAAGGGTTCTTTTTATAGGCAAAGGGTTGGGCTTGACAAGGAAAGGATTTGATTTGGTTTTGTTAAGGAAGTCAAAGGATTTGATTTGGTTTGGTTAAGGGAAGTCAAAGATTGAGGGGGGACAAATCTTGGCTAGATAGGAAGGTTGAATATTTGATTGGCTTGGTTTAGGAATACAATATTTTAAGTTTGGGAATAATCTTATTAGATTGGGAATATAATGTGATTGATTTTAATTAGGCATGATTTAGTTCAAGTTTGTAAATATATTATTTAATTATTTGATTACTTATTTTAATATCTTATTAGTTAATGTTTTAATTAATATTTATTCATTTAATTTGGGATGTGTTTTTATGGGCTTTGGGGAGCTAAATGGGCTGGGGTGTGAGGCTAGCAGCAAACCAGAATTACCGACACCGTTCGAACGCCTCCTCGAACGTGACACGAACGCTCGAAATCTGCTTTCCGTTCGAACGCCTACACGAACGCAGCACGAACGAAAACAGTGAACCTTGTTTATTCTGAATTTCCCCTTCCGATATCCGTTTCCCGCGGTTTTCATGACTCAAAAGGTAGTGCCTCCAAATGAGACTCATCATCGGTTTTCACATACAAAAATGCAATGCCTACAGTCGCCCCACTTTGATGGGACTTGTGCAGTGTGTGACAGTGACAATCCTATCAAAGTCTATGCAATGCATTTTTACTTACCTGACTCGCCAGCTGTCACCTGGTCCGCCTGTTGTGTTGAGTTTGATGTGGGCCTCGACCCTTGGATTCATTCCGAGCTTTCTTATTCATTCTTCTGGATTCGTTCCAAACTCTGAGATTATTCTTATGGATTCCTTCCGTATTCTGAGATTCATTCTCTGGATTCCTTCCACATTTTGAGGTTCATTCTCTGGATTCCTTCCAATTTCTGAGATTCATTCTCTGGATTCCTTCTAAATTCTGAGATTCATTCTCTGGATTCCTTCCAAATTCTGAGATTCATTCTCTGGATTCCTTCCAAATTCTGAGATTCCTTCTCTGGATTCCTTCCCCATTCTGAGATTCATTCTCTAGATTCCTTCCAAATTCTGAGATTCATTCTCTGGATTCCTTCCAAATTCTGAGATTCCTTCTCTGGATTCCTTCCACATTCTGAGATTCATTCTCTGGATTCCTTCAAATTCTGAGATTCATTCTCTGGATTCCTTCCAAATTCTGAGATTCATTCTCTGGATTCCTTCCAAATTCTGAGATTCATTCTCGGGATTCCTTCCAAATTCTGAGATTTATTCTCTGGATTCCTTCCAAATTCTGGGATTCCTTCTCTGGATTCCTTCCACATTCTGAGATTCCTTCTCTGGATTCCTTCCAAAACTAAGATGATGTGGGCCTCGACCCTAGGATTCATTCCTGGATTGATTCCATAATTCTGACGATGTGGGCCTCGGCCCTAGGGTTCATTCCCAGATTCATTCCTGGATTCATTCCATAATTCTGACGATGTGGGCCTCGACCCTAGGATTCATTCCCAATCTTTGATGATGTAGGCCTCGGCCTTAGGATTCATCCCCAAGCTGATACTGATGCGGGCCTCGACCCATGCTGATACTGATGTGGGCCTCGACCCATGCTGATACTGATGCGGGCCTCGCCCTGTGACTCATCCCCAAGCTGATACTGATGCGGGCCTCGCCCTGGGACTCATCCTCAAGCTGATACTGATGTGGGCCTCGACCCATGCTGATACTGATGCGGGCCTCGCCCCCAGACTAATATTGTATTGTCGCTGCTCTTGGTTGACTTGTATTTGACGCTTTCTCTTTTTCGTTGTTGAAACCTGTGATTTACAAAACAAAAAACACACCAAAAAGAATGCCAAAATACGTTACGTGTATGCATGCATGGATGAAGTTCCTATTCCGTTGGGTTAGGTCTTCCGCCAATTCTTCCTCGGGCAAAGTACTGCTTCATCCTTTCCACTTTAATCGGCTCGGTGAACTCATTCCCTTCCAAGTCTGATAGTCTCACTGCCCCATGTCCCAATTTCTGGATGATCATCATATCTTTTCTGCTTGCTGTTTTCGGGAATCCCCCGTGTTCTAAACACCACTGAATTTCATAGTACCAAGGTTGAATGCTTTTCTCAATGCACTCATGTTGCAAGTTGAGAAGTGGAGATTCAGGCAAGTAAGCGAAATGAACTTCTTTATTATTGTTGAGAAAAGGTCCGAACAAGCAAACAAAATCAATGTCTTTATTAAAATGCAAGATAAACTTGGAGAAACAGCAGCACCTTCTTCCTCAGCCTATGGTTCTTCATCATTGTCATCCCTTATCCCAATGAATGAAGCTGAGTGGTTGAGAGCTTGGAGGACAAGGGTTTCGGGTAGGCCAGAGTTGATCATGTAGTTGGGTAGGGGATTTCTATGTGCATTGGGTTGTTCTCTTTCTGGGTCAGGTATTTTGTGGGTGTCAATGAGGTCTTGGATCTCATGCCTAAGGCGGAGGCATTGTCAGTTTCGTGACCCTTTTTTTGGTGGAAGTAACAGAATAAGTTTAAGTCAAGGTAGTGGGGTACAGGGCTTGGAAGTGGTTTAGGTTCCAAGGGTTTCAAGAGTCCTTGCATTTTCAACTTTTCAAACACCTTCGATAGAGGCCTGCCAAGGTTGGAAAATCGCCTATTTCTGATGGTGGTAACCTCGGCAGTAGTGGGCCTTGTCTCAGAATGCCCCCCAAAATTCCTCTTATTCTGGCCATAAAACTTTCGGTTCTCGGTCTCCTCTTCTTCAATGTCCATGACAGTTTCCCTCAACTGCCGAAAGTCTGTAATCATGGAGGTCATCCTCCTCAGTTTCCCATAGATGGAGGGCTTGGTGCCCTTGATAATCATCTTAATTTGGTCCTTCTCAGAGGGCCTAGTCTGCATTTTCAGCAACTGACTTCTCCACCGGTCTACATACTCCTTGAAGCTTTCCTCTGGCTTCTGCTTAGTGTTCTCCAAATCACGGAGTGACAAATCAATCTCCAAGTCCGTGACGTATTGCTTCAGAAAAGCATCAGCCAACTCCTTCCAATCTTCCCTAACCTTTTTCTCAAGGCTGTGACACCAAACTATCGGTGCCCCTTCAAGTGACATTCCAAACATTTTTAGCGCCTGGCGCTGGACAAACTACTGAGCTCATGACTGAAACATACTGACGGAGATGGACCCTCGGATCCCCATTTCAGTTAAACTTAGCCATGTCCGGCATCTTGAACTGAGCCGGCAAATGTTCTTCAAATGTCATTGCCTCATAATCTAACAACTCTTCATACTTACCCCTCATCTTGCGGGTAACTGTTTCAACCTGATCCCGAAGTTTCTGAAATTCTGCCTGAGACCCAACTGTTCTCCCAGTGGCATAATCAGCCATATCATCATCAAAAGCGGGGATGTCATCCCCCAATCCATTCGGAGTCTCCTCACGTCTTACATTCTCAGAGTTTCCCCAGCACGGGGCACAGCCATATTTGTCATGGCAGCAGTCAAGGCTTGCAACTGTTCAGTAATCTTGGCGAAGCCATTTTCCAACTGATCTATCCGGGATACCTCAGTATCTGATTCACACATGTCTGTTCTCGGTATTTTGGTGAGTCTTTTTTTCCCTTTTTTCTAACCCAACGGGAATCTATGATGGCTTTCAGAACACAAGGGTTAACATGATGTATGTATGCATGATGTGCATAAGAAGTATATACATATATTAAATCAAATAAAATTCTCAAACAAATCGGCCTATTATCATTTTAGAAGCTTTTGGGACAACTGTCATAAGAGTGAACCCGTCCCAGTTTAAATGGCCTAACGAGTTCATGTCTTATGGCAAAGAGCCCAACTAAATCCAAATGATAAAAATCTGAACACAATCATAAAATGGCCCATTGTTATTTAGAAGCCTTTTGGCCCAATAGTCATGAGATACGTTCTTGTCCCAGTTCAAATGGCCCAACAAGCCCATATCTCATGGCACATGGTCCAAACGGATCCAAACGACGATGTTCCCAAACACAAGCAAGATGATGCAAACATGACATAATAATTTTTACAAAGTGGCCCATCAACATTTCAGAAGCTTTTGGCCTAACAGTCATAAGGTGCGAACTTGCCCCAGTTTAAATGGCCCAGCAAGCCCGCATTTCTGACAATAGTCCAACTGCATCAAAATGAGGATGGTCCACAAGCACATACTCAAGGAAATAATTGCTACTTTAGCCAACCCGGTCTATAGGTGGGTTAGTAAGAGTATAGACAAAGGCTCTCACCACCGGCGAGGATGGCCCACAACTAGGTCTCCCCACTCAAGGGTTCGAGCGACCAAGTGAGCGCACCCTTTTTTATACACTAAGGTACGTGCCAATGAGCTATGGTGTGTGACGGACTGTCAAATGGATTTCCCGTTGTAGATCCCCCAGAGGGAAGGTGGAGCGAGGCTCACTTAAATACCCAAGCCTCTTAGGCTCTTATCGCTTGTTGTCAGGAATAAACAACGAGTCCTCCAAATTAGTCCATCACAAAGGCTACGAGTAGATGGCCATATAGGTGTCCTCACAGCTTTTCCTTCTAGAAAGGTAGTGAGTGAAGGAAGACACCAAACCATTACCTAGCCTCAAAGTGCCCTTGATTAAACCCTTACTTTATCCACTATAGACACGGTCAATTAAAACATAAATCCACTCATTACAAGACAATATTTCGGGGCCAATTCTCATATCCCCAGTGGAGTCGCCAGACTGTGGGAACACAGGACCTGGGCGACGCCGTTCCTAGGCTCGCGGCCTAGTTGGGAAGGATTAAAATAACATGGAGTCGCCACCCGGTGTGAACCGGGACAAATATTTAAGGCCGCACTCACCCCTCGCAAGGGAAGACCTCAAACCGTTGGGTTCGGAATGGTCCCTTACTTATGTCACTTGTAATGAAAGGATTTATGTAATAATTTAATTAAGCCTAAGTAACACTTATTCCAAAAGTATCATGCTTCTAAATTCTCATGTGCAAAATAAAACTTATGTACGCATTTCACATATATTTCATACTTAAAATTGCATGCTTCACATATATCGAGATAGCAACGAACATAGCTTTATTTGCATATCACACCAGGAAAACACAAGCACACATATTAACCATACAAGCACACATATGGGCATCTTTCCAAGCTGTACGTGGAATTGTAGCCCAAGTACAGACCGCACTACCGTCCATTCGGAATCGGCTACGGAATTTATGTCTGGGTTTCCATCCGATATACCGCAAGGAACAATACTCAAATGTTATCATGACATAAGCATATGAATTGTAATACATTAACATATTTGCATAAGAAAGATCAACCAGAGGCAATTAGGCATGAACATAATAAGACAGACTCAGTTCAGTGTGTGTACGTTCGTAAACGCGTTCGAACGGAAATGAAACAGAATGCTCGCGTTCGAGTAGCGTTTGTAAACGCATTCGAACGTAAATGAAACAGAATGCTCGCGTTCGTATGGCGTTAGTGAACGCGTTCGAACGAAATGAGACCTGATGCATGATAAGGCAAAAATACATAAGCGTTCGAGTTGCGTTCGTAAACGCGTTCGAACGGGAATAGAACTGATGCATGAACATGGTATGCAATACATAAACAACAAAATAAAGGGGCGCGGCGAAGTACTGCCGTAAAGGTGGCCTTTTGGGGCTCTTGATCTCTCAAGAGAGGACCTTAGACCACATACTAAGCCCATGCGCGTCACATCACATCATGCATACAAACACACACAACGACAATCATACTATTCTAAGTATGTCCGATTGAACGTGTCTTGCATCCAACCGAACACACATCAACCGGCGCGGCAAAGCATCGTGGTAAAGGGCTTTAGCCCCTCCCCATAGGGGATCTCACATCGCACTTACTAAGCCCATGCGCTTGTTGAATCATGCATAAATAACAACAATATTGAATTCAAATAAAGAAAAAAATAAACAAAAGCAACACAAAACAAAAGAAAGATGGTGCCGTTTACTCAAGCGGTACGTGGAGTTGTGGCCCGAGTACAGATCATATTTCCGTCCATTCGGAATCGGCTATGAAATTTATGTCCGGGTTTCCATCCGATATACCGCGAGAGTTGACACATCTCTCATTCATCCATACCCACAACATATTACATCTCATAATATCATGCATATTTATCTACTCAAAGACCACAACATGCATCCATAAACGACTCTCATGCGAATAGAATTCAATAATAATAAAAAAAAACGAATATAAACAAATGAAAAGGTACCCTCAGGTCTAACCTTTTAAATCACCTCTCGGATGTACGGTACACGATCGTCGGAGGGGTGGATGCTCCGCAACTCTCCCGGTTCACTGGTTCACTGTCCTCGTTCGTTGTCTCACTGTTTTGAGTCGTCGTTCTCCGTCTTTTGCTATTGTTTCCTTGTGGTTTCGCTGCCGTTTCCTCTTTATCTTTTGCTTACTGTTTTTGAGTGTTTTCTTCCTGTAATTTTATGTGTATTGTGTATGAATTAAGACTAACTAGTAGCTAAGGTCTAGGGACTAGGGGACTAGGGGACCAATCTTGAGAAGTTGGTGAAGGGTTCTTTTTATAGGCAAAGGGTTGGGCTTGACAAGGAAAGGGATTTGATTTGGTTTTGTTAAGGGAAGTCAAAGGATTTGATTTGGTTTGGTTAAGGGAAGTCAAAGATTGAGGGGGGACAAATCTTGGCTAGATAGGGAAGGTTGAATATTTGATTGGCTTGGTTTAGGAATACATATTTTAAGTTTGGGAATAATCTTATTAGATTGGGAATATAATTGGTTGATTGATTTTAATTAGGCATGATTTAGTTCAAGTTTGGTAAATACATTATTTAATTATTTGATTAGTTATTTTAATATCTTATTAGTTAATGTTTTAATTAATATTTATTCATTTAATTTGGGATGTGTTTTATGGGCTTTGGGGAGCTAAATGGCCGGGGTGTGAGACTAGCAGCAAAACCAGAATTACCGACACCGTTCGAACGCCTCCTCGAACGTGACACGAACGCTCGAAATCTGCTTTCCGTTCGAACGCCTACACGAACGCAGCACGAACAAAAACAGTGAACCTTGTTTATTCTGAATTTCCCCTTCCGATATCCGTTTCCCGCGGTTTTCATGACTCAAAAGGTAGTGCCTCCAAATGAGACTCATCATCGGGTTTCACATGCAAAAATGCAATGCCTACAACCATATATCTATGTCAACCAAATTACCTAGATTCATTAAGATTAAGTTCCAATTATGGCTACCCCCGCCCGACAGGTATATTCCTATCATGTAAGGAAATATATTAAAGGGTTATCTATCCTTAAGGAAGATCGTGGGCTATTGAGTCTAAGGTCTTAAACACAAAATCCATTTTCCAAGTTCATTTTCAGTTTACCTAATCAATTTTATTAATGGCCAGTTAATTAAAAAGTATTAAAATTAAGACTCAATAAATAAATCTTTATATTACCCAAACTATAATTTAACCCCTTATAAACCGGTAATATTAGATTTCATCACAACCCCAGATATCTAACTTAGTTACGACACATAACTAGAGCTAATAAAATAAAAGACATAAAATTAAAATGCTGAAAAGTAATTGTGGTAAAGTAAAAGCTGAAAAGTAAATTACAATAAATTAAATGCTAAGGTAAAAGGAATTAACTTCTACTATTTACTATTTAGATATCTCCCATAATATAACATATAAACTTGTGATAATTTACCAACCAGCCATATAGGCGGTAACCTGATTAAGTCAAATTAAGTCCAACCAGCCATTAAGGCGGTAATAATAATTGTCCATAATCCAGCCATATAAGCGGAACCAAAATAAACCTGCCATATAGGTGGTAAGAAACTTTAATTACCAACCGACCAATCTGGCGGTATCCTTATTTAGTCAGGTTTAACCAGATTAAAATGAATTACCAACCGGCCAATATAGCGGTATCCTTGTTATGTCAAAATTTAAATAGTGAATATATTATAATTATGTGAGATTAATCTAAATAGAAATAATAAAAACTTTACCTTTGACCCCAGCAAATGAGAATTATCTCCTCATTGCTTGAAAAATAAAAACTGCAAAAGTAAAGAAAGGAAAGGATTGTGCGTAAAAGTAAATTGCGGAAAGTAAAAACTAAAAAGTAAAGAAAAGAAAATGCGAAAGCAGAAATTAATTACTGAAAGATGTAAATAAATAAACAAGATACAATCTTTTATTTATTCCTTAGGAAATTTCAATAAAGAAAGTATGAATTTTACAAATGAAATGGCTTGGTATTTATAGGCAAAATTTTGCCTCCATCAAATCATCCACCAAATCCATAATTAATTGCTCCACTAATTGTTTATCATGTTTGGTGGTGATTTGATAATTTTTATTATCTATTTATTAATTTATTTTTTGCTTTGAAAATGATTGAAAATGACTTTAATAATTACACACAACACACTTCTGGATAGTTCATCACTTTTGGTCATGAAATCTTCAGAAATCCAAAATATTTTATCGTTCAAAGTTGTAGATCTTTGAGTCTTCTTTAATCTGGAACTTGAATCAGCTTAATCCGATATCGGAGTAAAAAGTTATGCCCAAAATACGACAGATGCGCAAAATTGGAATTTCCAAAACTGCACTTCGTCAAAAACGCCCTTTCAAGTTTCCAATCTCCAAAACTAATATATCAAGTCCAATAATTGCCCTTATTTGACCCAAATTTCATCCTAAATGATTTCATTGAGACCCGATATTATTTTATCTGCAAAATAAACTAAAACATATCAAAACGTTCATCAAACCCGAGAAACTAAACAAAATATTAAGTAAAATGGGCGGTAAATATTGATATATTTTCCGCTCATCAGGTTTTCAAAAATAGTTTTATTCCAGGATTTAGTTTTCAGTTACAGCTTTCAGAAAGAGATCTTTAGAAAAGAAAGTTTTCCGAAGCATCGGCTTTATAAGAGATTCAGAATTTTAATACAGAAACCAGTTTTCGAGTAATGTTTTCAACCAAGAGTTCTTCAGAAAGGATTTTTATAAAATATGTTCTAAAAGGCATGGCATGTTGAAGTAAAGAATGATTTGCAATTTCTGCATATAAATTATGTATTCTAGTGAGTCATTTGAGATGCATATATTTGATGTTAATGCATTATGGCATTAGTATTTTTCGCATGTAAGTTCTTCAAAAAAGATTATAAAGTAATAGTTCATAAAAAGCATGACATGATTGCATCAAGAGATATGTATGGTGGATATTGGTGTGTGGCTTGTTTATATAGAGGTAACATTTTGTAAAATTCTAATGCATGATAGCATGATCTTATTTAAAGGTATATATACATTAATGATGATTATAAGCAATGTGTTTATTTAGAAAGAACATGTCGAAATGATGCTGGTTCGTGATGAAATGGTAACATATGCATGTAATCATGATTCGTAGTTAGTGAATTAGGTAAGTAACAGAATCAAGTTCTTAACAGTCCGATTTGATGATATTTCAAGATAATGAAATAAAGAAGGTTATAATGAATATCTGAACCAGGATTGTAAAGAGTGTAGGAAGTAAGTAAGAGTCAGTGTAGCGCAGCAAAAGCATGACGAGTCTTACATATTTGTGACATGGAAACTTTATATATATATATATAATTACATATAGCTTACAGATGTTTGGTAGTGTGCATAGCAAACAGTAGTTAGCAGGTAGTGATTCGCTTAAAGGTACAGTAACAAGGTGACATGGTTGTGATATGAATAAGAAATAGATATTAATTCAAACTTTATAAGCTTTTGCATGATTACTTACTGAGTCATTACGACTCACACCTTTTCAGTTGTAGCTTTGCAGGTCAGTAACAGAAGTTTGGTGAAGACTTTGAAGACAGTGGATCGCCCCAAATCTGCAGTCAAGAGAGTCCTGGGTTGAGTTATGGGTCCTCACGGCCCTCTGTATGGTTTTGTATTTGCATATTATTTATATAAGTCATATAATGGTATAGTTTCGTTTTGAGTTCTTGCCGGAGGCCAAGTGGTTTATATTTTGTTCTTTGAGTCCAGGCCTGAGGCCTTGTTGATGAATACATTGATGTTGAGTACCGGCCTGAGGCCGAGATTGTATGTTTCTGTTGTATATGGATGCTGGCTACAGGTCAGGTTGCATGATGTTATGAATATATCATGCCGAAATTTCGTTAGAATCAAAGGCTTATAGAGATGGGTTTAGCTTGTCTCATGTCGGTAGCATCCTGGCCTAGGCGGGATATTACAGATGGAACCGGAATCATTTGGTTCGGTTCTGATTCGGAACCAGAATCATTTGGTTCGGTTCCGATTTGGAACCGAACCAAACCGTCGGCCACCTCTAATCCATATTATACATGGGGTATAGATAAAAACGTCAAATCTGTTCGGTATAATATAGTCAACTTTCAATTTATGATCTCTAAATAATACTCGGAACTGGTTTCCAAAGTTATACCACGGCCATGGATTTACTAGATCGTAAACACGTGAGGATGCATATGCCCTGTACATAGGACTGACGGATCCTATCTTGATACACACTGGGTATCATGAGCATCAGTCCACACCCAACGAACATACGGAGGTCTGATTATGAATAGATCGATGACGTGACTGTCATCAAAGTGTGGAGGATAACTCAAATATCCCACTGTGGTATCTCAAGTCAAAAGACCTCTATGCTCTCTCAACTCGAGAAGATTCCTAGTTTGTGTACCATCTATTAGGAAATCTTCAGTGAGTCGTCCAGTGTCTTATCAAATAAACATCTACATGTCTATACGAGTCTCTCGAGACTCATGGTTCACTAGGATAAACCATCAGACCAAGTCATGATATACGACATGTACTGGTCTCAGCAGATTTTACTAATCGACTTGTGTTAGTAAATCTTGACCAGGAACCTTATTTAAGGATATACATCTTATAGTGGACTTCCCAATGTCAATTACAAACTACTTTGTAACTACGTACTATATTGTAAATCCTAAGATCTTTGTCTAATATACATGTATCACTAAATCAGATTTAGTTTCGATCTAATCGTAATCAAATATGTCATCGTAATTAGATCGAATAAGGGTTCTACCATTAAATTATTAATATTATGGAAAATAGAATTGCTCGTATTTATGAATCGGACATAAATACGATCCGGATTGGCACTCTGAGCACCAACCCTAATAATTTCTCTCATTTGCTCTAGTGTCAATCTATAGTATCCTATACATATCTTAATGTGTATCGCATACTCATGACCCTTAAGAGCTCACCTTGCACTCAAAAAGTAGGCAACAACAAGTAAGCCAGCTTAACAAATCAAGTCTGTCCAACAAACGTAACTTTTTTCCTTAGCCAGCATCATTCATATTCTGCAGAATCCATATTCTACATCAATATGACTCAGACACTATATCAGTTTTGTGCTATAGCTGCTGAGTTGTCTAAGTATATATGGATCAAATCCAAAATACTATAAGACAACCGCAAGCACAAAACTAATAACAACACTTCTAATTATTGAGGTCACTTTGTAACTTCTTAAGTCATAACTTCAAAAGTCGCAACTGATTCCACTTGTTGAGTAGAATCAATGTGACACTCCCACTGCATCTTTTCTAACTTTATATGACATAAACTATCTAATGTCATAATTAGGATCAAAACTAATCTGACCTTATGGTTGCAGACTAAATTCTCCATGAATAAGAAACTCATTCTTAATATCTCAAAGATCACAAAGAACATATTTCAAGATCCATCATATTATCGACAACATATCAAAATAACTCGTAAAATTACGAATAAATTGATATCTTTAATCACACATAATATAGTATTCATTACGCCATCATCCTATAATACATAAAATTGACTAGACATTCCAATCAATATTTCTTTCGACAAAGGAATCATCATTTACTAAAAATGAATACTATATATATAAAAGACGTGTTAACTGTCAAAAAGTTATACTAGCTGTCATACAGATAGTCTCATTGTGTCCTTTATTAGATCATATCTACTATGCGACTAATGGGAGTATCTCACAAGTCTCTTAGTTTTATATCATAGATAAAAAACTTTATATCAAATATATCAGAAATTGCTCTCACTGCTTACACGGAGAAAAGAAGACTTAGGATATATAATACTAGAAAGAAATTTGTACGCTCCCACTGACCCTACTAGTATACTCTATACTTTGATAAAACCAGACAATCTGACTGATATCAAAAACAGAGAACACGGATTTCCGAAAAGCTTATCTGAGTATACAATAAGCTCCATATGCCAGTATATCAAACTGTGATCTTAGCATAATACAAACTCCAAGGCCATTCTAGATGAACTCTTCAAACAAAGAAATCATGACAGATCTCTCATTCGAAGAAATCATTCAAGAACGTCACTTTACATTCTTTAGCCAAAATACATTAACCAATAGATTTTTAACTGTTCAATTAATGTGACTAGAGACAAGTTTTCTCAGAATCTATAATAGATTACTGAGTATAACTTTTCTCATTGTTATACTATAAAGGTCAAACCTTTATCAAGCTCACTTTGTTTTTGCTGCACAAATAATTTGCACATTTTATGAACTATTCATAACGAAAGCTTAATCAAGTTCGAAACTTGATCGTAGTAAGCCATGAACAATCTTAGATCTATGGTTAAATAATAACTTCCGAAATCGATATCAAATATCGTTCTCATTATAAGTTATAAGGTAATTTTCTTCAATAAGAAAACAGCATAACCAATAAGTATCAAATACTTCACAAATGATTTTGATATCCTATTGGACTTATACGGAAGTTGACTAAGGGTCATTTCATCTAATTAATTATGTAGTTCCACTAATAGTTTATCATTCTCATATTTTGACTTCAATAAGTCAAATCTTTTCTACAATCGTCAACATCCAATGTTAACCACCAAGTAACAAAATAATTTTATTATTCGGGATTGTAGAAAAGATATTCTATCAAATAGAATACAATATTCTATTAAATAGAATAAATGATAAACTTTTCACTCGTACCTCCGAGGCACAAGTACTTTCAATTATATATAACTATTATACAAAAGAAAGTTTCAAATTTCAAACTTTTCAAGATTCAAATTTTCTACCTATACATATCATATACGTATTAGTAGAAACTAATGGAAGCTTAATTAAAGAGATGAATTTGTGTTCCTGGAGCATAATCTCAAGAGTATTGAAAACTAATTCGGTAACACTTAATTGTTAGGGATGGTGCTCGGAGTGCCAACCAGGATTGTATTTATGTCCGATTCATAAATACGAGCAATTATATTTTCCATAATATTATTAATTTTAATGGTAGCACCCTTATCTTTTATACACTTATTCGATCTAATCACGATTAGATATCTGATTATGATTAGATCGAAACTGAATCTATTCAGTGATACGTGTATATTAGACAAAACCCTTGGATTTACAATATAGTGCGCAGTTACAACGCAGTTTGTAATTGACATTGGGAAACACATTATTAGTTGTATATCCTTAAATAAAGTTCCTGGTCAAGATTTGCTAACACTGCTCGGTTAGTAAAATCCGCTGAGACCTGTACATATCGTATATCGTGACTTAGTCCGATGGTTTATCCTAGTGAATCATGAGTCTCGGGAGACTATGGTTTATCCCAGTGAACCATGAGTCTCCGGAGACTCATATAGACATATAGATGTTTATTTGATAAGACACTGAACGACTCACTAAAGGTTTCCAAATAGATGGTACAACAACGTCAATAGGAACATTCTCGAGTTGAGCGAGCATAGTAGTCCTTTGATTTGAGATATCACTGTGGATATATGAGTTATCCTCCACACTTTGATGACAGTCACGTCAACGATCTATTCATGATTTAGACCTTCATATGTTCGTTGGGAGTGGACTGATGCTTATGTTATCATGTGCGTATCAAGATAGGATCCATCAGTCCTGTATACAGGACATAGGCATCCAGCACGTGTTTACAATCTAGTAAATCCATGGTCATGGTATAACTTCGGAAATCAGTTTCGAGTGTTATTTAGAGATCGTAAATTGAAAGTCGACTGTATTATACTAAATGAATTTGACGTTTTCATCTATATCTCAGGTATAATACGGATGGCCTGTGACGGATGGATTATATGTATGCTATGACCTCGACTTGCATAGTTTAACGAGATTATCTGTGGTCATCATAATTCATGAATGGGTGAATTATGGACACGAAATTGGATTTTGTGACGGATAAACCTAAACTTAGAGAGTCCCACAATATGAAGTGTACTCATTAAGCACTTGGGAAACTCGATATGAATAATACGGATTATTCATGATACTTCACTGGATTAAATGAGTTAATTCAGATTGTTTAATCGATTAAATGATAACACATGCAATTAGGGGATTTTGTCCGCTAATAATTATTGTGTATTTGTATTTGATACATAATTCGATTAGATACACATTGATTATTCGGCAAATGAGATTTTGACACATGCCATAAATATATGTATTTATTATTTATTGTAAATAAAAATACATATATAATAATAATTACATTAATTTATTATTAGAATATTTAATTGTTAAATATTTCAATAATTAATTAATCTTACTTTTCATAAATGTTATGATATTTTGTCCATTTATTATTGGAACAAATGGCATGTATTAAATATATTTATGTGTGTGCTAATTGGATTGGTCAATATAAAGTGTATTATTATTAAATTTGATTTAATTTGTCAAAACTCCAAAAATGCCTTTCCTTAGTGTAAAATTACGGTCCACATGAATAAATAAGGAAAAGTTGTTTTCTTCATCTTCATGATCAGTTCATGGCCTAAAAAGCTTCTCTAAAATGGGTTTAAAATTTTGTTTAAAAAATCCTTGAAGATTTGAAGGAAAATCAATGAAAAAACATAGGAAACAAGAGATTAAAAGGTAATTTTCTTAACTCCAAGCTTAGAAATTTAATTTCTTATTTCTTAATGATTTAGAAATGTTCTAGGGTTTCTTCAAATCTGAAATTTTGGGGCTTTTGGTGGTGAATGGTTGATTGGAAGCTATAGTGCATGTGTGAATTAGTTTTAGATAATATTATTGTAATATTATTTCAATTTATTGTTGGACAACATGGTTGTCATTTTATAGTTTTTTATCCACTCTAAGATAGCCTAGAATTATTCTAGAGTTGTTCATGTGTGGTGGGACTCAATTGGTGTTGAGTTTAATTGATTTAGTCTTGAAAAATTAGATTTAAAGCATGAAAATTAGACAATTTTGTTTTCTATTTTGACCTGGAAATGAATCTGATTTTGTGATGAAATTGGTGTCTTTTGAATATTTTGGATGTGTTTTGGGAGTTGGCATAATTACCGGAAAGTATTTCCGATTTGAAATAAGTGAAAACAGCAAAAAACGGTGTTACCGGTGGATTTTGAGCCAACTGGGTGACGACTGCCCAAACAATGAATCTATCACTGTTCAGGCAGCCCATGAATTTCCTCGACACTATTAGAGCTGGCTTGGGCAGTTTCCATAAGTGTCGAGTAGTCGGTTCGGTCGAAAACGCGTTTTAGGTCATTTTACGGAAAATATATTTTTTAAAAGTTTCGCGAAGTTTCAACTATGTTTAGGTTGATATTTGATATTAAATAAATAGGTTTAGTTGAAATATCAATAATTTTTTTCATATTAGATATTGAATAATTTATTTGGTATTTTTGAAAAAGTTTTAAAATACGATTTCGCCATAACCCCCGCTTCTGTTGCACCCCATCACTCAAAACCCCAACAAAAATGGTATCAGAGCTTGTCTAATACTTCATCTATTACATTATTCACGCTTGATATTTGATAAATAATCCAGTTTTAATGTTCGCACATGCTAGGAATCTATATATGTTTCTTTACTTTTCGGTTCTTCGCTAACGAAAATGTAACGAAATTTAATTGTTAAATTAAGTATATTTTCTATAGGTAGAATTGAATTATTTGAAAATGATTTAGATTAAAATTCTACATTTGATGTAGATTGTAGCTTCCATAGGAAAATCCCTGTTTTTTAAATATGGCTGTAAAGTAACGTGTATTGGATACATGTTTCTTGGTCCGTCTTGTCAATACGGTTTATAGGTAATTTTCTATGGCAGCATCCGAGATCGTGCCAAAGTAGTGAGGGTGTAGTTGATAGAATTTTATCAATGTCGGTTGTATAATAATACTAGACAAATTCAAGTGAAAGTGGAAATCTTGAACGTGCCAAAGCTGTCATGACTACATTAGTAGCTTGAATTTGTCATTGGCAAGTGAAGCCTTGATACGCATCCTCGTGAACGGACCAAAACTATCATAATGAGAAACGTTCATGACCAAAATCAAGAGTCACTGGCGATTGATTTACAATGAGTTGTCTACCTAATGAATATACGTAATGATAGACCTGGCCGGGGGTTCGGTTCCGATTTGGAACCGGCCGGTTTCCGATTCCACAAGTGTGGAACCGGAATCGAATCGGTTAATTTCGGTTCGGTTCCGGTTCCACACTTAAGTGGAACCGACCGGTTCAGTTCGAGCCTTTTTTTAAAAAAATTCGAAAATAAATTACATTAATTTAATAAATAAATAAAATTATTAAATTGAAGAGCTTGAACTTAAATTTTAAAAAATTTAAGTTGCCTACGTATCCTCCATGGGTGAGAGGAATTAAAGCTCACTTAGTTCCATTACAATTTTAAGATATTTCCCCTTTGTAAATTTACAATTTTGTAATTATCAATCATCATTATCAGTTGATCCTTCAGCTCCGGTTCCACTTGTACTTGTTATTATAGATGCATTATCGAACAAGTCTTCAAAATCATCGGGGGCATCTTCTTGTTGTCTCAGATCAGCTCGAGTCCAATCATCCACACAAGCTGTTGCTTCTAGAGTACTTTGATGTAATGAAGATCGTCTAGATTCCAATATATTGGCTCCCAAGCTGAAGGCTTGCTCAACCACAACGGTGAGAATAGGTGCTGCCAATGTCTCTTCAGCAATAATTGATAAAACATGATATATATTTTGATGTCGGTTCCATCATTCAAGGAATTTAAAATTTTTACTAATTAAGCTTTCAGAAGGAAACTCAAAATTTATAGATAAATAATTATCTAATTCGGGGTTATTAGTTGTCGTATCCCTAGCTTTTTTATTTCGTTACAGTAACTAACGATCTTCTGCACTGAGTCTTGTATTAATTACCGGTTCGCTACTACTAAATTCACCTAATGTTCCTAAGTTATATCTTATAATATAATAATTAAATAACACAATTAAATCATTTCTTAATCTCACTATTATGCTTATAATATCAATTTCATCTAATATTTCTAAATAACCATAGTAAGCTTGTAAAGTACTATTCAAACATTCTAACAGCAATAAGATAAAGTAAAGGAATTTCTCTAAAATAATTCAACCATTTTACCTTCATAGCAGTAATGGCTTCGAACAAAACAAAATCATTAGGATCGCTACTTTCAACATGTTCATCTAGAGTACCACAAATATTCAAACTTTCAAGAAGGAATAAATGTGTTGTAGGATAATAAATACCGCTAAAAATTAAAGTAGCATTATTAAAAACTTTTAAAATATCTAAAAAGTTTTCACAAATATCTCATTGACTATGAAAAAGTGTGATATTTTGAACATGTTGAGGAAAAAACTACATAATGCATCTATGTTTGATATTAAAGAAAATAAGTTGAATTCCAACGTGTTGGAACATCTCTTGAAAATTTAATCGGTTTAATACCATTTATTTTACAAAACTTGGCTCATTCTCTCCTAACTTGAGAATATAACCAAATACAATTAAATGTCATCTTAATAGGATAAATGAAAGGTGATAATAATTTCAGATCATCTTGAACGCATAACTTAATAACATGATATGTGCAACGAATATGAAAAACCGACCCCTTAAATTTGGTTGACATATTTCTTTTAAATCTTTAAGGATGCAGTATTTGTAGATGCATTATCAAATACAATTGTTAAAATTTTATCTACTAAATCAAATTCATCAAAAATTACCTTCATCATTCTATAAATATTTTTTGCAGTATGTTGGTCATCAAAAAATCTAAATGTAATAAGTTGTTTTTTCATGATAAATGATGCATCAATCCAATAACAAGTCACACTCATGTATGAGTGTGTTTGACAATGGTCACTCCGAATATCAGAACATATAGAAATACGACATTTAATCTCTTTAAATATTTCATTTAAAATATGTTTACCATCTTTGTATAATTTAAAAATATGACGTTTTGTTGTGTTTCGAGTCATTCTACATGTAGCAGGATTTAAAGCATTATGCACGTAATTAGTAAAATGAAGTTTTTCATCGAAGCTTAATGAAAGATGTGTCATACAAGTTAATTTTGGAAATTCTTCTCTATTTTTTACATCAGAATATTTAAATAAATCTACAGCATTGGTACCTCTACTAGATGATGCGTACCTGGCCATTTGAGTTTGCATCGTATCAATTACAAGTTCAACCGCATGACGTCTTTCCAGGTGCTTGATCATATTGCCGTATCCACCAGAAAATTTGTAGGAAACCCCACAATGGTTGCAAATTACTCTTGAAGTTTCATCATCTTGGAGGTCAATGAAAATGAATTTTGAAAACATCCGAGGAACGAGCCTTAACTTCTCTTCTCCGTGATTGTGCATCGACACTAGGACCGCTCTTTTGGGTTGGCACATTTGACATTATATTCTCGGATGAGCTTGCCATTTTTTTAAAGAAATAAGTAAGAAGAATAAGAAAATTGAGAATGATAAAAACTAATTGAGATTTGAGATTGAGAATAAGAGAATTGTATGAATTGAGAGAGTTTAGAAATTGGTGTGTCGAAATAATGAAAAATGAATCATATTTATAGAGTTCTAGAATTTTTTTGATACCAAAAATGTCCCTAAATATAACCGTTTTATTACCGTTATTATAGATATATTAGTAATTTACTATTTCATTTTTTATGGTCGTTAAGGAAAATTTTGGCTCCCTGCCCTTCCCCCAACAGCTACTAGCCGTTAGGGAAGGCAGGGTTCCTGTTGGAACCTTACGGTTCCAACTTGAATCGAAACGGTTCCGGTTGGAACCGTTTCCAGCGGTTCCGACCGATTCACGTTAGGGTGGAACCCCAACCGAACCGGTCATTCACAGTTTCGGTTCCGACGGATGGAACCGGAACCATCCGGTTCCAACCGGTTCGGTTCCGATTCCGAACCGGAACTGTGGCCGGGTCTAGTAGGCGAGATCGTGCCAAAGCTGTAAATCAAAATATATTCATGGGATCCTACTCTCACTATGAAATTTGATTTAATTGTCGAATTCCCATTATCCATCGGAGATTACGGTATTACGTAAAGTAGTGGGAGACATTGCTGAGTTTAAAATCCATAACTTAAGCAGTGTGTAATATTTTGGAATTTACTGCTTTAGTTTTCCTTATATTCTATATTGCTTATAGAATTATACTTATAATCCACTGCATAGTATATTACTAAAATATACAGATTTTCTGACTTTACTTATGGTTGGATTGTTCTTGAAAGACAATAGACTTAGATATAGTTAGATTAGTTGAAACCATCAGGAATTGTTGTTCCAATTTTCTTTGAAAATCAAGATGGTTTATGACTTAGTTACTAAGTCACGATTAGGTAATCTAAATAGATATATGTTTTGGATATAGTTATCTAGTTAGAATTATTTCTTATGCAGTAAGAATTGACTTGAATGGTTTATGTCTCGAAATTCTTGACTGACATTAAGAAAAACCTCTTAAGTATTTATTTGTCTTATAATGATGTTTCTTGGCTTTAGTGACTTTTAGAAGTCACGTGTCTGACACAATTTGCTAATCGATTATTTGCAAATGTTGTGAGTAATTGAACGCAAATTATAAAGCTTAAGAAAGGAGATACATACAGTTGTGTATAGGGAATTTTGATTCTCACAATACGATAACTGTAGATATTGGATACCGGATCTCCAGTCTAGCTAATTAAAATAATGTTGAATAACTGTTTTGATATTAGATATCGGAACTTGTAACTATTGGATAGTTACTTGTTCTGTATAAACAGTTGTTATATATTTTAATATGACTAGTAGTGTCATTAATGGAAGATAAAAATTAAGAAAACATTCGGTAGAATAAGTAACTTAGAACTGTGCTTTATGAGATTTTATCATAAAAGCATTAGCTGTTTGTTCCTTATGGTAAATGATGGTCTGATACGAGATCACACCACATATCCTTATCCATTTAATGAATATTATATACAGGTTGTGATTAAATCTCATTTAACCAATGATTGTCATTGGACCACAGATTTATTAAACTAATACATTGGATGTGTGTAGTTTAATGAATTATCAATTGTCTTGTAGAGTTTTCTTTGCTTCGTAAATCAGTTAATGAATTGTCATAACTTAGTTACGTGTTTCTACTATAGAACATGTTGAACATCTTGAATTGTTCAAGAACTGTCAATATATTACTAATGAAACTCGGATATAATGTTGTGAATAGTTCAAAGATATTTTATCTGTAATGTTGAAAACTGTCTTTAAAAATTCATAGCGCGTCTTTAAATTGTTCGAAGATGTTTGATTTGATCAAACGCATGAATTTAAGGCAATTAGTTCTATGGTTATTTAATGAATATGATTATTACTCAATATTGATGGAATTTATCAGTGGGAGTTATCGAATCTTATATGATTTGATTCGTTGATATTGAAAATTACTGAATTAGTTTTCAATGCTTTTGGGGTTATGGTCCAGTAACGCTATTTCGTCTCTTTAATTAAGGTTCCATTCGTTTATACAGTTACATATATGATATATATAGTAGAAAATTTGAATCTTAAAAAGTTTGAGATTTGAAACTTCCTTTTTATATAATAGTATATAATTGAAAGTACTTTGCCTCAGAGGTACGAGTGATAGGTTTATCATTTATTTTAATTAATGGAATATTATATTCTATTTGATAGAATATATTTTATACGATCCCGAGTAATAAAATTATTTTGTTACTTGGTGGTTAACATTGGATGTTGACGATTGCAGAAAATAATTGACTTTGTGAAGTCAAATGTGAAAATGATAAACTGTAATGGAACTACGTAATTAATAAGATGAAATGACCTTTAGACAACTTTCGTATAAGTCCAATAGGTTAGGATGTCAGATTCATTAACAAATTATTTGATACTTAATGATTCTGATGTTTTCTTATAGAAGAAAATTATCCTATAACTTATAGTGGGAGCGATATTTGATATCGATTTCGGAAATTACCATTGAACCATATATCTAAGATTGTTCATGGCTTACGACGATCAAGTTTTGAACTTGATTAGGCTTTCGTTATGAATAGTTCATAAAATGTGCAAATTATTTGCGCAGCAAAAGCAAAATAAGCTCGATAAAAGTTTGACTTTTATTCTATGACAATGAGAAAGGTTATCCTCAGTATTATATTATAGATTCTGAGAATATCTCTCTCTGGTCGCACTAATTGAACAACTAAAGAATCTGTTGGTTAATGATTGATATTAGACTATATATTTTAGTTAAAGATTGCAAAGTGGCGTTCTTGAGTGATTTCTTCGAATGAGAAATTCGTCGTGATTTCTTTATTTGAAGAATTCATTCTAGAATGGCCATAGGGTTTGTATTCTGCTAAGATCACAGTTTGATATATTAGCTTATGGAGCCTATTGGCTATTGTAGACTCATATAAGCTTTCCAAAAATCTATGTTCTCTGATTTTGATATCAGTCAGATTGTCTGGTTTTATCAAGGTATAGAGAATACATATTTGTCAAAAGGGTAAGTGGGAGCGTACAAATTTCTTTCTAGTATTATATTTCCTAAGTCTTCTTTTCTCCGTGAAAGTAGTGAGAGTAGTCTCTGATATATTTGATATAAAGTTTCATATATGATATAAAACTAAGAGACTTGTGAGGTACTCTCATTAATCGCATATTAGATATTATCTAATAAAAGACACAGCGAGACTAACTGTATGACAGTTAGTATAACTGTTTGACAGTTAACGTGTTTTTTATATATATAGTATTCGTCTTTTGTAAATGATGATTCCTTTGTCGAAAGAAAGATTGATTGGAATGTCTAGTCAATCTTATGCATCATATGATGATGGCATAATGAATACTATATTATGTGAGATCGAAGATATCAATTTAATTGTAATTGTTACGAGTTATTTTGATATACATCAGACCATATGATGGGTCTTGAAACATGTTCTTTGTGATCTTTGAGATATTAAGAACGAGATTATGATTCATGGAGAATTTAGTCAGTAACCATAAGGTCAGATTAGTTTTTGATTCTAATTATGACATTAGATGGTCTATTTCATATAAAGTCAGAAAAGATGCAGTGGCAGTGTCATCGTTGATTCTACTATACTGGTGGAATCAGTTACAGCTTATGAAGTATTGACTTAAGAAGTTGCAAAGTGACCTCAATGATTAGAAGTGTTGATATTAGTTTTGTGCTTGCGGTTGTATTATAGTGTTTGGATTTGATTTCTAAATACATAGACAACTCAGTAGCTATAGCACAATACTGATATAGAGTCTGAGTCATATTGATGTAGAATTTGGATTCTGTAAAATATTAATGATGCTGGCTAAGGAAAACAATTGGGTTTGTTGGACGAACTCGATTTGTTAAAGTAGACATACTTGTTGTTGAGGGCCATGAGTATGCGATACACATTAAGATGTGTATAGGATACCATGGATTGACACTAGGGCAAGTGGGAGAAATTGTTTGGGTTGGTGTTCGGAGTGCCAATCCGGATTGTATTTATGTCCGATTCATAAATACGATCAATTGTATTTTCCATAATATTATTAATTTTAGTGGTAGCACCCTTGTCTTTTATACACTTATTCGATATAATCGTGATTGGATATCTGATTATGATTAGATCGAAACTGAATCTGATTCAGTGATACGTGTATATTAGGCAAAGACCCTAGGATTTACAGTATAGTGTGCAGTTACAACGCAGTTTTTAATTGACATTGGGAAGCACACTATTAGTTGTATATCCTTAAATAAAGTTCCTGGTCAAGATTTGCTAACACTGGTCGGTTAGTAAAATCCGCAGAGACCGATACATGTCGTATATCGTGACTTGGTCCGATGGTTTATCCCAGTGAACCATGAGTCTCGAGAGACTCGTATAGACATGTATGTGTTTATTTGATAAGACACTGAACTACTCATTGAAGATTTCCTAATATATGGTACACCAATATCAATAGGAACCTTCTTGAGTTGAGTGAGCATAGTGGTCCTTCGACTTAAGATATCATTGTAGATATATGAGTTATCCTCCACATTTTGATGACAGTCACATCAACGAACTATTCATGATCATACCTCCGCATATTCATTGGGTGTGGACTGATGCTAATGTTATCTTGTGCGTATCAAGATAGAATCCGTCAATTCTGTGTACAGGGCATAGGCATCCAGCACATGTTTACGATCTAGTAAATCCATGGCCGTGATATAACTTCGGAAATCAGTTCCAAGTGTTATTTAGAGATCTTAAATTGAAATTAACTATATTAGACTAAACGAATTTGACATTTTCATCTATATCCCAGGTATAATACAAATGACCTGTGATGGAGGGATTATACGTATGGTATGACCTCGACTTGCATAGTTTAGCGAGATTATCCGTGGTCATCATAATTCATGAGTGGGTGAATTATGGACACGAAATTGGATTTTGTGACGGATAACCTAAACTTAGAGAGTCCCACAATATGAAGTGTACTCGTTGAGCACTTGGGCAACTCGATATGAATAATACAGATTATTCATGGTACTTCACCGGATTAAATGAGTTAATTCGGATCCTTCAATCGATTAAATAATAACACATGCATTAGGAGATTTTGTCCGCTAATAATTATTGTGTATTGTATTTGATACATAATTCAATTATATACACATTGATTATTCGTCAAATGAGATTTTGACACATGCCATAAATATATTTATTTGTTATTTATTGTAAATAAAAATACATATATAATAATAATACATCAATTGATTATTAGAATATTTAATTATTAATTATTTCAATAATTAATTAATCTTACTTTTCATAAATGCTATGATATTTTGTTCATTAATTATTGGACCGAATGGAAAGTATTAAATATACTTTATCTGTGTACTAATTGGATTGGTCAATATAAAGTGTATTATTATTAAGTTTGATTTAATTTGTCAAAACTCCAAAAATGCCATTCCTTGGTGCAAAATTTCGGTCCACATGAATAAATAAGGAAAAGTTGTTTTCTTCATCTTCATGATCAGTTCATGGCCTAAAAAGCTTCTCTAAAATGGGTTTAAAATTTTGTTTCAAAAATCCTTGAAGATTTAAAGGAAAATCAAAGAAAAAGCTTAGGAAACAAGAGATTAAAAGATAATCTTCTTAACCCCAAGCTTGGAAATTTGATTTTTTATTTCTTAATGATTTAGAAATGTTCTAGGGTTTCTTCAAATCTAAAATTTTGGGGCTTTTGGTGGTGAATGGTTGATTGGAAGCTATAGTGCATGTGTGAAGTAGTTTTAGGCAATATTATTGTAATATTATTATTTCAATTATTGTTGGACAACATGGTTGCCATTCTAGAGTTTTTGATCCACTCTAAGATAGCCTAGAATTATTCTAGAGCTGTTCATATGTGGTGGGACTTAATTGATGTTGAGTTTAATTGATTTAGTCTTGAAAATTTGGAATTAAAGCATGAAAATTAGACAATTTCGTTTTCTATTTTGACCTGAAAATGAATCTGATTTTATGATGAAATTTGTGTCTTTTGAATGTTTTGGATGTGTTTTGGGAGTTGGCATAATTGCCGGAAAATGTTTCCGATTTGAAATAAGTGAAAACGGCCAAAAACGGTGTTATCGGGTGGATTTTGAGCCAACCGGTGACGGCTGCCCAAACAGTGAATCTATCACTGTTCAGGCAGCCCATGAATTACCCCGGCACTATTGGAGCTGGCCTGGGCAGTGTCCATAAGTGTCGGGTAGTCGGTTCGGTCAAAAACATATTTTAGGATATTTTGCGGAAAATCTGTTTTCGTAAAGTTTCTCGAAGTTTCAGCTATGTTTATGTTAATATTTGATATTAAATAAACAGGTTTAGTTGAAATATGAATTAGATATTGAATAATTTATTTGGTATTTTTGAAAAAGTTTTAAGATATGATTTCGCCAGAACCCGCGCTTCCGCTGCGTCCCGTCGCCCAAAACCCCAACAAAAATGGTATCAGAGCGGGTCTGATGCTTCATCCATTACATTATTCACACTTGATATTTGATATATAATCATGATTTAATGTTCGCACATGCTAGGAATCTATATATGTTTCTTTACTTTTCGGTTATTCCCTAACGAAAATGTAACGAAATTTAATTGTTAAATTAAGTTATATTTTCTATAGGTAGAATTGAATTGTTTAGAAAATGATTTAGATTAAAATTCTGCATTTGATGTAGATTGTAGCTTCCATTGGGAAAATCCTCATTTTTTAAATAAAAATGTAAAGTAACGTGTATTGGATACATGTTTCTTGGTCCGTCTTGTCAATACAATTTATGGGTAACTTTCTATGGCTGCATCCGAGATCGTGCGAAATCAGTGAGGGTCTAGTTGATAGAATTTTATCCATGCCGGTTGTATAACTTTATATGTTTCAATTATGTTTATGTTAATATTTAATATTAAATAAACATGTTTAGGTGAAATATGAATAAACTATTCATATTAGATATTGAATAATTTATTTGGTATTTTTGAAAAAAATTAAAATACCATTTTGCCCGAACCAGCGCTTCCGCTGCACCCCATCGCCCAAAACCCCAACATCAATATCAACGATCAAATCATATAAGTTTCAATTACTCTCATTGACTAATTCCATCAAAAAAATATCGTGGAAGTTTATATTGAGTAAGAATCACATTCATTAAATAACTTCAGAACTAATTACCTTAAATTCTTATGTTTGATCATATAAAACATCTTTGAATAATTCAAAAAATTCACGATGAATTTTAAAATTATAGTTTTCAACACTAAAAATAGAATATCTTAGAACAATTCAAAATATTCTATTCGCATTTCATCATAAACATAATGAAAATTCTCGAACTTTTTAAGACGTTCAACATGTTCTCTTTAAGAAACACGTAACTAAGTCATGACAATTCATTAACTAAGTTACGGAGTAAAGAAAACCATCTAAGGCTATTTCTAATTCATTAAACTACATACATCCAATGTATTAATCTAATAAATATTGTGGTCCAATGACGATCATTGGTTAAATGAGATTTAATCATATCATGAATACAATATTCATTAAATGGATAAGGATATGTGGTGTGATCTCGTATCAGACCATCATTTACCATACGGAACAAGCATATAATGCTTATGTGATAAAAAACTCATAAAGAAATGTTCTAAGTTATTTATATAACCGAATATTTTTTTAATGTTTATCTTTTTATTAATGACACTAATAGTCATATTAAAATATGTAACAACTATTTATATAGAACAAATAATTATCCAATAGTTACAAGTTTTGATATCAAATATCAAAACAGTTATTAAACATTATTTTAAATAACTAGATGGGGGATCCGGTATCTAATACATATAATTGTCGTATTGTGAGAATCAATATCCTTTATACATAACTATACACATCTCATTTTTTAAGCTTTATAATTTACGTTCAATTATTTACAACAATTGTAAATAATTGATTAGCAAACTGTGTCAAACACGTGACTTCTAAAAGTCACTAAAGCCAAGAAACGTCATTATAAGATAGACAAATACTAAATGAGTTTTCTTAATGCCAGTCAAGAATCTCAAGACATGAACCAGTTCATGTCAATTCTTACTTCACAAGAAACTAATCTCTCTAGAAAAATATCTTAAAACAGATGTCCTATTAGATTACCTAATCGTGACTTAGTAACTAAGTCACATACCACTTGATTTTCTAGAAAACCGGAACAACAGTTCCCGATGATTTTAACTAATCTAACAGTATCTAAGTCTACTGTCTTTCTAGAACCTATTCTAGAATAACGTAACTATAAGTAAAGTCAGAAGACATATTCAAGTAATAAGTATGCATTGGATTAAAAGTATAATTCTATAAGCAATATAGAATATAAGGAAAACGAAAGCAGTAAATTCCATAAAATTACACACTGCTTTAGTTATGGATTTTAACCCAAGCAGTGTCTCTCACTACTTTACGTAATACCGTAATCCCCAACGAACAACGGGAATTCAATAATTAAATCGAATTCCATAGTGATAGTGGGATCCCATGAATATATTTTGACTCATAGCTTTGACACGATCCCGCCTACGTATATTCATTAGGTAGACAACTAATTGTCAATCACTCACCAGTGATTCATAATTTTGGTCTTGACCGTTTCTCATTATGATAGCTTTGGCACGTTCATAAGGAGGCGTATTAAGGCTTCACTTGTCAGTGATAAACTCAAGCTACCGATGTAGTCTGACAGCTTTGGCACGTTCATGATTTACACTTTCACTTGAATTTGTCTAGTATGAATATACAACCGGTATGGATAAATTCCCATAACCTACACCCTCATGCTTTGGCACGATCTCGGATGCAGTTATAGAAAGATACCCATAAACCGTACTGACAAGACGGACCAAGATATATTTATCTCATACACGTCTTTAACAGCCTGATTTTAAGCAGAGATTTTCCTTAGGAAGCTATACTCTACATCAAATGCAGAATTTTAATCTAAATCATTTTCTAAACAATTCAATTCTAACTATAGAAAACATAACTTAATTTAACGATTAAACTTACGTTACGTTTCCGTTAGCGAGGAATCGAAAAGTCAAGAAACATATATAAATTCTATGCATGTGTAAACATTAAAATTGGATTAAATATCAAATATCAAGCATGAATAATGTAATGGATGAAGCACCAGACCTGCTCTGATATCATTTTTGTTGGGATTTTGGGAGAAGAGCGCAATGAAAGCGCGGTTCAGGTAAAATCGTAATTTAAAATTTTTTCAAATTACCGAATAAATTATTCAATATCTAATATGAATAATTTATTCATATTTCACCTAAAACTATTTATTCGATATCAAATAGCGACATAAATATGAAGGAAATGTCGCGAAACTTTTACGGAAAATATTTTTCCGTAAAATGACGCAAAACAAGTTTTTGACTGAACCGACCACCCAACACTTATGGAGACTGCCCAGGTCAGTTCCAATAGTGTTAGGGTAGTTCATGGGCTGCCCGAACAGTGTCAAACTCACTGTTTGGACAGTCGTCACCCGATTGGTTCTAAAGTCACCCCGTAACGCCGTTTTTAGCCGTTTTCGCTTGTTTCAACTTGGAAACAATTTCTGGTAATTTTTCCAACACCGAAAATACATCCAAAATATTCATAAAACATTTTTTTCATCAATAAAATCAGATTCATTCCATGTCTGAAACAAAAAACGAAATTACCAATTTATCATGCTTTAAATCCAATTTTTCAACATTAATCAAATTAATCTCAACATCAAATCAAGTCACCACATATGAACAATCCAATAACAATTATAGGTGTCACAAGAGTTGTCATAACACTCTAGAATGGCAACATATCATCTAATGAATAAATTGGATAAAAATTACACTAATTTCATCCAATACATTTCACACATGCACATAAGCTTCCAATTCCATCCACCAAAACTATAAGACTCAATTTTAACAAGTAAAGAAAACCCTAGATCTATTCTAGAAATCACAAGAACAAGAAACAAAGTTTCCAAGCTCAAGAGCATAAAGAATTACCTTAATTCTCATTTTCCTAAGCTTTATTTCTTGTTTTATTTTTTTCACTTTTTTGCTTGAATCATCAATCAAAATGAAACCCTTTTCCCTTTTGGAGCTCATGGCAATAGAGGCTTGATTGAAGAAAGAGAAACAAGTTTTCTTTTTATGAAGCCTAATGACCAACTCACTCAAGGGCATAATTGACCATTTATAAAATTTAATCAAATTAAATTAATAATTAAGAGTTTTAGTGACCAATCAAATTGATACACATTTAGCTTAATAAATACATGCCATGTGTTCCAATTATATATTACCATTTATCATACTAATTATGACAAATGGATAAGATATTTAATTATTAATTATTTAACAATTAAATAACTAAATAATTAAATAACTTCCATATATGTATTTTTATTTACATTAAATAACAAATACATATATTTATGGCATATGTCAAAATCTCATTTGATGAACAATTAATTTGTATCTAATTATATTATAAATCAAATATAAATACACAGTAATTACAATCGGACAAAATCTTCTAATGCATGTGTTATCGTTTAACCAATTACACGATCCGAATTAACTCATTTAATCCGGTGAAGTATTATGAAGAATCCGTATTATTCATATTGTGTTGCCCAAGTGCTCAACGAGTACACTTCATATTGTGAGACTCTCTAAGTTTAGGTTTATCCGTCACGAAATCCAACTTCGTCTCCATAATCCACCCACTCATGGATTATGACGACCACAGATAATCTCGCTAAACTATGCAAGCCGAGGTCATTGCATACGTATAATCCCTTCATCACAGGCTATCCATATTATACTTGAGATATAGATGAGTCAAATTCGTTCGGTATAATATAATCGACTTTCAATTTACGATCTCAAAATAACACTCGAAATTGATTTCTGAAGTTATATCACGACCATGGATTTACTAGATCGTAAATACGTAAGGATGCTTATGCCCTGTACATAGGGCTGACGAATCATATCTTGATACACACTGGATATCATGAGTATCAGTCTACACCCAACGAACAGATGGATGTCTGATCATGAATAGATCGGTGACGTGATTGACATCAAAGTGTGGAGGATAACTCATATATTTTCAATGTGGTATCTCAAGTCAAATGACCAATATGCTCGCTCAACTCGAGAAGATTCCTATTGACGTTGGTGTACCATCTATTAGGAAATCTTTAGTGAGTTGTTCAGTGTCTTATCAAATAAACACCTACATATCTATACGAGTCTCCCGAGACTCATGGTTCACTAGGATAAACCATCGGACCAAGTCACGATATACGACATGTACTGGTCTCAGCGGATTTTACTAACCGACCCGTGATAGTAAATCTTGACCAGAAACTTTATTTAAGGATATACATCTTGTAGTGCGCTTCCCAATGTCAATTACAAACTACGTTGTAACTGCGCACTATATTGTAAATCTCAGGGTCTTTGTCTAATATACACGTATCACTAAACCAGATTTAGTTTCGATCTAATCATAATCAAATATATAATCGTAATTAGATCGAATAAGTGTATAAAAGACAATGGTGCTACCATTAAATTAGTAATATTATAGAAAATAGAATTGCTCGTATTTATGAATCGGACATAAATACGATCCGGATTGGTACTCTGAGCACTAACCCTAACAATTGTGACTATATATTTTTTGTTTACCTACCGTCTAAAATGATTGTCAATTTGGTGTGTGTGTGTGTATAAGTGTTTATTTATTTAGGCACAATTACAATGTGATTATTAATGGTTTATCCTCTCACAAAAAACTCAAAGATGAATTAATATATATATATATTATATATATATATATATATCTATAATAAAGGAGAATGGTGTTTGAGGAAAGAGAGTGCATCCAACGGCTCTCTTTATGTGGCTTAATTAACGGCTCAGATCATTTCATTGGTAATTGGAGGAAATAGAGTGAATTGATTGATGCAAATGGTCAAAATTTTCAAATTTTCAAATTAAAAATAGAAAGTTAAAATAAAATCATTTAATTCTGTAACACCGTGTCGTAGGCACGGGCTAAATACTATAACACCGTGCCGTAGGCACGGGCATCATTTAATTAAAAAATAAAATCATTTAATTCTGTAACACGGTGCCGTGCCGTGCCGTAGGCACGGACATCATTTATTTAAAAAATAAAATTATTTAATTCTGTGACACCGTGCCGTAGGCACGAGCCAAATCTGTAACACCGTGCACCGTGCCGTAGGCACGAGCATCATTTAATTAAAAAATAAAATCATTTAATTCTGTAACACCGTGCCGTAGGCACGAGCCAAATATTGTAACACCGTGCCGTAGGCACGGGCAAAAACTAGTATATATATATATATATATATAGTATATTTAAAATAAAAATATGTGTTTTAAAAAACGCAGTGGCCAAATGAGATATAAAGAGTTAAAATGTATATAGATTTGCACAACATTTTTTAAAGTAAAAAAATAAAAAAATAATACCATAATACGATTTACATGAACAATATTTTTTTGCTTTAGAAAAGTAAAATGAAAAAAATTTAGATCAAATCTCTTATTAGTTAAAAAATGACTAAAAAGTAATAAAAAGGAAATAAGGATAAATAAAATTTAAAATGTCATGATTAAAGACGAAACAAATTTAGGGGTAGTTTTTTTAAAATAATAAGTGATATGAAATTTAATTTTTTAATAAATTTCTATATTATAAACAATAAATATGATAATGATTATATTATAAATTCTAAAAGTAATTTCCTACGATTCAACATTCTGAAGGAATAGCGGTAGCGGGTAATGCTAAAAAAAGTGAATAATTTTCCCGCCATTTTGTTCCACTAAGCTTGTCCAAATTTGCTTTCCGTTAAAGTTTTTAACGAAAAGCGACAATTAACTCTGAGTTGACTCGCCTTACCCCGAGTCTGTACCGCTTTACATAATTACATATTATTTTTTATTTAATATTTAATTATATGAGCCGGTATTCATAATACTATCATATAGAGTCTGTATGGGGAGTGGGTCAATCGCGTGCAAGTACGTGTAGCTTGCACTTGCTTTGACTTTTGTCATAGTAGTTTTTACCCATTGATTGATATCATAGGGTGACAAAAATATTGAATGTCAATCGGAATTTAAGATTTTATACCGGTTAATATATAATTTATGATGAAAAAATATATTTAAAGAAAATTTGATTGAAGATTTTTGATCCCGAGTCAAAAAAATCAATTTGAATTTGGGTGATTATTTTTTAGTTCGAATCATAATCGAAACTCAAGATTCAGAACTCCATAATATTTGGTACATAATGTGGGATGAAAAAATATCATAACAGAAAATTTGGTCAGGGTTCATTATAATTTTTCATCTTAATTAAAAAAACTGACCAAAATATAGACCGGTTTCATCCTGAATTATTATTGAGACAGAATGTATTATTGTCATCCATGTATAAGACTAGTCTTACCATCTTTTTGGATATACAAATTTATTTATCCAAATTTTCTACAAGTTTGATTAGATTTATAAATAAATAATTTCACTTGTTCGGGTTAATTTTCAAAGTCAAGTTTTTTCGAATGTGGTGTGAAAATATAATGTCACCTTATTTTAAGAGTATACATAATTTTTGTTAGAATAATTTTACAATTTTTTAAATCGTTAGAAATCTTACCGCCAAATCATTCATTCAGACCACCCATTAGATTTTACTCCAGCTAATACATATCAAAGTGATCTTACAAAATCGGTAAAACTAATTAGTAAACTTTTCACCTAATTCAAGAATGATTTATGTCGTGCCACATGCAATTTTAATATAACTTGAAAAAAAAATGAAAATTTTAAATCAATTGGATACATTTTTGAAGGGGGAAATGTAAACTTGTGATGTTTTATTTTGTATATAAATTTTATAACATATTTAAACCACACTGTGTTATTTAAAGCTGATATTTAGATAAATTATTTCAATATACATTTATGATTAAATTAAATATTATGTTATGAAAATATAAAATTAATGCATATGTTTATCAAGTTAATCTTTTGTCTCTATATTCGTAACTTTTTATTTTTCCATAACTCCAATTATCTTTTTAAATTAAGGACCATCATGCATGGTATTATGATCTATTTATTTTCCTCGTTATCCCTATGAAATAAAGGCCTGTCTCAACATGTATACACTTGAAAGTGAATAATATAAATGATGAATGAGAACGGTTGAGAAATGAATTATTTGTGTATTGTGTTTCTAATTCTCTCACTTGATTTTTATTATTTAACATATTTTTATATTTTACTTATGGTTTTATTTTAATTTTTATGTTTGATTAAATATAAGTATATTTTGAAATATTTTTATACGATAATTTGAGCTTAAGGAGTAAATTGGATTTTGAGTTTGGAGCTCATTTGAGAAAGACAAGTTTAATTGAAAAATTTATAATTTTTAAAAAAACCAATGATTAAATTGAAGACTTTATAATTTGTTATCAGTAGTGATGTTAATGCCACGTCAGTTAGACCCGGCCACGGTTCCGGTTCGAAACAAGAACCGGAACCGTTGGCGACCGGTTCGGTTGGGGTTCGACCCCAACTCGAACCGATTCAACGGTTCCACCGATTCGACGGTTCCTGTTGGAACCGTAGGGTTCCAACAGGAACCCTTCCCCAGCGGCTAGTAGCCGTTGGGGGGAGGGCAGGGAGCCAAATAAGAAAAAAAAACAAATTAATTTTTTTTTATAAATTAAAATATAAATTACTAATATATCCCTAATAACGGCAATAAAATGGTTATATTTAGGGGCATTTTTGGTATCAAAAAAATAGGATTCATTTTTCATTATTTCAACACACCAAATTCTCAACTCTCTCATTTTCTATAATTCTCTTATTCTCAATCTCACTCCAATACAATTCTCTCATAATCTTATTCTCAATCTCAATTCAATTAGTTGTTAATTTGTTAAAATTTTAACAATTATTCAATTTTCTGATTTTTCTTTCTAATTTCTCAAACGAAAAATGGCAAGCTCATCTGAGAACATAATGTCAAATATGCCAACCCAAGAGAGCGGCCCTAGTGTCAGTGCACAATCACAGAGAAGAAAAGTTAAGGCTCGGTCCTCTGATATTTTCAAAATTCATTTTAATTTGAAACGCCTAGAAGATGATTCACAACGAGCAATTTGCACCTATTGTGGGGCTACCTATAAATTTTCTGGTGGATACGGCAATATGATCAAGCACATAAAAAAATATCATCCGGTTGAATTTGGCATTGATACGACGCAAACTCAAATGACCAGGTACGCATCATCTAGTAGAGGTACGAGTGCTGTAGATTTATTTAAATATTATGATGTAAAAAATAGAGAAGAATTTACGAAATTAACTTGTATGAAACATTTTTCTTTAAGCTTTGGTGAAAAACTTCATTTTACTTATTTTTAAATTATACAAAGATGGTAAAATTATTTTAAATGAAATATTTAAAGAGATGAAATGTCGTATTTCTATATGTTCTGATATTTGGAGTGACCATTGGTAAACACACTCATACATGGGTGTGACTTGTCATTGGATTGATGCATCATTTACCATGCAAAAACGACTTATTGCATTTAGAGTTTTTGATGACCAACATACTGCACATAATATTTATAGAATGATGAAGGTAATTTTTGATGAATATGATTTAGTAGAAAAAATTTTAACAATTGGATTTGATAATGCATATGCAAATACTGCATCCATCAATGATTTAAAATCCTTATGTGAACCAAATTTAGGGGGTCGATTTTTTCATATTCGTTGTACATGTCATGTCCTTAACATATGTGTGCAAGACGGTCTAAAATTATTATCACCTTTCCTTGATCGAATTAAAACGGCACTTAACTGTATTTGGTCATATTCTCAAGTTAGGAGAGAATGGACAAAGTTTTGTAAAATAAATGGTATTAAACCGATTAAATTTTCAAGAGATGTTCCAACACGTTGGAATTCTACTTATTTTCTTTTATGTCAAGCATTTCAATACAAAGATGCATTATGTAGCTTTTTTTCTCAACATGTTCAAAATATCACACTTTATCCTAGTCAATGGGATATTTGTGAATTTTTTTTAGATATTTTAAAAGTTTTTAATGATGATACTTTAGTTTTTAGCGGTGTTTATTATCCTACAGCACATTTATTTCTTCTTGAGAGTTTGAATATTGTTGGCACTCTCGATGAGCATGTTGACAGTAGCGATCCTAATGATATTGTTTTGTTCGAAGCCATTACTGCTATGAAGGTAAAATGGTTGAATTATTTTAGGGAAATTCCTTTACTTTATCTTATTGCTGCTATTTTTGATCCTACATTTAAGTTAGAAGGTTTGAATGGTGGTTTACAAGCTTACTATGGTTATTTAGGAATATTAGATGAAATTGATATTACAAGCATAATGACGAAATTAAGAAATGATTTAATTGTTTTATTTAATGATTATATTGTAAGATATAACTTAGGAACATTAGGTGAATATAGTAGTAGTGAACCGGTAATTCAAACAACTTAGCGCAAGGGATCGTTGGTTATTACAACGAAATAAAAAAGCTAGGGATACGATAACTAATAATCCTGAATTAGATAATTATTTATCTATAAATTTTGAGTTTTCTAATGAAAGTTTATGCAGTAAAAATTTTAAAATCCTTGAATGGTGGAACCGGCATCAAAATATATATCATGTTTTATCAATTATTGCTAAACAGATATTGGCAGCACCTATTTCCACCGTTGCGGTTGAGCAAGCCTTCAGCTTAGGAGGTAATATATTGGAAGCTAGATTATCTTCATTACATCCAAGCACTCTAGAAGCAACAACTTGTGTGGATATTGGACTCGAGCTGATCTGAGACAACAAGAAGATGCCCCCGATGATTTTGAAGATTTGTTTGATAATGCTTCTACAAGTGCAACAACAAGTGCAAGCGGAACTGGAGCCGAAGGATCAACTGATAATGATGATCGATAATTGTAAAATTGTAATTTACAAAAGGGATATGTCTTAAAATTGTAATGGAACTACGTCAGCTTTGATTCCTCTCACCCTTGGAGGATACGTATACAACTTAAATTTTTAAAAATTTAAGCTCAAGCTCTTCAATGTAATAATTTTTTTTATTTATAAAATTAATCTCATTTATTTTAATTAATTTTCAAAATTAAAAAAAAAAGTTTGGAACCGAACCGGAACCGGAACCGAACCGGTCGGTTCCGGTTCGGTTCAAGGTTCCGGTTCCACTTAAGTGTGGAACCGGAATCCGGCCGGTTCGGTTTGGTTACGAACCGAAACCGAACCACCGGCCGGGTCTAACGTCAGTAGACATATATATACCACGTCAGCAAACATATGTATACCACATCAATAAATATGCATGTCACGTCAGCATTCACTAATGGTATTATGGATTTTACAATATTTTACTAACGGATTAAATCACACTATATTTTTTTATCAAGAAAAAACCACTAAGCGAAATAGCATTTTTCCTACTTTTCCCTTTATCTTAAGGGTAAATATATAAAAATTGAAAATATTCATTTTGACATTTGACCTATAGGGTTATGGAGTATTATGAAAACAAAAATAGTAAGGGTAAGTGATAAATAGTATAAACATTAGAGAGTAGGTGATAATCTCAGATAGATTTTTTAATAAAAAATAAAGGCACCACGTAACCAATAATTAGATTTTTTAATAAATAATAAAGGCACCACGTAAACCAATAACCCCTTATGATATATTAAATAAAAAAAACATCTAACTTTTATATATTATATTTATTAATAATGATAAAAAAAAATGATAAATGTTTTATCTTAAGGGTAAAAGTGTAAAAATTGAAAATATTCCGCTAAGTAGACCTGGTCAAGGTTCCGGTTCCGAACCGGATGGAAGTTGTATGGCAGAAAAGCCCGAAGCCCGGCTCGGCCCAGCAAGCCCAGCCCGGCCAGGGCGGGCTTTGGCCCGGCGTAACACGGGCCTGGGCCGGGCTTCACCCAAAAAGCCCGGGCCCGGCCCGGCCCGGGCTTAAAATAAATAAATAAATATTTTAATTTATAAAATATATAAATTTTTATAATAAATTTTTTATATTTATAATTTTTTTATAATAAAAAAATCGGATCAGGGCTTAAAATAAATAAATAAATATTTTAATTTATAAAATATATAAATTTGTATAATAAATTTTTTATATTTATAATTTTTTTATAATAAAAAAATCGGGTCCGGGCTTAAAATATATATATTTATATAATAAATTTTTTATTTATAATTAAAAAATCAGGCCCGGGCCTGGCCCAAGCCCGGCCAGAGCCCGACCGGGCCTGCCCAACCCGGCCTGATGATAGCCCGGCCCGAGCCCGGCCCGTTGCCATGCATAGATGGAACCATAGGGTTCCAACCGTACCCCCAACTGCTACTAGCCATTTGAGGGCCAGACCAACGGCTAGTAGCCTTTGGGCTGGGGGGCAGGGAGCAAGTCAAAAAAATATATATATTAAATTTGGTGGTTTCCCAAATTAGCCCTAATAAAAGTAATAAAACGACTAATTTTAAAAATTACAAAAATATTCTAAAAATATATAAATAAGGGTCATTTTCATTATTTCAACACATCAATTTCTCAATTCTCATTTCTCTCAATTTCTATAATTATCTCATTCTCAATTCTCTAATTCTTTAAAATTTCGTAAACAACAAATGACAAGTTCATCTGATAACACAATGTCTAATGTGACAACCTAAGAGAGCGGCCCTAGTATCGGTTCACAAAGAAGAGAATTTAAGTATCGTTCCTCGAATGTTTTCAAAATTCATTTTCATTAGACGATACTGATGAAGGTTCAAGAGCAGTATGCAACCATAGTGGGGTTTCTTATAAATTTTCTGGTGGATACGGCAACATGATCAAACACCTGGAAAGACATCATCCGGTTGAACTTGGACTTGATACGACGCAAACTCAAATGGCCGGGTACGCATCATCTAGTAGAGGTACAAGGGCTTTGGGTTTATTTAAATATTATGATACTAAAAATATAGAGAAATTTGATAAATTAACTTGTATGTCACATCTTTATTTAAGTTTTGGTGAAAAAATTACTTTACTAATTACGTTCAAAATGCTTTAAATCCTGCTGCATGTAGAATGACTAGAAATACAACAAAACGTCAAAATTTTAAATTATATAAAGATGGTAAAATTATTTTAAATGAAACATTTAGAGATATTAAATGACATCTATATATTTGTTCTGGTATTTAAAGTGACCATTGGGGAACACACTCATACATGAGTGTGATTTGTCATTCGATTGATGCATCATGGAACTTGTAAAAATGACTTATTGCATTTAGAGTTTTTGATGAATAACATACTGCACAAAAATATTTATAGAATGATGAAAGTAATTTTTGATGAATATGATTTATTAGGTAAAATTTTAACAGTTGGATTCGATAATGCATATGCAAATACTGCATCAATCACTGATTTAATAGAAACATGCGAACCGAATTTAGGGGGTCATTTTTTTCATGTTCGTTGCACATGTCATGTCCTTAATTTATGTGTTCAAGATGATATGGAAAAATTAGCACATTTCATTGATCCTATTAAAAAAGAACTTAATTGTATTTGGTCATATTCTCAAGTTAGGAAAGAATGTATCAAATTTTTTAAATTTAATGGTATTAAACCGATAAAATTTTCATGAGATATTCCAACACGTTTTCAACTTTTTTTTTTAATGTTAAGCTTTGCAATACAAAGATGCATTATGTAGTTTTTTCCTCAAAATTTTCAACACATCACAGTTTTTCCTAGTCAATGGGAAATTTGTGATTTTTTTTTAGAAATTTTAAAAGTGTTTAATGATGCTACACAAATTTTTAGCTGAGTTTATCATCTTACAACACATTTATTTATTCTTGAAAGTTTGAATACTGTTGGTATTCTCGATGAATATGTTGATAGTCATGATCATAATGATATTATTTTTGTTTGAAGCTATTAATGTTATGAAACAAAAATGGTTGCATTATTTTAAAGACATTCATTTAGTTTATCTTATTGCTGCTGTTTTCGATCCTATATTTAAATTAGAAGGTTTGAATAATGCTTTACCCGCTTAGTATGGATATTTAGGAATATTAGATGAAATTGATATTTCAAGAATAATAGCTAAAATAAAAATTGATTTGATAGAGTTATTTAATGATTATGTTAGAAGATATAACTTGCAATCAGTAGGATAATCTAATAGTAGCGAAACTTAGCGCATGTGATCGCTGGTTATTACAACGAAATAAAAAATATAGGGATAACACGACTAATAACCCGAAATTAGATAATTATTTATATATAAATTTTGAGTTTTCAACTGAAAGTATAGTTAGTAAAAAATTTCAAATCATTTAATGGTGAAACCGACATCAAAATGTATATCATGTATTATCAATTATTGCTAAAGAGATATTGACAACACATGTTTCCACCGTTGCGGTTGAGCAAACATTTAGCATAAGAGGCAATATATTAGAAGTTTGACGTTATAGAAGCAACAACATGTGTAGATAATTGGACCCGAGCAGATCTGAGGCAACAAGAAGATGCCACTGATGAATTTAAAGATTGTTCGATAATGCATTTGTAAGTGCAACCGGAACTGGAGCTGAAGGATCAACAGACACTGATGATGATTGATAATTAAATAATTATAAAATTACAATGGGGAAATATCTTTAAAATGTAATGGAACTACGTGAGCTTTGATTCCTCTCACCCCTGAAGGATACGTAGACAACTTAAGTTCTTAAAAATTTAAGTTCAAGCTCTTTTATTTATTTATATTTTTAGATAGGAATTTTATTTGTAATTTATTTAATGTAAGTTTATTATATAAATTCAAATTCATAATTTTAAATTATATTAATTTATTAATCTCGATTTTTTTTTATTTTCAATAAAAAAAACCGAATGGAACCGGAATCGGAACAGAACGGTTCGGTTCTGGTTCCGGTTCCACATTTAGTGTGGAATCAAGAACCGGATGGTTCGGTTCCGATTCGGAACCAAACCGAACCACCAGTCGGACCTACCCTAAGTATGTACATGCCAGTTTCTTTATCTCTTAGGATGTTTATATTCATTATCATACATATGCGGTTGTTATTTTTTTTACTATTACGTTTTCTAATTAATAATATATATTTTTAAACTTTTGACATTCAAACTTTTCATATTTTCTGCTACTTATGTTTTTTTAGATAAATGAACTAATAATGTTTTCATAATTACCAATCAAATAATTAATGATGTAATTAAAATCAATTTTAAATATTTCACTAACATTATTTAAATTTATAATTAAAATTCAATTACAAAAAAATATGGAACACACAACTCAATGTATTATTTTAAGAAAATTATACAAAAAAATTAATATCAAATAAAATATATTCACAAATAATAAGTGTGGACGCTGATTTCGGTCGAGGTCCACAATCGAGAATGAATCGAGGGGCACAAGCGAACCTGTAAAATAAGAGTAGAGCGAACGAGGAGGTTACTACCCACCGGTGTGGTAGAAGCCGTAGGCACTCTGACGCTCAAGTCAGTAAAAAAAGAATAAGTCGAAAGTGAAAGGATTAAAGTCTTAGGATACCTCAACCTCTGATTGATTGGCGTGAGGGCGGGGTATTATGTTTTATCTGATGATAGATGTAGTGCGATGTCATCCCCATCTATTCCTTTGCTTCTCTCTTTTATAGGTTCCCTGATGTGTGGTCTCTCTTTTGCCCGTTGGAGTCGTTGTAACTAGTGGCTTAATTCCGATGGTTTATGTCTGGTAACTGACGATTGTTTGTCTATCTTCTGAAACTGTCGACTTTATGATGATGTTTATAAATTCTGATTCTCTCTTGATCTGGTAACTGGTATCAATTGGTTCTTTTGATGTTAATGGGCTTGGGCCCATTAGGCCTCTTTGTCTGATATTTTTGCATATGGGCTGGACTCACAAATGGGCTCCGGGTTTGGTGGTTGGCCCTGGGGTAAATATCGATTTTATCATTGGGCCTAAATTTGGGCAGTTTTTCCCCTACTCTTTAAGTCTGGAAAGCCTAAACTTGGAGAGTATCTTCGAGCATGTCGAATGAATCAGGACATGAATAATTATTTTACTAATCCTGGCAGAGGTTCAAAGCTAATCCACATGACGTTCCGTCGCACGGACTGAGGGAGGAAGAATTTATGTCTCCTTTTGATTCGACATGAGTCTAGGGGGTGTCACTGGTTGACCAAACCTGTTGAAGGATTTGATTGTTAATCTCGCTCAACATGTCGTATAGACTGAGGGAAGTCCACATCTTTAATTTGACTCCACATAAGCCTATGGGGAATGTCCAGTGTCGATTGAACCAGATAATGGTTTCAGAGTAATCTCACTCGGCATGTCGTACGGACAGAAGAAGTCCATGTATCACACTCGACATGTCGTATGGACTTGGGGAAGTCCATATCTTTTAATAACTCCACTGGAGCCTATAGGGAATGTCTCGTGTCGGCTGAGCCAAATAATGATTTAGGATAAACCTCACTCGGTATGTCGTACGGACAGAAGAAGTCCATGCTTATATCACACTCCACATGTCGTATGGACTGAGGGAATTCCATAATTCTATTTGACTCGACATGAGTCATCAGAGGGATGTCCCCGATCGACTGAACCAGATGATGGTTCAAGAGCAATTTCACTCGACATGTTGTATGTAATGAGCGAATTCCATAATTCTATTTGACTCGACATGAGTCATCAGAGGATGTCCCCGATCGACTGAACCAAGTGATAGTTCCGGAGTAATTTCACTCGACATGTCATATGTAACGAGCGAATTCCATAATTCTATTTGACTCGACTTGAGTCATCTAGGGATGTCCCCGGTCGACTGAACCATGTGATGGTTCAGGAGTACTTTTACTCGATATGTCGTATGTAACGAGTGAATTCCATAATTATATTTGACTCGACATAAGTCATCAGGGGGATGTCCCCGGTCGACTGAATTAGGTGATGGTTCAGCAGTAATTTCACTCGAAATGTCGTATGTAACGAGCGAATTCCATAATTCTATTTGACTCGACATGAGTCATCTTGGGGATGTCCCCGGTCGACTGAACCAGGTGATGGTTCAGGAGTAATTTCACTCGACATGTCGTATGTAACGAGCGAATTCCATAATTCTATTTGAATCAACATGAGTTATCAGGGGGATGTCCCCGGTCGACTGAACCAGGTGATGGTTCAGAAGTAATTTCACTCAACATGTCGTATGTAACGAGCGAATTCCATAATTCTATTTGACTCGACATGAGTTATCAGGGGGATGTCCCCGGTCGACTGAACCAGGTGATGATTCATGAGTACTTTCACTCGACATGTCGTATGTAACGAGTGAATTTCATAATTCTATTTGACTCGACATGAGTCATCAGGGGGATGTCCACGGTCGACTGAACCAGGTAATGGTTCATGAGTAATTTTACTCGACATGTCGTATATAACGAGCGAATTCCATAATTCTATTTGACTCGACATGAGTGATCAGGGGGAAGTTATCGGTCCACTGAACCAGATGATGGTTCAAGAGTAATTTTCACTCGGCGTCATTCCTCATTCGACACTTGGGTTATTTCCAAGTCTCTTTCCAATCATTAATTGCAATCCTAGTGTGGATTATGAGGAGTTTTTGACGCCAATTTAAGTAATGTGTATAAAAGAGTTTTGGGTACTTCATTCTGCTTCATTCGGAAGCAGAGTAAGGAGAGCTCTCAAGTGTTTCAAGGTACTATTCGAAAACTTCCTCTTGTTCTTCAATTTCTTTAAAATTCACAGTGTAGCTTCAAGCTGTTCTTAGGTAAAATTGGCTGTTTGATCTTTGGGTTTGTGAGAATATTTTTGAAATTGTGTTTGTGGGTTTCGATCTTTAGGAAGTAGGTTACTAGGGAGTTTAGTTGTTTATATGCTTGTTGTTTGAAGATGTCGAGTGGAGAATCCTTAGGCAGCTTAGGTGCCAAGATTGATAGTTATGTCGGATCTTCTTCAAGTGAGACAAAGGAGGGCGAAGTATACAAAGATTGGCCGTACCAAGAGTTGATCAAGGATGGCGTAGTCACCTTGGCTAGGCCTTCTTAAGAGATCCCTACCAAGGCCATACCACTAAGGTCTTTACAAGCTGTTGGGGAGCCGAATGACTTTCCTAGTACAAGTGTACCCACTAACTTATTATCTAAAAATCATGCTAGTCGAATAACTAGCAAAGTGTTGAGGGAACTCAGGTGCATGTATAGGTTTCCCGATTCTTTGGAACTACGGGTACCTTCGTCGAATGAAATAATCGATTACAAAGTTCCGGGGTGGATGATATTCTACGTACGTCCATTCTTTTTGGGGTTGAGGTTTCCTATTCCGAGACTGATTTGGGAGGTTTTGGATCATTTTGAAGTTGCTCCTTCATAGTTGATGTCGAATGCGTGGAGGATATTATTGTCAATTGAATGTATGTCTTTTGAGTTGAGAGTGCTTTTTAAGGTTAAGGATGTTTTAGCGACGTACTACCTAAAAGAGCATTTGAAGGAGAAAGGAAGATATACTTTAATCCTTCGTCAGAGGAAGACACATTTAGTTACTGGATTGCCGACTAGTGATAGGAGAAATTGGCAGTCCAATTATTTCTTTGCAAAGGGTGAGGGTATATTTGGATCGACCGGGGCTGGACGAATCCCAGAATTTTGGTGTTTGTCGAGTGAGTAGCGTTCTTTCTTTAAATTTTAATCCTTGAACCTTGCTTGCGAATTCGAATAACCATGTGCTTGTTGCTGTATATCCTTTACGAAATAAGTCATTCGTTACGACTGTACGTACAATCTCCAATACCAAAGCGATTATATCCTTGTCGGTCGAGGAAAGATATTATAAGACCATCTTAGTGGAAAAGAGATTAAGGGCAACTCCGTTATGGAAGGAGATTTATCACCGAGAATGAGAAGGTAAAGTTCTGGCCTCTTGTAACGATGTTTTACCCGTGATAAATTGTAGATGGTCGTGTCGAAAGTTATATGGAAAGTCTAGATATCGAGAGCCTCTAAAACCTAAAGAACTTTTATGCACAGAGAAAATGATGACTGGACCATTCACAGTAGCTTCACTCGACGAGATGAAGAGCCGGAGGAAGTCAAGGAAGTTGAAGAAGAAAGAACCAGAAGTCGAAAAAGAAATTGGTCTTCAGCAAAGGGAAGTCGTTTCAAGTGAGGGTGTCGCGGAGAAGGTGAAGTCGACTGTAATGATTTCTGCGGGGATGGAAATGATCGAAGTGGAAGAGGACTCTGATAACCTCATTTTAAAGGTTCCATGAGAGTCTACTGTAATTTCTGATCCTTCAAGCATTGATTTATTCGTGGAAGGGCTTCTTCTGGAGGGGGATGAAGTAAGGTTAGCACAAATCGGTCCAGTGGAGGCTATGAATAAAGTCATTGCTTTGAATTATCAAGTGAATATAACTCTTTTTTTTGGTCGAATGACATTCTGACTCGAGCTTTTCAGGCACTGGAGTGCAGCCCGTACATGCGGAAGAATACAGAATCCAGTCAAAGGAGGATTAGAGAGCTGGAGAAAACGTTGTCGGTTGTGAGGAAGGAAGCTTCAGATCTGAAGTCCGGGTTGGTCGCTTCTCAAAGGAAGGAGAATGGGCTCGAGAAGAAGTTGAAAGAGGTTAAGGCTATTTTGAAGATGGAAAAGGAAACGACCGAGCTAACAATTGATAGCTATAAAGAAAGTTTTGAAAGTGTAAAAAAGGAAAATGAATTATTGTTAGAGCAAATGGAGGATATCACCATCGATTCCATGATGAAAAATAAATATAATTTAATGAGGGAATGTCTTGCTGGGAAACATGTAGACTGGAAGCCGGAGAAGTGGATCAGAGAGTATGAAAGACGTGCTGCCGGTATTTCTTCGTCGGCAGAGGATGATGGTGAAGAAAAAAGGACTGGAGGTTGAGTCGAAGAAGGACGAGGTGGAGCCGGATGCATTTCCTGTAGCTGAAATGGAAGGGGTCGAGAAACATTTAGAGGAGGGAGAGGATGTTGGACCGGCAGCTGTTGACACTGAATCGAGGATGGGGGTCGAGAATCAATAAAATGTTCCTGCCATTCTTCCAATAGCTGCCGATGAAGGACCAACCAGTGTCTTTGAAGTTTAAGGGTTGATATTAATTTTGAATATTTTGTATAAAGTTAGACTCAGTGGTCGGATAGGAAGGTGAAAAGCCGGAATTTTGAACAATCAACTTTGTATATATATCGAATGATATTTTAATAAACGAACTTTTATTGCAATTAGTCGAATGACTTCTACAAATTTCCTTATTTCATACTTATAACGACGACTAAATATTGTAAAAGATAACTGCCTTGAAAAACAACAAAACATAAGTGTTACCGGATGAATAGCTTAAGATGGACTGCGTTCCAACTGTTGCGCATGAGAGTAGGGTGGCAAATCCGGATCCGGACCCGGGTCCGGCCGGACTCGGGTCCGGATCCGGAAGAGATTTCATAACCCCGGTCCGGACCGGGTAGACCCGATCCTGATCCGATTACCCTGATTTTTAAAAAAAAATTAATTGTATTTTTTTTATATTTATATTTGTATTTTGTCAATTTTATTAGTTTTATTTCAATTCTTTTAATTTTTTTATTAAATTCTATTATATATATATATATATGTGTATAATATTTTATATTTTTTTATTAAAATCTAATTTATTTTTTTAATTTTTTCCGGACCCAGAATCACCCGGGTCTTCCCGGACCCGGGTTGTCCGGGTCCATGCGGACCAGGGTCGGGTCCGGGTACGGGTATTGTTTCCATCCCTACACAAGAGTCCCCTCCATGGTCTGCAGCTTGTAGGCTCCTCTCCCGACAACTTTTGTGGCGAGATATGAGTCTTCCCAATTTGGTCCCAACTTTCCATCTCTAATTTCCTTAGTGTTCTGGAACACTCTCCGTATGACCTAATCTCATTCCTTGAAAGTCCTACTCCTGAAGTTTTTATCAAATTATCTGGTCATCCTCTGCTGATGAGCAGCCAGTTGAATGGAAGCTCGGTCCCCGGTCTCATCTATCGTGTCGAGATTGAAATTCATCAGTCGCTGATTATTTTCTTCGTTGAGCCATTGGTAGTGTGGGGACGAGATGGCTTCTTCAGTTGGAATTACTGCTTCCGTTCCAAATGCCAAAGCAAAAGGAGTTTCGTCTGTCAAAGATCTTACTGTCGTCCTGTATGACCACAATACTCTTGGAAGTTCATCCGCCCAAGCGCCTTTAGCCTTCTCCAATCTATTCTTCAAAGTATTCAGGATCGTCTTGTTGGACAATTCGGCCTGGCCGTTCGCTTGTGGAAAGCGTGGGGTTGAGAAGCTCAATTTTATGCCCCAATTTCTGCAGAAGTCTTGAAAGTGATGGCTGATGAATTGATAGCCGCTGTCAGTCACAATTTCTCGCGGTATGCCGAATCGACAGATGATATTTTTCCAAACAAAAATTTGGGCTTCCTTGTCGCGTATTCTAGAAAATGCTTCAGCTTCGATCCACTTCGAGTAATAATTTGTCATCACAAGCATGTAGACACGTTGGCTTGGCGCTGTTGGGAGTTTACCTACTATGTCTATTCCCTATTTCATAAACGGACATGAAGATAAAATGAGATTGAGTTTTTCTGCCGGGAGATGTGGAACTGGAGCAAACCTTTGACACTTATCGTACTTCTTAGTGAATTCAGTTGAGTCAGTCCTCATTGTCGGCAAATAATATCATGTCGAATGAGCTCGAAGAGCCAAGCTCCTGCCACCAGAGTGGTTCCCACATTCCCCTTCATGTAACTCCGTCAACACATGCTGCGCTTCGTCGTGTGTTAGATATTTCAAGTAAGGTCATGTGAGTGATCTTCTTAACAACTGACCGTCGAATATAACGAACCTTGTAGACTGTCTCTGGACTTTTCTGGCATGCATTCTGTCTTCTGAGATAGGTGTCATCCAAGTGTCGAGTGAATCGACCGTTGCAACAGTTGTTTCTTCCTTCCAAATTGTTGGCCAGTTCAAATAAACTACTAGTATTGTCCGTGGTTTGTCCCACTCCATTGTCGATCTGAGGGTTGCCAGTGCATCTGCTTGGGAGTTTTCGCTTCTTGGGACTTAGGTTATGGAGAATTCTTCAAATGTCGACCGTATATCGTTTACCTTTGGTAAGTAGGAAGCCATTACTTGACCTCGTGCATGATAGGACCCCTGGATCTAATTGACAATCAACTGAGAGTCGGACTTCACTTCTATCTCCCTGGGTCCCAGTTCTTTTGCTAAGGATAACCCAGCGATCAACGCTTCGTACTCTGATTCGTTGTTGGTAACTCTAAAACCGCACTTGATTGCTTGTTGCAGAATGTCGCCTGCCGGAGTAGTGATCATGATTCCAAGACCGCGACCCTTTTTATTACTGGATCCGTCTACTGTAAGTTTCTAAGGAATTTTCAGTTGAATGGAGTAGACCTCGTTTTCAGCTGCTGAAAGTAGGCCGGGAGTGAAATCGGCCATAAAATCCGCCAAGGCTTGAGATTTAAAGGCTGTCCTAGGCAGGTACGATATATCATGTTCTCCAAGTTCAATTACCCACTTCATCAATCTCCCAGATAACTCTGGTTTATGGAATATGCTTCTTAAATGATATGTCATATATACCGTGATCGGGTGTCCTTGAAAGTAGGGTCTGAGCTTTTCTCGCGGCTGTAACTAGAGCGAATACCAACTTTTTCCATTAACAGGTAACGTGATTCTGCTCCCAACAATGCTCTATTCACGTTAGGGGTGTTCATAGGGTCGGGTCGACCTGCGACCCGACCCGACCCGCAACGACCCGACCCGACCCGACCAGGTCGGGTTTATAAAAAAATTTGCAAAAATTTGACCCGACCCGACCCGAAATTTTCGGGTTGGGCAACGTGTTTGCTTCCCTTGACCCGACCCGACCCGACCCTATATAAAAAGTATTATTTTTTAAAATTTTTTATTAATTTTCTAAATATTTATTATTATTTTTAAAGTTTTTAGTATTATTTCATTTGTTTATTACTTTTTTTGTATTAAAACTTTATATATATGATAATTTTTGGGACATAAAATAACTAATATTTATATTTCAAAATAATTAATTCAATTTTTTTTTAAAATAACCCGACGACCCGACCCGACCCGAACCCGATCGGGTTACATTTTGCCACGACCCGACAACGCGACCCGATTTTCGCTTGACCCGACCCGATCAGGTCTAACAAAATTTTGAAAAACCCGACCCGACCCGTGAACACCCCTAATTCACGTAGTAGACTGGTAGCTGAATTTCCGTCTCCGCTCCTCTTTACTAAGACTCCGCTAACTGCGTGCTCTGAAACTCGCAAGTAGAGGTTGAGCCTCTCATTGTCGAGTGGCTTCGACACAGAAGAGATGTGGTGAGGTATTGTTGAGCTCTTTCAGCGCCTCTTCACAAGCGGAAGTCCACTCGAAGTTGTTTGCCTTTTTTAAAGCTGAAAAGAGCAGAAAACTCTTATCCGTGGATTTAGAAATGAACATGTTTAATGCGGCGATCCTCCCAGTTAGTCGTATGACATCCTTCGGGCTGGAAGGTGAGGGGATGTCAAGGATTGACTTAATCTGGTCTGGATTCGCTTATATCCCTCGCCGAGTGACTACGTATCCCAATAATTTCCATGAGGCGACACCAAACGCACAGTTAGTAGGATTTAACTTCATTCCGTACCTGTCCATGATGTCGAAGGCTTCCTCCAGATGGTTGAGGTGTTGCTCTGATTTAATAGACTTCACCAGCATATCGTCTATGTAAACCTCCATTGTTTTCCTAATTGACTGTCGAACATCTTATTGACCAGTCGTTGGTACATTGCTCCCGTATTTTTTAGGCCGAATGGCATGACCTTGTAGAAAAAAATTCTTCGGTTAGTGAAAAAGGCTATCTTTTCTTGATCGTCAGGATGCAAGAGGATCTGGTTGTAGCCTGAATACGCATCCATAAAGCTTAATAGCTCATGTCCAGCTGTAGCGTCGACCATTGAATCAATATGTGGCAGTGGGAACGAATCATTTGGATAAGATTTGTTCAGATCCGTAAAGTCGATGCAGACTCTCCACTTTCCATTCTTTTTCTTCACAACTACAACATTTGCAAGCCACTCTGGAAACTGCACTTCCCTAACTGCTCAATTCTGCAACAATTTCTAAACCTTTTCATCTATGATCTGATTCCTTTCAGGAGCGAACTTCCTTCTTTTCTTCCCAACCGGGGTGTGATCTGGATCCACATGTAATTCGTGAGTAATGAGCTCTGGGTTGATTCCAGTCATATCTTTGTGAGACCATGCAAAACTGTCGTGTCGCTTCTTCAGGAATTCAACCAGGTCGGCTCTTAGTTTGGGATCTAGGTCAGCTCCTATCAATGCCTTGTGATCTGTAAATTGAGGGTGAATCTGGACCTCGTCGAGCTCCTCTAGATTTGGTAGAATCGGCTTCGGAGCACGAGGCCGATCCTGTAATTGCTATGCTGACTCAGCTTTCTCCTTCAAGGTCGTCTGGTAGCAGCTTCTTGATGCAATCTATCACCTTTAATTTCTTGAACCCCCCACTTGGTTGGGAATTTTATAACTTGATGGTAGGTGGATGAGACCGCCCTCATGTCTTGAATCCAAGGTCTGTCCATGATTAGATTGTAGGCCGATGGGCTATCCAAGACAAAAAACGTGATCATTTTGTTGACTCCAGCTACGTAGACTGGGAGTGATATTTCTCCCATCGTGAATTTTTGCTCTCCACTAAACCCAATCAGTACTATCGTCCGCCTGTTTATCTTGTCCAACTCGGCTCCCATATCGGCAAGGGCTATAGCGAAAATGATATGGGCTAAGAAGCCTGTGTCGACAACATTCGTTTGACCATAAAGTTTGCCACCTGCAAGGAAATGACTAAAGCGTCGTGATGTGGATTTAAAATGTGTGAATCTCCGTCGTCTGGAAACTCCATCGTCAAATTAGTGAAGAATTTCTCTACATACATTGAGGTATGTGAGACACTACCAGCCAGAGCTCTTGAATGTCGTTTAGCTACCGAATATGTTGTTCCACTGATTCATGATCCTCATGAAATAACATTGACGGTGTTATTAATTGGAGGTGGTGGGGTTGGAATTTCTCCCTGACCATCTCTCTCGTCCCTTTGCGCCAAGGTTGCTTTCCCTTTCTCAGTGAGCAAATCCCTCAGGAACCCTTTATTCAATAGTTTCAGAACCTCTAACCTCAAAGCTACACATTCCGCTATCGTATGACCGTAGTCTCTGTGGAATTCACACCACTTCCTAGTGTCTTTTTTGGTTGAACTGTCTCTGGAACGTGAAGGCCACTTCACTTCACTCCCCATCTTCGTAAGTACAGAGACTAATTCCCCATGAGAAATTATAAAGTTGTAGTCCGGGAGCCTGGGTTTTTTCCTGGCATCTCCTCTCGATTATGTACGGCCTTGGTCGTCTGTCAATATCTTTGTAGAAAGGTCTTCGCTGTCCTCTTGGTTGGTTCCTCATTTCCTTGTGAGAGTGAATATTCATATCAGGTCACCTGGGAGTAGCAGGCCTTCTGTCCGCTAGTGTATTCGTAACATCTTTCATTCTCTTATTTCTTTTATCTTATTCTCATCTTATTTTTACTTGGGCACGCGCCAAGGCCTGGTCCATGGTGTAGCATCAGAATTTCATCGATTTCTTGTAGAGTCCACTGTCATATAGTAGTCCGTTCCGGAAGGCTTTTACCGCAGGAGGCTGGTGGAGATCCGGGATAGTAATCCTCTCCCGGTTGAACCGAGCCACGTAGCTTCGTAGTGACTCTCATCTTCTCTGTTGGATGGAATTGAGATCATCAGAAGTCTTCTCTAATTTGTAAGAACTTGTAACATGTTGCACGAATTTGTCTGCTAGCTACTGGTAGGACTCGATTGACCTGTAGGGCAGGTTAATGAACCAAGAAAGGGCTGGCCCCACCAATGTTTCCCCAAAGCATCTACACATTCCAGCTTCCCACTGACTTGGGGACAAGTCAGTTGACACCATCTTGTACTGTAATGTATTACATGGTCGTCTGGATCGGTGGACCCATCATATTACTTCATTTCGGGTGGGCTGAATTTGCGGGGCAATTCAATAGCTACAATTGACTCCACGAATGGGGTATCAGAAATTACTTCGGCTCTGCTCTTCCTGATTGGCAGCCTTACCCCTGGTAGTCTGGACATAATTGCTTCCTTGAATTCAATCATCTCCCTTCTAATGGAGCTAGCAATTTTATGGGTTGGATCGAAAGAAGAGTTCGGGTCACGTGAAGTTGGCTGGTGATTGTTGTTTGGCCCATCCGACATGGGCGGGACTGTCGGATTGCTTCGGTCGTCTGGATCGCTGGTTTGACCTAGAGTGTTATGCTAGGGATTGGATGATAACTGCTCCAGTTTTTTCTGTAGGCTTTCGTTGGAATTTCGCATTGTCAGATTCTCTTCTTCAATGGCTTGCAGACGTTCTTGGAGCATGGCAAGTTGTGCCATCATGGGATCCAGGGTTTGTTCATCGCTCGAGGCCATTTCCAGCTGTTTGTAGAAGTGTTTAATTTTTTACAAAATCTGCTCAGTTGCCCCACGGTGGGCGCCAATTATGGACGCTGATTTCGGTCGAGGTCCACAATCGAGAATGAATTGAGCGGCACAAGCGAACCTGCAAAATACGAGTAGAGCGAACGAGGAGGTTACTTGCCCACCGGTGTGATGGAAGCCGTAGGCACTCCGACGCTCAAGTCAGCAAAAAAAGAATAAGTCAAAAGTGAAAGGATTAAGGTCTTAGGATACCTCAACCTCTGATTGATTGCCGTGAGGGCGGGGTATTATGTTTTATCTGATGATAGATGTAGTGCGATGTCCTCCCCATCTATTCCTTTGCTTCTCTCTTTTATAGGTTCCCTGATGTGGGGTCTCTCTTCTGCCCGTTGGAGTCGTTGTAACTGGTGGCTTAATTCAGATGGTTTATGTCTGGTAACTGACGATTATTTGTCTATCTTCTGAAACTGTCGACTTTATGATGTGTTTATGAATTCTGACTCTCTCTTGATCTGGTAACTGGTATCTGTTGGTTCTCTTGATGTTATCGGGCTTGGGCCCATGAGGCCTATTTGTCTGATAATTTTGCCTATGGGCTGGACTCACTAATGGACTCCAGGTTTGGTGGTTGGTCCTGGGATAAATGTCGATTTTATCACTGGCCCCAAATTTGGCCAGTACAATTAGAAAAATCTATTACCGATTGTGGAGTAGGTCATCATCTAAGTAAAATTAATGGTAGTGTGACAAATTTTTTTCCGGTAAGAATACCTGCACAGGATTACTACCTTTTTAGTTTTCTCATATTTACAAAACCTTCAATGTCCACGTCATTAATTAAAAAAGCTAATTTCGGCCTAGACTCGAACGATTCGAATTCCGCCCGACTCAATGAGTCAGAAACATTCCCCGATTTAACTCGAAACCCGAAGCAACGGAGGGGCTTCTCTTTTTAGGGCTTCAATCCTTCTCTCTTAAAAAAAAATAATAAAAAAATACAGAAAAAGAATTCAATGGCGGTTTTTAAACCCTAACAAGGTATACTTTTCTTCTAACTGATAAAACAAAAATTTAAAATCTCAATTCTAAAAATCAAATCAATAATTTGCAACTTTTCCATTTTTTTTTTCAACTTTTTTGTATTATTAACAGTTAGTAGGATTCACTAATGATTTTGTATCGACTGATTTGTATTTTTTTTTTAATAGGATCTGTATAAAATATAGATCTCTTAGTGACTTGATACGAAGCATTTGTTTAAATTTGAGCAAATTATACGATTTTGTGGAACCCTGGAATTATTTATCAGTAGGTGAATCTAGGGTTCCGATTTGATTTTGTCAGATTTGGTTAGTAATCGATATAATTGATGGAGGCTAAGGTGAAGAGACCTAGGGGTAGGCCGAGGAAAAGAAAGAGACCGGAGAATGAGGATGTTACGGATTGTGTTGGGGGCAAGAAGCAGGGAGTTGTTGAGGCAAAACCTATTGCATTAGTCGGTAGATATGTGTTGAAAGAATTTGAGAGTGGAATATATCTAGGAAAAATTGTGTATTATGATAGTGGATTATATAGGGTGAATTATGAGAACGGTGATTGTGAGGATTTGGAGAGCAGCGAGCTTCGTCAGTTTCTTTTAAGTGAGAATGTTTTTGATGCTGATTTAAGTCGGAGGAGGAAGAAGCTTGATTATTGGCTGGTGAAAAGGAGTGTGAATAACTATAAGAGTAGGTTAGAAAAGAAAGATGGAGATGCCAAGGGTGAGGTGGATAGGGGAGAAGTGTCTACATTGAGTGAGGTGAGTGGGGGCTTGACGGTTGAGGATGGTGGTGAACAAGTTGAAGGTGATATGGACTCGTCTAGTGATTCATGTGAGCACATGCTAGAGACGGATACAGGTTTGGAGACTGAAATATCACTTGTTCCACCTCTGCAATTGCCTCCATCTTCAGGTCTATAGGTATGCCAGATGAATATGTTTCACATCTTTTTTCGGTCTATGGGTTCTTGAGGTCATTTGGCATACACCTGTTTTTAAGCCCATTTGGTCTAGATGATTTTGTTGGGTCACTGAATTGTCAAGTTCCGAACACTTTGCTGGATGCCATTCATGTTGCTTTGATGCGTGTTTTGAGGTGTCATCTTGAAACGCTCTCTTCAGATGGCTCAGAGCTTGCAACAAATTGCCTAAGGTAAATATAGGCATTTCTTGTATTTGTTAGTGCATTACTAGAAATGATGATTTTCATTTGCATCTGTAGTTTATCATATTATACTAGTGGTTGCTGCAAGAATACATAAAAAAAAGGGGGTTAAGTTTTTCCTTTTGAACCATTCCAGCCTTTAAAAAACAAGACTATAACTCTTCCTGAATGCAGTTTAATATGTCTATTTGATTAATTGAATTATGTTGTGTGTTTGATTTATTTTCTGGCATATCAACTATATCATCGTTAATGCATATCTATGGCATATGTATGTATGATGATCCTTTATTTTTATTTCCATTGAAATTGCAGAATAATTTTTATGCACATATATGCAGGCGAATAATTTTTATGCACTTATATGCAGGTGCATTGACTGGAGCTTGCTTGATATGCTAACTTGGCCTGTTCATCTAGTCCAGTACCTTACGTCAATGGGATACATAAAGGGACCCCATTGGAAAGGATTTTATGATGAGATTTTAGAGAGAGAGTATTATTCATTATCTTCAGGAAGGAAGCTTATGATTCTGCAAATCCTGTGTGATGATGTGTTAGATTCTGACAAGTTAAGAGCTGAAGTTGACACACGTGGAGATACAGAAGTTGGAATAGATCCTGATGCAGCTGCTAGCAATGGTCTTGAAAGTGGACCTAGAAGGGTCCCACCTAGATATTCTAAATCTTCAGCTAGCGAGAACAGGGAGGCTGTGGAAATCATTTCAAAAACTGATCAGATGAAGTCTACTTTTAAAGCAAAACCTTTAGGGTTTAAAAATCCTGAAGGGAAGATAGATGCTTCTGGTTTTGATGTAGATGGGAATGGTGATGAATGCTGCATTTGTCGCATGGATGGGACCTTGCTTTGTTGTGATGGTTGCCCATTGGCATATCATACAAGATGTATAGGTGTTGCCAAAATGTATGTACCAGAAGGGTCATGGTATTGTCCGGAATGCACAATTAATAAAGTGAGTCTAACCGTCACAATTGGAACCTCACTTAGAGGAGCAAAAATATTGGGGGTCGATTTATATGGGCAAGTCTTCTTGGGCACATGCAATCACTTACTGGTGTATGTTTCCAGAGTTTTCTACATCTTACCTTTTTTCTGATTAACTACAATTTTGTTTTTTACTTTATGTCAACCTTCTGCCGGCAGTTGCTCTGTAAAACATGTGGTATTAGAATTGTTGTTTATTAGTTTTTGCCATTTGACTTGAGCATTTATTTTCAACTGCTTTCATGCATTATTCTAGTCTACTTGGTTTTATTTTCCTGAAGCATGCTTAAGTGCTTTATATGATATATTTTTTTTGAATTGATGATTTCAGGCTCAATAATTCCAATAACAAGGAACAGTATATCAGATACTACAATCTCATTGACATTCCCAAGGTCTTACGAGTGCTTTTATCATCTGTGCAACATGTATCATTGTACATGGGGATTTGCAAGGCAATTCTACAGTATTGGGGCATTCCAGAAAGTGTTGTCTCTCCTATGGGAATGGAAGCCGATATAGCAAACATAAAGGCAGATGAAAATTTTTGTTGTCAATCACTTCATCCTCTTGCCAAGGAAAGCCCTAGTATTACGGATATTGTCAAGGCTGAGAATGCAAGTAGTAACAATGGAATAAACTTGGATAATGTGGCAGTTTCAAGTCTACATACCTCTATGAATAGGGTGACCCGAATGGAAGTTCCTAGTGCTCAGAGCAGTGCTACAACAGTAACAGAAGTATCCCATGATTGCCTTGTAATGAATGGGGAGCTACCTAGACAGATCAAAATGGAGTCTGCCATGTCTATTGGTTCAGTTAGCCAGCCAGCTGATCCGTCTGATGTTACCTGCCAAAGCTTTTTTGACAGATCAAGTGCAATGACATGCACCTCACAGATCAGCAATGATGGCAATAGTGGGCATGCAAGTTCCTGTTTATCAGCAAATATGTCGTTTTTGAGCAAGGAACGAAATCATGGAGGTTTTTTAAGAGATGGAACAAACTCTGCCAATAATTGTGCCTTCATGGGCTCTGTTTTTCAAACCGCAAGCCTATATAATCAATATATGCATGGAGAATTTGCTGCTGCTGCTGCTGCTAAATTGGCTGTCCTTTCATCTGAGGAAAGTCGGGTATCAGAGTCACATAAATCAGGCAATGGCAGAAAAGATATGTCAGGTAGCATTTCACTGCAAGCAAAAGCATTCTCATTAACAGCCTCACGGTTTTACTGGCCATGTTCCGAAAGGAAGCTTTGGGAGGTTCCAAGGGAGAGGTGTAGCTGGTGTTGTTCTTGTAAATCTCTTTCAAGTAAGAGAGGATGCATGTTGAATTCAGCTATTATAGTTGCCACTAAAAGTGCTATGAAATTTCTTAATGGCCTTCATGCTCCAAAGATCAGGGAGGGGAATCTCCCTACCATTGTGACATACATCCTATACATGGAGGAGAGTTTATGTGGTCTTATAGGTGGTCCCTTCCAGAGTGTAAATTATAGAAAAGAATGGCGTAAACAAGTTGCAGAGGCTTGTACTTTCAACTCGATAAAAGCCCTCTTGCTAGAAGTGAGTTTTTCGTAAATTTTATTTGTAGGTTTATATCAAGCATATGCTTGTTTGAAATTTTATTTATTTAGTTATTTCAATATTATTTGATATCAATGTTGTTAAAGGCGTAAGGCGCATTACTGTGCAAAGGGTCCTAGGGCCTAGTCTCTCACATGAGATGCAAATTACAAAAAAATATATTTAAATAACCAGTCAACTAAAACAAAGAAAATTTTTTGAAAATATAAAAAAAAAATTTATTACAATAATAAAAATACTGATAATATTAATTAATGTGTTTGTCGAAATTTCAAACCCATTAAAAACCTATCTTAATTTATTAAATAAATGTTATACAACTTGATTTTGGGTTGGATGGGTCAGTTCGGGTATGGTTTTCTCATATATTTTTATGAGGCTTGCCAGAGCGCATCTTAAAGGCGCTGTCTGATGAAGGTCACCTAGCCTAACCCTTCGTAAGGTGTGGAGGTATGAGCCTGAGCTTGAGGTGCGCCTTTGACAACTATGTTTGAGATTCCTAGAAATTTGATAAGTAGGTGCTATTAGGACTGTAGGACATTTCTTTTTCCCATGATTCCACACATGTTTGATGCTTGGATTGTTGTGGATATGCATGGAATTTCATGTATCTTAGCAACTGATTCTATATTCTAGATGTATTTCAAATTACTGAGTTGTGGCCTTCTTGGCTTCATTTTCAGCTTGAGGAAAACATCTGCAATATTGCTCTCTCACGGGACTGGGTTATGTTGATGGATGATTCGCTGGATGACTCTTATGTGATTCAAAGCACCTCATGCAATGTTGTAACAACACAGAAACGTGGGTTCAGTGGGAGGCGGGGTAGGAAGCATTCTGGTATTTCTGAAGTTACAGCTGGTGATTGCAGTGACCAAAGTTTCAGCTGTTGGCAAGGGAGGAAGTCAGCAAGGCTAATAGCTGAGAAAGCAATATTGCCACGCACAATGATTAGGAATGCAGCTCGCCGAGGTAACATCTATGCTCTATATTGCTGTTGTAATTTGCTACTTTAGGGTTAAGTTAACTGAAAGGGAGGAAAAAAAACTCATGACTGTGTGACTCATCAGGCGGTGTAAGAAAGATCCATGGTGTTAATTATGCTGCTGAGATACCTAAAAGAAGCAGGCAGTTGCTATGGAGAGCTGCAGTTGAAAGTAGTAAGACTTCATCGCAGCTTGCTCTTCAGGTTTGTCAAAATTTATTCGACCATTTGAGTTATATTACATTACTTCCATCCTCACCCTTTTAGCATATCTTCTCTTTGCTCTGATGATATAATGGACTTCTGATTGTTTTTCTGGTTTTTGCGGTTCCTCAAAGTATTTTTAAATTTTTGCATCAGGTTAGATATGTTGACCTTTATGTTAGATGGAGCGAGCTTGTTCGTCCTGAGCAGAATGTTCAGGATGGAAAGGGTCCAGAGGCAGAAGCTTCTGCTTTTAGAAATGCAACTATTTGTGATAAGAAAATTGTGGAAGACAAGATTAGATATGGAGTTGCTTTTTCGATTCATAGGCATCTTCCTTCACGCGTTATGAAAAATATCATTGATATAGAGCTAAGTCAAGATGGTAAGGAAAAGTACTGGTTTCCTGAAATGTGCATTCCTTTATATTTGATCAAAGAGTATGAAGAAAGTGTGGATAAGGTGATTGTGCCATCATCTAAAACCTCAAATGAATTGTCCGAGTTCCAGAAAAAGCAGTTGAAAGCTTCCCGACAGGATCTATTTTCATATCTTGTTTGTAAAAGAGATAAGATAGAGAAGTGTGCATGTGCATCATGTCAACTGGATGTTTTGCTTGGGTAATTATTATTATTTTATTCTACTGAATAATATTTTTGGGTTTTTGCACCTACTTGCTCTAAGCTCATCAGTCTTTTTCCTGGTGTGATCTTCAGGAATGCAGTCATGTGCAGTGCATGCGAAGGTATGCTAATCACTAACCTGCCGATTTTATGTTTCAGTATTGTCTTTGGATTTCCAGTAGTTAACCTCTGCTTTTGTTTTAATATCTATGTCAAAAAGTTCACAGATAATAGTAATACCATTCTTTTTATGGATCCTGGAGTTTTGCCTCCAATTCCTCATGTTACTGATAATTACAACCACTTTCTTTTATATACGCTTCCATTGACTATTTAAGTTTATGTTCCTGCTCTCTTTCAAAGATACTTTCACATAGGGTTTGCCTACCTTTAATTGATATTACAACCCTTGTCTTCAATTGATTGTTTTGGTTTACCTCCTTGCTCTGTTTCAATAGTTGACTAAAAATCTAAAACATGCTAACCATTAAAAATTAAGAAATTTTTTCGTGAAAGGAAAAACTTTTTAGTGCCCTATAGATGTTGGCATATGTTTTATATGTTGTTTGGGCAAATGGAGAGAAAAGTAAATGATGTTGTCATATGTCATGCGAGGTCGGGGAATATTTAAGTTGACATGGACAAATATCATAAAAAGATCTAGATTTTACTGAGGTCCGAGCTTAACGAAACACTGATTTCAAATAAAGTACAATGACTTCAAAAGATCTATATAGTTGATCACCTAGTGGGAATGACGTGATGTGGATCAGATGTCAACCAAAAGATCAAAAAACCCTGTGGAGGGGAAATCCTGAAAATTTGTATAATTGATGTTCCATTATATCCAAATAATTCACCTTGTACATAGTATGCAGTTAGCTTGGTAGATTTTACTTATTTTCTTTTGGATTGATTGAAATAATTGTTATTATTAGTCTATGCAGATACATATGGAATAGAACTGCAAATAATAATAATGATCAACTGTTTAGCCCACAATATGGTTATTACAGTTGGCCATAATTGTAATTTCAAGTTAGATGACTAATTAAAATGAGCAAGTAGTCTGTTATGTCATCACTAAGAGTGGCAATGGGCCGGGCCGGGCCGGGCTTATCAGTAATTATTTTTTTGGCCTACACCCGCGAAAAGCCCGGCCAAAGCGTCTGCCGGGCTGGTTTTTTATTAATAAAAAAACTAAATATATTTTTAATATATATATAAAATTCATTATATAAATATAAATATATATAATATTTTTTTAAGCCCGGTTCAAGCTTGAGCCCAAGCCTACGTTGCGGGCCTGGGCGGGCCGGGCCGGGCTTTTTTGCCATCCTTAAGAGCCATCAGAGATATTAGGTTACTTGCTGCTATATTTGCTGTTGCAGAATTTAATAATGTTGGAAGTTTTTGTTCTGTTCTGTGGCAAGGTTATTGTCATGAGAGTTGTACATCAAGTTCAATGCACACGAACAGTGGAGTTGAGCCCCTGATTGTATGCAATCGATGTTACCAGCCTAGAGCTTTTGCTCCAAGTGAACCCAGTAGTGAATCTCTAACCAGTCCACTGCCCTCATATCGGCAAGAGTATTGTACTGCTGTTAAAGTCGCCAAAGGAACAAGACTTAAAAGCTTAAATCAACCGTGGGCATCTGTCAGAACTCAGGAAAGTTCTGCTTCTGATTCTAGAATGGGGACAAAAACCCGAAATAGAACGTTGTCTTGGGGAGTCATATGGAGGAAAAAGAACAATGAAGATGCAGGTGCTGATTTTAGGCGTTCAAATGTGCTTCCAAGGGGCGGTTCAGTTATTCACCATTTGGAGCCCATTTGTGATCTGTGTAAACAGCCATATGATTCTAGTCTGATGTATATTCACTGTGAAACTTGCCAAAGTAAGCTGCTTTGGATAATTGTTGGTGTTATGTTTTACCTGAAGATATCTAATTTTTATTCTCTCTGTATTTATATTTTTTAATGACATTGGATATATGGTCATTTGAAGGGTGGTTTCATGCTGATGCTGTTGAACTTGAGGAGTCAAAACTTTCTGATGTAGTAGGCTTCAAGTGTTGCAGATGTCGTAGGATAGGAGGACCCGAGTGTCCCTACATGGACCCGGAAATGAAGGAGCAAAAGCGCAAGAAGCGACACTTGAAGGCTCCAAAACAGGGACAGGGATCTGTGAATGTGCATTCTGATCGTGGAACCATTTCCGATTCTAAGGAGTTTAAACCCACTACCCCAATTTATCCAACGGAGGAAATGTTTGAGCCAGAAGATGATCCTCTTCTTTTCTCTCTTTCGGCAGTTGAGCTTATCACAAAACCCAATTCAGAAGTGGATCCTGACTGGAATAGTGCTGCGCCAGGGCCGCAAAAACTTCCAGTCAGAAGACAGATGAAGTGTGAAGGGGATGTAGGCGGTGGATCTGTTGGGAATAATATTCAAAATGTTGACTTATCCACGAGTTTTGATACAAATAATGTCATGAACCCTAAAGAGGAACTTTTAGTTTCTTGTGAGGAATGGGTTGCTTCTGGCAATGGCCTTGAAGGTCAGATGTCGTTTGACTACGACGGTCCTAATTATGAGGATATGGAGTTCGAACCCCAAACCTACTTTTCTTTTTCAGAGTTGCTGGCATCCGATGATGGTGGACAATTGGATGGGATAGACACGTCTAGGGTTGAGTCGGGAATCCAGGAAGATCATTCCTGGTCAATCCAACATGATCGAGCCCCTCAACAATGTGGGTTGGTTACATCTGACAATCAACCTGAATGTACAATTTCCACAGCTAATAAAATGCATTGTTGGATGTGTCCAGATACAGAGCCAGCCCCTGATCTCTCGTGTCAAATTTGCAAGCTTTCGATACATAGCCGGTGTTCTCCTTGGGAAGAGGCTTCATATTCCGAAGGAAGCTGGAAATGTGGCAATTGCCGGGAGTGGCGGTAACCTGCATTGTCTAAAGATTAAAAGTTAAGCAGATTTTAGAGTTCTTTTTGTTTGCTCGTTTGCTGGTGAAGTAAGTTGGAGAAATTCTGCAGAACTCGATGAAGTTCAGAGGCCGAGTGGTTACTGCAGATTAGGAATTGCTACACTTAAAAAGTTACTCATTTTGATTACATGGTTAGTGCCTCTTTTGAGAAACTGGAGTCAGTCTGGTCGTTGAGAAACAATGATTTTGAAATTCCGTAGAATTGATATGCAGGTTTAGATTATTTACAGCGATCTAGAAAGATAAGCAAGTTTTTTTTTGGTTATGCTTATCTGGTTTCATTACTTGTACAAATAGCAATTTTTAGTTTAAGATTAGCGAGATTAAAAGAGGTTCCCTTTGTGTTCTCTCCCTTACACTTTTTTTTTTTTTTTGTTTCTATTTGTGAAAGAAGGCTCCTCGTCACTAGAAATGGCAATCGGTGGCAATCGAATGGGACGGGTTGGGATTTACCAATCTCAGTCCCTATTAAAATTTGATTATGTATTCGGAATGAAAAGTTATTATAAATTTCAAATTGATTTTTGAATCGGGATGAAAAAATCATTTCAAATCAACGTAAAAGTTTGGCGAGATTGTATCAGATTTAAGACAAAATTCTCTCAAATTCTGATTCGATACTTTATTTGGATCGAAAATTCGAGGGGCATTTTTGTCCTAAAATCTTACATTTGCTCTTTTTTTTTTTTTTTTTTTTTGTGGGGGCAAAAAAAATAATTTAGGGCGCCTTCCGTTGAAAAACCATTAATTTGTTTGCCCAACAAAGTAAATTCACATATTTTAATGAATGTGGTCAAAATATGGCCAATGAAATAAATACATATGTGATAAGAGTTTAATTATCTGCGGCATGGTGATACGTAAGGAGGGCATCTTATAGAATTTCTGTAATTTTTAATATATGCGTATCGACAACTGAAACTTTATATCCGTAATTTATTCATATTTGATAATATTTTCGTAGTCAATATTTGCACCAGCAACCAATCAATATTCGCACTACAACCGTCCATCAATATAGATACTTGTATCCACTCTAGATATCAATAAAATTACAAAAATTATAAAGCTACTAATAAATATTCGATACAACTGATTCATTTAATACAAATTCAATAATTCAACACAAATTTGTTCAACAAAATTTCGAACTTCAATTTCAATACAATTATCACATATAATATTATAATTAACATAAAACCAACAATTCAATATAATTTTAAATATCCAATATCAATATTTATAACCGTCCAATATTTATAACCATCCAATATTTATTACAGATAAGTAACCTATTTATTTTGTATTATCTATTAAACCGTATATATTAGATATTATTTTAGATGAATATTAGCAAATATCCAATACAAGTCTAAGTTATCATCTCTAATGAACATATGCTCAAATTTTAGTGGGTGATAATTTTTCTCTGTAATTACTGTAGCTGTCTCTATGAAAATGAATTTTTCTCTGTAATTAGTAATTACTATAGCTGTCTCTATGAAAATGATTTTGACATGGTCAAAAGTTTAATAAAAACTCGAGAATGTTCAATGACATAAATAGACACAAGAAACACTTTATGAAAAATGGTCATCAAGTGGAAACTCCCATGTAATAAAAGGGAAATTGTCATTTTTAGGCATTTCAAATTTAGATAATTAAATTAAATTTTTATTCTAGCTACAAATAAGCAAATACACTCCTCATGTTAAGATTGTTTTCTCTAATTTTTTTTTATAAAAAAAATGGCAGCAAATTAATTAATAAATTTAGATGGAGGAGAATATTTGTCTTAAATAATGAATTTGTTCATTTTTATAAAGAATTATTCTGATTACTCAAATTTAATATTTTAAGTTTAAGAACGGCCAAAACTGATAATTTCTCTTTTATAAAAGTAAAATGCTAAGGGAATCACGAAACCTCTATAATGCTTTGCTTCTGATTTCTGAAGTAATTAAGAAATTAATAGTGAACCTAAAATCCAATTAAGCAAATTAAGCACTGGTTGAAGGTTTTAATCATTAATTTTGTAAGCAGCATTAACCAAGCTATTGCTCTAACAGTAGATATAGAATTTCAAAATAAATCATAGAAATTACATGCATAAAATTAATAAACAATTTAAAAGAAAATATGAGCCTCAACAGGATAAAACAAATTAATACAACAAGAAGCCCCAGGAAAGACAGATTTGAGCCAACCCCTAGAAAAATAAAAACAATCTTCCTTGTATTACTATACGCGAATGCTACAAATTACAGTAACACATGATTATCATGAAATAGTTTGCTAGTTGAATCTAATGCTTCTAAATGTTGATGGTATGAAACACAAAACACATCTTCCTGAGCTAAATCGAGCCTTATTGACTACTGATACTGAAGGCAAGGCAAAAACTATAGCGTATATTTGATTAATCAACCATTCGGATATAGTTTAGACTACCAAGCACACCTAAGTAAAATTTCACCTTTCTTACATGTGTCTGAATGCCGTATCTCCTTAGCTGGACGTTGGTTTTGCCATGGCCTGCTTTATGGCCTCAGCATATGTCCTGTGCTGATAGGTAAGGGTCGACTCAAGCAAGTCCCAAAGTGATGTCTTCGGGTTCCAACCTGGTGCACGGAAAATGCTTCTTCTGGTAAGAATCATAACTATCTATCAAGGGAAGAAGAAATGAAGGTTTTATAGAATACCAAGTTGTCGATTTATAATGGTCATGTCTGGAATTCTCTTGTCACTATCATCATATCCCTCACCATAAAATTCTTTGGAGCTGACATCAATTGTTGGTTCCTCCAAAGCAGGTTCTTTGCTCACCTTTGAGTACACCTGCCAAAAAAAATTAATTAACTACTGAATCTCAAAAATCTGCGAGATATACTTGAGGAATTATAGAATTATAAAATGAATGTGCGAATTAATTTAAAATGACAAAATTCTTCACCTCAGTCATCATCTCAGCAAGCTGTCTAACTGTAACTTCATTGTGGGGGTTTCCCACATTGAAAATCTGACCATTGGCTCTTGCTGGATTTTCCTGCATTGTATGTACATCAAGTTGCTTAGCTATTTGTTTCACATGTCATACAAGAAAACAGGGACAACAGATGAGTAATTTACAACATACAATCATCAACAGAACGGCTTCAATAGCATCCTTTATGTAGATAAAAGTCCTCTGAGATTGGCCACCGTCGACAAGCTTGAGTGGCTGACGGCGTAGGAGATTCTGAGACGGGAAATTCAAGTAAGATCATTATTACAGCTAAAACCACAGCAATTCAAAGTGTACGTCTTCCAAAACTTGAACACACATTACTAAAGCATGCCAAAACCCTTGGAACACCCTCACTTGGACCATCAATGCCAGGAATGAAGTCCATCCTGGGTCCAATCCAGTTAAAAGGTCTCACAATGGTGAATTCGAGACCATTCTCCGCACCCTCAGCTGCAATTAATACGGCAAAAAAAAACTCAAAACTCTGTCGATGTATTGCCCAAAAAAAAAAGAAGATTAATTGACAGGATTCTCACCATAAATCAGCCTTTCAATCAATTGCTTTGCACATGCATATGACCACCTCTGCTTCTCAATGGAGCCAAAAATGCAGGGGGAAACATCTTCTTTAAGAACATAGAAAGCAGGATCCTGTCATCAATAGAGCAAAGAAATAAGTAATTGCCTGGCATTAAGTTCTAATATTGCTAAATATCACCAACTTCTCTTCCATCTAAAACTAAAATCGAGTACAGATATTCACCAACAGGCCCAATATTTGAAACGGAGTAACATCAATGCGTAATCCGCATTAACTATCTATCTGTCACCAATTTAACTCAGGTAACCCCATTACTCAATCCCTTTGAAAATTTCAAAAAAGTCGTTCTACCACCAATTCTCTATACCAATTACCAAGACCCAATTATCCATCACAAACATGATAGCTAAACTAACAATTGCCAGGACTAAGAATTCAAATCCATGAACTTACCAAAAAATGAACATTCTTTCTCGGCTATACTACTTATAAAAGAAATCCCCAACCCTCGAAAGACAATTCTGATTAAGAAATTAAACATTATTATGGAAATAATAAAAGGCAGTTGTCCTGTTCAATCTGAAAATTTGTTAAAATATAGGGTTATTTACTTTTTACTACTAAAGTTATGATCAAATAACAATTGGGTATTATGAATATTAGCATATTATATATTACTACTAAACTTATAAAAATTTAACATTTTACTACTTTTCCATCCAAATCGTTAGTTGACCGTTAAAAAGACTATTTTATCCTCCAAATAAAATAAAAGTGAAAATTATAATTATACCTTTAAAAAATATATCTAAATCTTATATATAACAATAAAAGAAATACAATCAATAATCATATTTATAAAAATTCTTCAATATCTAAATTATTCATATAACCCAATAAAATAAAGAATTTAATTTACCAAATAGTTTAATAATTAAAATTCTCATAATAACCAGCAAATTTCAGAAGGGAGTTTACTGGTTTAGCATATTTTAGAAACTTTGATTATATTGAGAATATTGGAAATAATGATTCTTGAGTATATCTCTTTTATTGTTATAGTTTAAATTATTTTGGTTATTATGAGAATTTTAATTATTAAATTATTTGGTAAATTAAATTCTTTATTTTATTGGGTTATATGGATAATTTAGAGATTGAAGTATTTTTATAAATGTGATTGTTGATTGTATTTTTTTTTTATTGTTATATATAAGATTTAGATATGTTTTTGAAAGGCTATAATTATAATTTTCACTTTTATTTTATTTAGAGGATAAAACAGTATTTTTAAAGGTCAACTGACGATTTGGATGGAAAAATAGTAAAATGTTAATTTTTGTATAAGTTTAGTAGTAAAATGTAATATGTTAATATTCATAGTACCCAACTGTTATTTGATCATAACTTTAATAGTAAAACGTAAATAACCCTAAAATATATCTTGTTAATTAATGAAAAGTCTCTTCCCAAATATCTATCATTTTTTTGTTAAAATCATTTTTTTTTAGTCGGCCAAGCCGCTGTGCATTAATTTATCAATATAAAGTAATGCCCATATAACAGATGTTGAAATAAACTGAAAACGAAATGTTACCTGACGGAGAGGACTGTCTTTAGGAAGAAAGCTTCCAATGGTCTTTCCATATACTTCACAAGTAGAAAAGTGAATCAAACGCTTGTTGTTCTCTGAACAGTACTTTACCTTTTTTAATGCATCCACGTCACACCAAATCAACGTCACAAACAATCACATAACATAACAAGAGAAAAATGACACCGTTTTTTTTTTTAAATAACAAAATTAGGGAAGAGTCTCCTTTAGATCCTTTTTTTAAATACTTAGCTCATTAAATCTTTAATTTTTTTTTTAATTATCTATTAGGTAGAAAATCTCGGAATTTAATAGGGATTCGAGATCCCGTACCGAATGATACATAATTATGGATAAAAAAAATAAAAATTTTGATTACAATTCATAATGATTTTTTATTCCAAATCAAAAAAATAATTAAGATTTGGGTTAAAATCAAAAGTGGACGGAACATCTTGATTGTCATACTTTTAACAATAAGTCAATGACTATACAAAATGTAATAGTATCCTTAACTGTTAGATTAGCAGGGACTTAATGGTTAATTAGAAAAAAAAAGGAACTTAAATGAATAATTGTGAAATAAATTAGGGACCTGAGGTGATTTTCCCGCAAAAGTAACATAAACACATGCGCACGTAACGTATCGTAACGTGACCTACCACTGGAAGCGAGTCAATAAAGTTGCTGTAGATCGTGTCCAACGGACGCGTGTTGTAATCCGCTGGCGTACAGATCGCCGCCAGATTGATCGTCTACAAAAACGACCGAAACACCACCATTTATTTGCCAAAACGGCACCGCATTGGAAAAAAAAGAGCAAGAAGTGAAAGAAATGGTGGAAATTACCAGATCTGCCATCTTGATGAGGCCTTCGAGGCGAGAATCTTGCTTGATGTTCAGTCGGTGGAACTGGATCCGGTCGGCCCAAGTTTGCGACTCCGGTTCGAGCAAGTGCTTGATCTTGTCGTTGTAGACGTCGAGAGCTAAAATCTTGTGTGGAGTCTCGAGTAGAATCTTTTCGCAGAGGTGAGATCCGATGAAGCCGCCGGCGCCGATCATGCATATCGTCATCGGCTTTATAGGCCTACCGTCCAGATCCAACCTCACGCCTCCTGCGCCTGCCATTTTCGTTATTTGAGATTTTTGCAGTAAAAATGCTAAAAAAAAATTTGCGGTGGTGGATGCTAACGTGCGCCGGGAGGTAAAGAAGAAGAAGGAGAAGAAGAAGAAGAAGAAGAAGAAGAGGAGAGTGTTTGAATTTTGGGGAAGGTAGGGGAGAGGTTTATATTCAGATTGCGAGGGAAAAAAAAAAATCAAAAATAAAAAATAATAATAAAATTGATTGTGAGAAATTATAAACTATTTTATTTATGTGACAACAACGGGCTATATAATTTGCAAGAGGAGATAAAGTTAAAAAAAATCCCAGTGATGGCGTGATGAGGTCTCGCGGCTGCCGATTACGGATTTACGGGTGGGTAAGGGAATAATTTTATATTCTCGTTAATTAGATGAGTTGAATATGAATATTCACTTTTTCTATTATAAAGGTAATTGAACGAATTGAGTATGAATATTGAATCATATGAGGCATTCAAACCGTTGATTAAATAGACTGAGTACGGATATTGACATTTCTTATACACATATCTGGTCCATTGTCATTCATAATGTAAATAGACTCATATTGTATTATAATATACTATTTAATCTATGTGGGATCATTCTCTGATTCCATACTCGGCGTAGCCGTGCTCATGTGTTTATATTTTCATTTATATTATTCTATTTAACCCATGTTAGATTTTGGATCCCGACATTTTAGGTGTATGGATGGCATAAAAATCGGAGGCCCGGCCTGATAGTAAAATTTTAATTTGGGCCTGGGCCGGGCTTAGGCATAAAAGCCTGAGCCCATCACGAGCTCAATTTTTATAGATAAAAATATATACTTTTAATTATATAAATTAATTTTTTAATTTTCATTTATAGCTAAATTTTTAAGACAGAGTCCAAAGAAACACTTAAAATATTGATATTCTTAATTTTTTTTTTCATTTTTAAGTGTTAAAACAAATTAAACATTAATTATTTTATTTTAAAATTAAGAAATGTTATTTTTTAAAAACCTAATCCGGGCCTACGTATTCCCAGCTCAAGCCGAGCTCATAAAACACGGATCCGAACCAACCCGTTTCCGCTCTTAAATTCAGAAATATATGCTATACTCACGCCTCATAAATTTGTATCCATTTAAAGGGAAGATAAACCCCAATCCAAATGGTATATGTACTTTTATTAAAAAAATTTAAAAAATTGAGTTATTTTAATTTTTTTTTCCATTATTTTTGAGTTAGGATTTTATGCAATTTATTGGTAATATAATATTTAGGATTTTTTTTGGATATTATAATTCATTTGCAAATGAATTTTACCATCTAAGTTATCATTCATGGATGAAGCAATTCATCTTGTCATCATCTTTATCTTGGTGTTGTTTCCTTCTTTAAATAGCCATCCATATTAAAGTTAATTTTTGAGATCATTATTTAATGTCTTCACATGGTTACTAACAACTATGAGTTGCCAAAATTATCCATCAAATGTAGTAATAGGGAAATTGCAAATAAAAGGAAGTAAAAGATAAGGATAATACTAAAATTTAAGGAGATTTAAAAAAACATATTGGGATATAATTTGTACTATTTAATCTTAGTCATATTTAAAAATTTACATTTAATTTTATTGGTATAAATGGGGTGTGTGTTTTCTAAAAACAATTATTTTTTTCCCATTTTCCTTTTAAACGTAAATATATTTCAAAATATAAAGTATTTCGTAAAAAATTACATATTATCGATTTACAAATAATAAACTTTAAAACATGATATATTATAGATATGTTTAGATAAAAATGAGAGAAAAATGATCATTCTATTTATAATAATTATAGGAAGACATTTTTGGTGACATTCTCGCTTCAAACAACTGTACATTATAATCTCTCTCCAAATATACAACTGCTTGAAGTATGAATGTCACTAAAAATGTCCCCCTAGAAATGTCATTACATTTATAAGAGAATAATAATGTCAAACTAGCCATTTATAGGGTTAGGTTCGCTCTAGAGATGGAGTCGTGACACCAGCTATCTTCTGTTTCTTATGTGTCGTCTTCTTGCATGACCCGGTGTTGTCTCAGAGGCAGTGGGATGAGTCCCTCCATAGGCATAGTGCTTTCATGGAAGTCTCCAAGTTGAAGGAGTAGTTGCAGGGTGCCACTGATCCTCGTCAGGATGAGCTTGAGCTCTTTCTCTTCCAGTCCCATGCTCGGTACAATGTCATCAGTTAGGTGGATAGTGTCAAGTGTTATCGCTTTCGTTGGAAGGACCACATCAATGATCCCGTTGGCAGAACCTACCCGGGAAATGCTAATAAATGTGACACGACTGCGGAGGTCGTGGATCAGAACTATCCAAACCATTATATCCAATGCTATAAAATTATATATATATATTTTTTAACATAATACAACACTGAATCCAAATTCAATTATTTATCCACTCTTAAAACAATTTTAAGGCTAAATAATGGGAGAACATGTTTATCACACAAACTTGATGCTATAAACTATCCAATTAATATTTAAAAGGCAAAAGAAATAACTTTACTTACACCTAAATGAATAAAAATTTATTTTAAACTGACATGGTTAAGCTTGTATTACATGTCGATTTGATCATATTCATAATACAAGGATATGATTTTATAGTTAGTTAGAAAAATAATAATAATAATAATAATAATAATAATAATAGTAATAATAGTAATGATAAAAATCTTAAGCATATATCCGAAAGCAATCCAAATTAATATGCCAATGCCCGATTATTTATAGCCTTTTTGTATATCGGTTTGGCAAACAGTCTAATTATGTTTTTTTTTTTTTTTTAAATAAAAAAAATAAAAAAAATATTCATTAATAAAAAATTCGAAATAAAAATTTCCTTCTCATTGAAGATAAATAGGGAAAAAAACAATGTGAAAGAGTAAAGCAATAACATGACAATTATCGTGCCTCAATAATTGTCGAGGATATGAGTTCGAGCCCCCTATAAATATATAATTCCTTTATTTATAACAATATAAAGATATGGGTAGATACCTCTCAAATATTAAAGAGAATAAACTTTTGATCTTATATCGGTAGATGTCTGAATAAAATTGCAAGTTTATTTATTTAATTTTATGTTGATAAATGGTTAAATAACACTATAATTATTAGCGTTCAGGATAAGTTTTATTAGTATACGCGATCTTATTCTCATATACTTCGGAGTTGTGAGGATACAATAGTAACATTCAAATTCTCTTCTTTGTAATTAACACACAAAATCAAAAAATATAACTAACTACACGAGGAGAAAATCAAACTACTTCACAAACCTAAAATTCCAAAATAAAAAATCCAAGGACAAGAAGACACTTGAAGAACAAAATAAATAGATCTGTCTATTTGTTAACCCATTTGGATTCAATCAATCAATCTGTGGATGAATTATTGATTCTTAGGATAATATAATTTATTATCAAATAATTTTCTGATTATTTATTTCTTCCACTGCGATAGCTACTTAGATTTAAGCAAATCTCCATTGTGGCTATCAATTCTTCAATTATTGGAACCGTTTTGGCAGGTTTTATTATTTACCAAAAACAATATTACTTTCATCACAAAATTCCAAACATCTTTGACTCAGTATAACTAATTCTTTAGTGCCACGGAATAACGGGGTATTACCAACAAATTAGTAAATGACATATATAATTTAATATCTATTTTTTAATTTTTTTTTTTTATATTTTAGCACGCGTGACAATAAATTATTAAATTGTTACACGAATGACGTGATATACAGATTTTCTCAAATTTGATTAATCAATGAAGCAAGAATCATAATCGTTTTAATATTTTAAAATATATATCATTTGTATTGTATTTTGAAGCAGGTTTTTTCATGGGTTTGGCTATTTTAACTTTAAACCACTCATTCTAAGATTAAGCGGAGCATGTAAAATCATCGGCTGTCCCAGACTCTTACAAGAAAGGTATTTACTGGTTTCAAACTCAAGACCTCACAAAGTGAGATCCTGACCCTACACCACCAATACACGCATCTTGAGAGCGATTTTTATATAATACACAAATATCTAAATCCATAATACCAAAATTTTAAGTTGGAATATCCGAACACTTAATGGATACCATAAACCTTGAAATACCCTAACATTTAATGGATATCATAGTCGTTGAAGTAGCCTAAGTCCTAACACTGATGGATACCGAACTTTGTTAATGAACTTAATGAGAACTAACAAATAGAGATGGCAATCCATCGTGACGGATAGAGATTTTTCGAATCGGATATTATCCCAATTTATGGATCTGAATATAAATTTATTTCAAATTTCGAATTAAATGGTTCAAGCTCCTTAATGAAATTTAGGATTTTATAGGCAAAAGGTCAAGTTGGGGACATAAAATGTTCTAAATTCCATTTTAATTTTTTTATTCATAATAAAAAATGATCTCGAAATCTAAATCGGAAGTCGAGATTTTCTACTATTCTCATTAAAATGAAAGACAAACACATATAATTTTATAAATAGATCATTACTCCCATCCACTTTGGGCCTAGAAAGAGCTAAAGTCAGCTGGGCCCAAGAATTTTTGTTGAAGCCCACTTTGATTAACCCAAAATTTATTGGTTTATTATTAAAGTCCATGCTATATAAAAGTTGGAAATTTAAAAAATACTTGAGCAATTATACCTTTTTTGCGACATATATCAAATTTTAATCCCAAGTATTCATTTATCACTCATCATGTGCATTGAAAAATCATACAATAAATTATCTATGAAAGATTAATGCTATATATACCAATTTTTTAATGTAAATATTTATCCCAAAATGAAGTGACATTCATGCTATTAAAATTATATGTAATAAATGACTTAGAAAATTGTGAAAAATCGCACACCAAACAGAATTTTTTTTAAATCATTGGAAATCCACCGCCAAACCATCACTTCCGGGCTTAAGCAAAATAAGTAAAACCTCCCGACTGTTCCAAGCTCTTACAAGAAACATACTCCATAAATTCGAATTCAGGACCTCATCTTGAGATCTTAAACCCTACACCACCAAACCACACCTCTTGGGGAATCAATATACCAAAATGCCATTTCATTTATGATAAAAAAAAATTGGTTTTTCTAGTATCATTGTTGAAGAAGTTGATAAAAATCACCACCATGAACATGCCACCTAATGTTATTTCCAGCCTTGATTTGATATCAATACATTTTAAATTACATTAATATTTGAACTTAGCCTCTATGTCATCTCTCTCACAGCAGGCGGGTCCCACAATTCTGCGGGGGCCCCCTGTTGTGAGAGAGATGACATATACACCCGACACATGATATACTACCTCTTTCTGACACCGTCGTACCATCGATCGCAACCAAAAAATAAAAGGACTTTTCTATATAAGATTACAATAAACTGATTAATTATCTTCTTCCATTAAAGGAGCTTATGAAATAATCACAAAGCATATATAAAATAAGGGTTAGACTATTTTAATTTTAATTTAATTTTTGATTTAAAATTTTAAGTTATTGACTTTATGTAATACAATTGTTGATAAAGTGACATTGTTAATTTTAACTTTTCAATATCCACCATTGAATTATAAAATATAAATGACTTAAATTTTTGTCAAAATTTAAAGAAAAAAATATGAAATTGAATGGTTTACGATGGAACGTAATTTAATTTAATTTAATTTTTTTAAAAAAACCACCTCTTCTATTGATCCAAATATAGCATTGTTTATATTCTAAAATTGCATAAATTTATTTAAAACTTATTTTATTACATTCCATTTAATCTTTTTTATTTATCAAATAATGTTTGGAGCATTATATTATATAAACAATGTATATACATAATATAAAATTTATGAAAGAATAATTTTTTTTTTTTTTTTTTTTGGATAGAAAGTGAGCTGGATCATTATAAAAAGAAAGATAAAACAAGTACTCATAAAATATGAGCCTAGCAAAAATTCAGGCTATTACAAATTAAAAATGATACACATACATAAAATTGTACATAAAATTATCCCACACCTCTCACTGTAGCTACAGTGAATTACTGTAGTTCACTGTAGCTACAGTGAGGTGTGATAATTTTCGGTACAATTTTTTAAATAACATATCAAAACATTTGCCCAGCTCTACAAAAATAAATCATTCACAACACCTGATATTCTCACGGATTAAAATCCCCAATGCTCTGGATGATCTTATTTCTGATAATGAATGAAATTCTTATAAGGAGCGGAAGATGAAGCAACTTCGTATTTCAATGAAAGTCAACTTAACGAGGAACGAAGTATTTTCTCACCAATACTTCTAATATCCGATGATTTTGCATTGAAGTCATATTGATTCCGTTCAACTAAATACACCAGCAAGAAGTCATGAATACAACTTAAATGAAATCTTGCGATTTTTTATACCCATTCTATTAAACAACAACGACCAGATTTTCCATGCGAATAAGCAAGAAAAGCAGATGATTTGCCGATTCCTCAGGACAATCGTAGAAGACGCATTGGATAGTGTTGACTAAGTGGCGGAAAGTTGCATGCATGAGACATGCAACTTTCGGCACTTTTGGCAGACAGCTAATGAAAACAAGTGAAGGAAGAAAAGCCAGTCCTTTGCCAACTTGCTGCCAACTGTACTCTTTGGCACTATAAAATGGAGTCTGAAGTTCATTCCACAGCATCCCAAATTGAGTGAGTTTAGAGAGTAAAGTGTTGTAAAGGTTTTTTGTAAAGTTTGTATAATAAATTTTGTAATTTTTTTGTTTGGTGTAATAAAAGAAGAGTTTTCCTCTCACATCTCCTCTATTGTGTGAGTTTAAACACAACAAGTGGTATCAGAGCTACGGTTCCACGGAGGGATCCCGAAACTCGGAAACGATGTTTCGGTTCCGAAAAAAGTTGTCAAAAATCGATTTTGAGCATACCATCGGACTTTTCACGGCGAGACGAGCACGGTAGTATTTTCCGGCGACAAATCGGAGGTCAGACGACGGCTCACGCGCTGCACACACCTTCCAGAGAGCGTCCCACGCGCTCCCACTCGCACACGCGCCGCACGCGCCAAACAGAGGTTGAAGACGACCACGTCATCTGCCACGTCAGCGCCCAGTCAGCATCCAGTCAGCGCCATGTCAGCAGACCTTGCACAGTCAGCAGCCCAGTCAGCAGTCCACGTCATCAGGACAGTCAGCATCCACGTGGCATCTAGTCAGCAGCCACGTCAGCTCTATTGCCACCAGCATGCCATGTCAGCGGTGCTGGTAAATTTCAGATAGGTCCCTGAACTTTCTGGAAATTACAGTTTATCCCCTAAACTTTCGAATATTTATAATTTAGTTCATGAACTTTTTATAAATTGCAATTTAATCCCTAAACTTTTTCGTAATTGCACTTTGGCACCTAATCTTTTGGAAATTGCACTTTGACCCCTGTAATTTCTGAAATTTGCAATTTGGTCCATGTGTCGGATTTTGACAAACGAAGTGTCATTTCCACCATTTTCGACCGTTCCGAACGCAACGGTGAGGTCCTTTTTTTGAAATTCCGCTTAGAATTTTTTGTGATGGAAGGGGGCAACAGAAAAATGGTTTTGTTAACCAGTACCAACTATTTCACATGGAGAGTAAGGATAAAAGACCTTCTGTATGTGAAGGGATATGATGGATCGGTATTTATAGAGGAGAAACCAGCAGGAATGACCGATGAGAAGTGGGCTAATCTTCACCAGAAAACATGCAGTACTATTCGTCAGTGGATCGACGATAGTATCGTCAACCATGTCAGTGAAGAAATAAATGCACGTGGCTTATGGAGAAAGCTGGAGGAGCTTTTCCGAGCAAAGACTGGCAACAACAAGCTGTACTACATCAAGAAGATGATGGGTTTGAAATACCAGGAAGGTACAGCTGTGGCGGACCATATCAACGATTTCCTCGGAACCATGTAGGAATTGTCTGGATTGGGCATAGACTTCGGTGATGAGGTTAATGACTTAATACTCCTTAATACGTTACTAGAATCTTGGGAAACGTTAAGATCTACGGTGATCAATTCAGCCGCAGATGGGAAAGTCACTATGGAGATGGTAAAGACCAGGATATTCGAGGAAGAAAAGAGGACGAAAATGCAGGAGTCAGCATCAACCTCAACCTCAGAAGCTCTAGTGACGGAGAAGAACACAAAAAGGGGGAAGAGTAAAAGCCGAGGCCCAGGGAGATCGGACAAGAACCGGGGGAAATCAAGAACGAGGGATATTGAGTGTTATCACTGTAAGAAGAAAGGCCATATGAAGCGGGATTGCTACAAACTGAAGAACGAACAGTCCAGGAGAGATGGTGACTCTAACCAAGAAAGAGTTGCTACTACCACCGAGAAAACCTCCAAAGACTTTTGCATAATATATGAAGAAGATGTTGTGAGGTTTGCGGTTTTTGTAATAAGTTTTCATTTGTGTAAAACTTGTAAATTTTATTCTTGAAGTAATAGAATTACATTTGGTTTTTCCTCAAAACACTCCAAAAGTGATCAGTGAATCACAACA
>SKCR01001258.1:0-236479 GCA_019454045.1 Zanthoxylum bungeanum
AGGCACGTTGGGTTGAAAATCCGTAAAGGACAGCCCAAGCAAAAAAGAAGCATGAGTGAGCAAGAAAAATGACTAATTGTAAAATCCGTGAGGAACAGTTAGCGACAGAGGAACCCTTACAATGCAGTTTATTTCCTACATATGTACTAAGAAGTAATGCAAACGTCTTTATTGAAACAAATGCTCAAGATGTTCGTAGATTACATAAATTCTAGCTAATCGGGAAAGATTAGAGTCAAGTGATTACAAATCACGTCTTTTGTATTCTTAGATCTGGACCAAAGTCAGGACATCTAGGAGAAGAACTCCAAGAATGAAGAGGAACCTCGGGAATGAGGACGAGCAAAGATCCTCGAGAATGATGATAGATCTGAAAAAAAAAAAAAAAAAAAAAAGAAAGAAAGAAAAATGATTAGCTCGTTGAGTTGTAAACCTGAAAAGGCGACTCAAGCAAGATAGAGCAGTCCGCTAAGTTCAAAATCCGAAAGGACAACTTAGGCAAAAGATAGAAAGGACTTGTGACTAAATGGACGAAGTGCAAAGCAGTAAATTTTCTGCATCCTCAAGACAGCAAAGGAAAGCTTCTGGAATCGGAAGACATGATTTTCAGTATCCGAGAAGGGTAGTAAGAGAAAAATGCAAGCCGAGAATGGTAGCAAACTCCTCAAGGAGAGGGCATATTTTGAAATCTGGGAATCAAAAGACATGATCCCAATTGGATGAGGCCGCTTTCACAAAGGCGTAATCCACCTGGACCCGGTGCGGGTAGCGAAGAGAAGAAAGCTGAGCTAGGTCTGGGGGCGACCAGTCTACCACCCCGCGAATAAGGGACACAACGAGATCTTTAGCCATTAGACCAAAGAAAACTAGCAATCACCAGAGTAGAATTGGTAGAAGAAAACTGTCAGCAAGCTAAGAGGGCGACCAAAGACTTTCTAAAGGAGTGAAGAATACCCTCTAGCGCAAGGAAAGCCTAACCAAGAATGACATCAAGAGAACCTATCGGAATAGGGAATGCATCCACGCATACATGCATAAATATCGCATACACACAATTTTTGTTTTGTATTCGTATGCTTTGAAGAAAAACTGGTGAGGACGAAGAACTCCGGGAATGGAGAACAACCTCGGGAATGAGGACAAAAACAACTCCTCGGGAATGAGGACGAGCAAGCCGGGAATGGCACTCCGGGAATGGAGAACATACTTCGGGAATAAATCCTAGAGATTGAAGCATCTCGCATGGATGAATCCCAGGGTCGAGGCCCACATTATCAATTTCAATATGGGAATAAAGCCTAGGGGTCGAAGCACCTCGCCATCAACTCAAGAACGGTTCGGAAATGAACCATCTCAACTTAGGAATGGTTCGGAAATGAACCATCTCAACTCAGGAATGGTTTGGAAATGAACCATCTCACACTAGGAATGGTTCGGAAATGAACCACCTCAACTTAGGAACGGTTCAGAAATGAACCATCTCAACCCATGAACGGTTCGAAAATGAACCATCTCAACTCAAGAAGGGTTTGGAAATAAACCATCTCACACTAGGAACGGTTCGGAAGTGAACCATCTCAACTAAGGAACGGTTCGGAAATGAAATATCTCAACTTAGGAACGGTTCGAAAATGAACCATCTCAACTCATGAATGGTTCGAAAATGAACCATCTCACGCCAGGAACGATTCGGGAATGAACCATCTCACACCAGGAATAGTTCGGGAATGAACCATCTCACACCAGGAACGGTTCGGGAATAAACCATCTCACACCAGGAACGGTTCAGGAATGAACCATCTCGCACCAGGAACGGTTTGGGAATGAACCATCTCACACCAGGAATAGTTCGGGAATGAACCATCTCCCACCATGAATGGTTCGAGAATGAACCATCTCACACTCGGTGGTTCGAGAACAAAACTCTAGAGGTCAAAGCACCTCACCATCAAATCAACTCAGTTCGGGAATAAATCATAGAGATCGAAGCATCACGCATGGATGAACCCCAGGGGTTGCAGCACCTCGCCATCGACTCAACTCAGAGATCAAAGCATCTCACACCAGCAGCGAAACAATAGGTAAGTCCAACAATGGCCGACGAACCAGGTAAGCAAAAATATATGCATGATTTTGATAGGGTTTTCACTGTCACACACTGCACAAGCCCCATCAAAGTTGGGGTGACTCTAGATATTGTATTTTTATATAAGCCCGATGATGAGCCTCGTATGTAGGCACTACCTGAAAAGTTATGGAAGTCGCGGGAAACGAATGCCGAAAGGAAAGAAAACCTCCAAAACTTGCATCTTATCAGATTCGAACTCACTAGCCAACTTCAGATTTGCTCAGTCAGTTTCTGTTTCAAACCTTAGCCTAGACCCGAAAACCCCGGCAACCCATGAAAGCCCATACAATACATGCCTACACAAAACACCACACAAAGCCCATGCACCACACGCCCAAGGCCAAAAGAAATATTCTCAAAATCATCAAGATTTATTTCCATGATTTGGAGATCCCTTGGCATTATAAAAAGAGGCCATTACCGAAACTTGAGAGGAGGCTCTTTGACGGAAAAGACACAAAAACCCTAGGGACTCTCATTTTTTTCTTAACGGTAATAACACAAAGAATACAAAGCCAAAGCCGAAACACACACCACAAACAAAAAACCTCACCTTGGACCGAGGCCAAGCCACCAAAAAAAAAGAAACAACCGACCAAGCCACCAAAAAAAAGAAACAACTGAACAAGCCACCAAAAAACAAACAACAATAGACCAAGCCACCAAAAAATCCAATCACCGACCATCACCCAAAACTAACAAACAGCCAAAACCCAAAAACAATAACAAAAACTGAAACCATCACAAAAAAAAAACACAACAAACCAAACGACAAACAGCGGCCTCCCCCCAAGCAACAACAAAACACAAATCAAGCAAAAAACAAACAGCCCCCACCGACCAAACAACAACAAAACCAGCCCCCCAAAGTCAGTAATTACCGTGAAACAACGAACAAAACAACAATAAAACCAGTAAAAGATAGTGCCAAATCAACCACCAAACAACCAAAAACAACGACCAAACCAACCAGTAAACAGCCCCTACAATCACCAAATAAAAGAAAAAAATGTGAAAATAACCAACCCAAAACCAGCCAGCTAACAACAAATACTGAGGAGAAAACAAACAGAAAAATCGTGAAGAAAAACACCCAAAAACCAGGCAAAACCGTGAGAAAAATAGCAGTCTAAAAATAGCAAAAACAGCAGCCCAAAAAGAGCAAACACAGCCCAAAAACAACAAACAACAACAAAAATAATGAGCAAAAAATAGCAAACAGTAACCCAAAAATAATAAACAGCAACCAGAAAATAGCAAAACAGCGAGCAGAAACAGTGAAACATCGAGCAGAAATAGCGAAACAGCAATCCAGCTTCGATCCTTCCGACATGGCCTAACGCACTTCCAAGAAAACAACTTAAAAGGTAAGACCTGAGGGCACCATTTACCATATTTATTTTATAGTTTCGGATGTTGTATGTCTGGCTGGACGTGAAATATGTCCGCCGGGTATGCGAAGTCCAACATTAAAGACGGCTAAATTTCTGGTCACATTTTCTTTCTTTGCATTCCGTTGTTTATCTTTTTATTTATCTATTCGCTTTCATCGTTATTTTATTATTTCGCATTAGTTTCGTTATTCGCTTTCGTCATCATTATTATTCCGCATTTATTTTTTTATTATTATGTGAACTGGGAAATGATTTAAGGCCGCACTCACCCCTCGCAAGGGAAGACCTCAAACCATTGGGATCAGAATGGTCTCTTACTTATGCCAGTATAATAGACGGGTTCACACAATGGTATAGCCAAGTCTTAATGCAATTGAAGCAAGATAATTCAAATAAACCCAAATTTGCACACCCATAGACATTAATAGCAATAATGAAAGCAATAAACATAGTTCCAAAAGCATATTAAGTTAAGAAGTACGATAATGAAAATTATAATAAAGGTAAAAGCGTTAATAATAAGTGCAAATAATTAATCCCAAATGCATATTGCAAAATAAATGACTAAAGAGATAAAAATGCATAAAATATAAAGAAAGAGGTTGTCCAGTGTTTGTACGTTCGTGTAGTGTTCGTAAACACGTTCGTGTAGCATTTGAGAACGGGTTCGAACGGAATGAGGCAGAATGCTTGCGTTCGAGTTACTTTTGAAATTGCTTTCGAATGTAATGAGATAGAAGGCGTACGTTCGAGTTACGTTTGACAACGCGTTCCAACATGTTTTGCGTAAACAACACCAATAATGACATAAACACTCATATATGAATATTTCCCGAGCAATACATGGATTTGTATCCCAAGTACAGACCGCACTACCGTCCATTCGAATTCGGCTAAGGAATTTATGTCTGGGTTTCCATCCGATATACCGCAAGGGATAACACACACACTTATTAATGTAATGTAAGTGGACAATAAAGTAGATGCGAAATAATATAGCAAAACATAAACAAAAGTAAAAGCGAAAATAATGATAAATGCGAGTAAATAATTAGAAAAGACAAATAACAAAAATAAATAACAAAAGTAAATGCGGAATAATATATAATAAATAAACAAAATGATAAATAACAAAAGTAAAAGCAGAATATTAAAATGACAATAAAAGCGAATAAATGAAAAATAAATAACACTAAATAGAAAATAAATAACGAAATAAACGCGAAATAATAAATAACGGTGAATAAAATAATAAAATGATAAATAACATTAAATAGATAAAAATTAATATAACAAAATGTGAAAGAAAGAAAATGTGACCAAAGAATTTGGCCGTCTTTAATGTAGGACTTTGCATACCCGGCTGGACATATTTCACATCCAGCCAGGCGTGCTGTGTCCGGAACTATAAAAATAAATAGGGTGCCCTCAGGTCTAACCTTTTAAGTTGCGTTAGGCCATCGCCGGAAGGATTAAAGCTTGCTGTTTTTCTGGTTTGTTGTTTCACCCATTGCTTTACTGTTTTCTGCTATTTTCGCTCGCTGTTTTCCTATTTTTGGGCTACTTTTTTGCTGTTTTGTTTGGTTTTTTGGGATTGGTTTTTGGTTGGTTTGTTTCACTGTTTCGATGATAGGGCTACTATGTTTTGGTTTTATTTTGGCTCACTGTTTCAGTAATAGGGCTGCTATTTTTTGTTTTTTTCGGTCACTGTTTTTCGGTGGTTATTTTTTATTTTCGGTCACTGTTTTTTTTACTAGTTTGGTTGATGGTTGTTTCTTGTTTTTGTCACGGCGAAAGGCTCTGTTTTGGTCGGTTTATGGTTTTTTTTGTTTTTGTTTTGTGTTTAGTGACGGGGTGCTGGGTTGAAGGGTTGGTGTTTGTTGTACGTGGTTTAGTGTTTGGTGAAGGGGCTGCTGGGTTGAAGGGTTTGTCTTTTGTTTGGTCGATCGTGAGGAGAAGAATGAAAGTTCAGGGTTTCTTGTGATTTGTCGTGTGTGTAGAAAAAGTGTTGCCTTTTATTGCTTGTGTGTGTCGGTGAAGGACTTAAGGTTTGTTGTTTGTTTCACGGCTTCTCATCGTTTTGTGTTTTGTTGTTCACGTCTCCAAAGCAAGAAAGAGTATAAGAAGAAGGTTTTTGGTTTATGATTTTCTTCTAAGTCTTAAAAAGTGTCCCCTAGGTCAAGCCACCTTTTTATAATGTTTTCAAGGGATCTTCAATCAAGGAAACAAATCAAATATATTTGGGGGATATATTTTGGGAAAGAATTTTAATAATTTTAGTGAGGAGGATATTCACAATCTCATTAAATTGGAAGGTGATTTTGAGAGGATTTTAACATGTGTTTTGCATGGAGTTTTTATTTTGGGAAGGCTTGGGCGTGTGGTGTCATTGGGCGTGTATGGGCTTTGTGTGGTGTTGGCGTGGACTTTCATGGGTTGTAGGGGTTTTGGGCCGAGGCTAAGGTTTGAAACAGAAACTAACTACGTGAATCCGAGGCTAGCTTGTGAGTTCGAATCTGATAAGGTGCTAATTTTGGAGGTTTTATTTCCTTCTGGCATTCGCTTCCCGTAACTTCCATGACTTTTTAGGTAGTGCCTCCATACGAGGATCATCATCGGGCTTATGTAAAAATACAGTGCCTATTGTCGCCCTCACTTTGATGGGCTTGTACAGTGTTTGACAGTGACAACCCTATCAAAGTCATGCATGCATTTTTACTTACCTGGTTCGTCGGCCATTACCGGACTTACCTATTGTTTCGCTACTTTTGTGAGGTGTTTCGACCCTTGGGATTCCTCCCCGCGAGATGCTTCGATCTCTAGGATTTTTTCCCGAAATGTTCCTGAGTTGATGATGGTTCATTCCCGAACCATTCCTAAGTGTGAGATGGTTCATTCCCGAACCGTTCCTGAGTGGGAGATGTTTCGATCTCTGGGTCTTTTTCCTGAATTGAGTTGAGTTGATGGCGAGGTGCTTTGACCCCTGGGTCTAGTTCCCGAACCACCGAGTGTGAGATGCTTCGATCTCTGGGTCTTGTTCCCGAACTGAGTTGAGTTGATGGCGAGGTGTTTCGACCTCTAGGTTTTGTTCCTGAACCACCGAGTGTGGGATGCTTCGATCTCTGGGTCTTATTACCGAACTGAGTTGAGTTGATGGCGATGTGCTTCGACCTCTGGATCTTGTTTCCAAACCACCGAGCGTGAGATGGTTCGATCTTTGGGTCTTGTTCCCTAATTGAGTTGAGTTGATGACGAGGTGCTTTGACCCCTAGGTCTTGTTCCCGAACCACCGAGTATGAGATGCTTCGATTTCTGGGTCTTATTCCCAAACTTAGTTGAGTTGATGGCGAGGTGCTTTGACTCTTGGGTTTTGTTCCCTAACCACAGAGTGTGAGATGCTTTGATCTCTAAGTCTTGTTCCTGAAGTGAATTGAGTTGATGGCGAGGTGCTTCGACCTCTGGGTTTCGTTCCCAAACAACTGAGTGTGAGATGCTTCGATCTCTGGGTCTTGTTCCCGAATTGAGTTGAGTTGATGGCGAGGTGCTTTGACCCCTGGGTTTTGTTCCCGAACCACCGAGTATGAGATGCATCGATCTCTAGGGCTTTTTCCCGAATTGAGTTGAGTTGATGGCGAGGTGCTTTGACCTCTAGGCCTTGTTCCCGAACCACCGAGTGTGAGATACTTCGATCTCTGGGTCTTGTTCCCAAACTGAGTTGAGTTGATGGCGAGGTGCTTCGACCTCTGGGTCTTGTTCCCGAACCACTGAGTGTGGGATGCTTCGATCTCTAGGTCTTGTTCCTGAACTGAGTTGAGTTGATGGTGATGTGCTTCGACCTCTGGATCTTGTTCCCAAACCACCGAGCGTGAGATGCTTCGATCTGTGGGTCTTGTTCCCGAATTGATTTGAGTTGATGGCGAGGTGCTTTGACACCTGGGTCTTGTTCCCGAACCACCGAGTATGAGATGCTTCGATTTCTGGGTCTTATTCCCAAATTGAGTTTAGTTGATGGTGAGGTGCTTTGACCATTGGGTTTTATTCCCGAACCACCGAGTGTGAGATGCTTCGATCTATGGGTCTTTTTCCCAAACTGAGTTTAGTTGATGGTGAGGTGCTTCGACCTCTGGGTTTTATTCCCGAACCACCGAGTGTGAGATGCTTCGATCTCTGGGTCTTGTTCTCGAATTGAGTTTTGTTGATGGCGAGGTGCTTTGACCCCTAGGTCTTGTTCCTGAACCACCGAGTGTGAGATGCTTCGATCTCTGGGTCTTGTTCTCGAATTGAGTTGAGTTGATGGTGAGGTGCTTTGACCCCTGGGTTTTGTTCCTGAACCACCAAGTATGAGATGCTTCGATCTCTGGGTCTTATTCCCAAACTGAGTTGAGTTGATGGCGAGGTGTTTCGACCTATGGGTTTTGTTCCCGAACCACCGAGTGTGAGATGCTTCGATCTCTAGGTCTTGTTACCGAATTGAGTTGAGTTGATGGCGAGGTGCTTTGACCCATGGGTTTTGTTTCCGAACCACCGAGTATGAGATGTTTCGATCTCTGGGTCTTGTTCCTGAATTGAGTTGAGTTGATGGCGAGGTGCTTTGACCCCTGGGTCTTGTTCCTGAACCACCGAGTATGAGTTGATTCGATCTCTGGGTCTTATTCCCGAACTGAGTTTAGTTGATGGCGAGGTGCTTTGACCCTTGGGTTTTGTTCCCAAACCACTGAGTGTGAGATGCTTCGATCTCTAGGCCTTGTTCCCGAACTGAGTTGAGTTGATGGCGAGGTGCTTCGACCTCTGGGTTTTGTTCCCGAACCACCGAGTGTGAGATGCTTCGATCTTTGGGTTTTGTTACCAAATTGAGTTGAGTTGATGGCGAGGTGATTTGACCCATAGATTTTGTTCCCGAACCACCGAGTATGAGATGCTTCAATCTCTGGGTCTTGTTCCCGAATCGAGTTGAGTTGGGTCTTGTTCCCGAACCACCGAGTGTGAGATGCTTCGATCTCTAGGTCTTGTTCCCGAACTGAGTTGAGCTGATGGCGAGGTGCTTCGACCTCTAGGTCTTGTTCCCGAAGCACCGAGCGTGGGATGCTTCGATCTCTAGGTATTGTTCCCGAACTGAGTTGAGTTGATGACGATGTGCTTCGACCTATAGATCTTGTTCCTGAAGCACTGAGCGTGAGATGCTTCGATCTCTAGGTCTTGTTCCTGAATTGAGTTTAATTGATGGCGAGGTGCTTTGACCCCAGGGTCTTGTTCCCGAACCACCGAGTATGAGACGCTTCGATTTCTGGGTCTTATTCCTGAACTGAGTTGAGTTGATGGCAATGTGCTTTGACCCTTGGGCTTTATTCCCGAACCACCGAGTGTGAGATGCTTCGATCTCTGGGTCTTGTTCCCGAACTGAGTTGAGTTGATGGCGAGGTGCTTCAACCTCTGGGTTTTGTTCCCGAACCACCGAGTGTGAGATGCTTCGATCTCTAGGTCTTGTTCCCGAATTGATTTGAGTTGATGGCGAGGTGCTTTGACCCCTGGGTCTTGTTCCCGAACCACCGTATGTGAGATGTTTCGATCTCTGGGTCTTTTTCTCGATTTGAGTTGAGTTTATGGCGCGGTGCTTTGACCCATAGGTTTTGTTCCCGAACCATGGAGTGTGAGATGCTTTGATCTCTGGGATTTGTTCCCGAACTGAATGGGTGATAGTGTTTTTCCATCTTTGTGACTCTTTGATCCACTGGAGAGTTTTTTTTTTTTTATGATGATGAGGTGCTTCGACCTCTCGGATTCATTCCCAAACTTTTGATAATAGGGGGCCTCGCTCCTTAAGATTCATTCCCAAAATTGTTGATGATGGTGGTGAGGCACTTCGACCCCTGATTCGTCCTCATTCCCGAGGTTATTTTCCATTCCTGGAGTGCCATTCCCGGCTTGCTCATCATTATTCCCGAGGAATTACTCGTCCACATTTTCAAGGAGTTGCTAGTCCTCATTCCCGACGTTGTTTATAGTCTTCTCCGCTTTTATTTTTCCTGCGAATACAAAACAAAAATTATGTGTATGCGACATGTATGCATGTTTGCATGGATGAATTTCCTATTCCGATTGGTTTTCTTTGTCCTATCGGCTTGATGTTATCCTTGGTTAGGCCTTCCTTGCGCTCTTTTGTGCCCTTGCTTATAAAAGTCTTTGGTCGCCCCCTTGGGCTGCTTACAGTTTCCTCTTGTCAATTATATTTCGGTAATTGCTCAGTTCTCTTTGGTCTCGTGGCTCAAGGTCCTGTTGTGTCCCTTATTCACGGGGAGGTAGATTAGTCGCACCCAGACCTGGCTCAGCTTTCTTCTCTTTGCTACCTGCACCGGGTCAAGGTGGATTACGCCTCTGTGAAAGTGGCCTCATCCTTTTGGGATCATGTCTTTTGATTCCCAGATTTTGAAATATGACATCTCCTGGAGGAGTCTGCTGCCATTCTCGGCTTGCATTTTTCTTTTACTACCCTTCTCGGATACTGAAAATCATGTCTTCTGATTCCAAAAGCTTTCCCTTGAGGATGCGGAAAAGGTACTACCTTGCGCTTCGTCCATTGAGTCACAAGTCTTTTCTATCTTTTGCCTAAGCTGTCCTTTCGGATTTTCAACTTAGCGGACTGATCTATCTTGCTTGAGTCGCCTTTTCAGGTTCTTAACTCAGTGAGCTAAACATTTTTTTCCTTTTTTTTAGATCTATCCTCATTCTCGAGGCTCTTCGCTCGTCCTCATTCCCGAGGTTCCTCTCCATTCTTGTAGTTCTTCTCCAAGATTTCCTGACTTTGGTCCAGCACCTAAGAAATAAAATACGTGATTTGTAATTACTTGACTATAATATTTCCCGGTTAGTTGGGATTTATGCAATCTATGAACATCTTGAACATTTATTTCAACCAAGGCGTTTGCATTACTTCTTAGTACATGTGTAGGAAATAAATTGCATTGCGAGGGTACCTCTTTTGCTAACTATTCCTTACGGATTTTACAATTAACCATTTTTATTGCTCACTCATGCTCTATATTTTGCTTGGGCTGTCCTTTGCGGATTTTCAACCTAACGAGCCTTTCTTTTTCTTTCTTTCTATTTTTTTTGCAAACTATTGTTTCAGCCTGTCCACGTTGATGGGCTTGGTGAACTTGTTCACTTCCGAATCTGACAGTCTCATACTCCATTCCCCATCACCATTTCGACTAGTTATGGCCCTTCTTAATTGGGCCTGAACTCTCTCATTATCAGTGGCTTCGATTGCTTGTGCACTTGATCAACTTCTCTAATCTTGGTGGGATGAACCTTATTGTTGAATGCCCTAGCCAACCTTTTCTGGTATAGCTGCATATGGTACAAGGCCTTTATCCTTTTCTCGTCCAGTAATGCTAGTTGTTCGAACATCTGCAAGGCCCATTCGTGCTCAGACAATCCTACCTCTGCTAGTACCCGCATTGACTGTATCCATATTTCCAAAGCATAGGGTGTGACTGTTCTACCCCTGTCTCACCTGCTTGTATCATCATTGCCCCAAGCGTTTCGGGTTCTATGGCCAAATACAACACCAAGGGTTTGTCCGGCCTTCATCTTTGACTTAACCATCATGTCATCCACGCAGACCTCAATCAAGTCATTGAATAATGTATGGCCATTCGTTGATAAGTGGCTCTTGTTGCCATTCTCACCAAAATTCTATACTCCCACATGGCATACGGCAGTTCGTCAGCCCAATCTTTATAACTTTCCGTCATCTTATCCAGTATTTTCTTTATGCCTCTTTTTTTCTGTGTTTTCCTCTATTTTCTCCCTTTTTCCTTTTTTCCCTGTTTTTTTTTCGTTTTCTTTCTTTATGTGCTTCTTCGGTATCTGCACAATGTTGGCTAACTACTCGGGGTACTTCACCACCTCTAAGAACCCCACATCTATCTGTTTCTCGACTTCTTCCCTAACCTTTTCGGCCCACTCTGGCCTCATTCTTCGGAGCTCCTGGCCTCATATTTGGATAAGTTGTTACCGTGTGCTGGGAAATACCCATGTCTATTCTAGATATGTCTTCATAGGACCCGGCTTAATACTTTTGCATATTTTATTAATATTCTCTCTAATTCTTTTCCGCTCATCAAAGGTAACCTCACTTGCAATTGAATTTCCTTGGGGTTTTCACATGTACCAAGATAAATGCATTTGTCTTTGTTGAGTTAATGTCAAATATGCTCATGTCATGTGTGTTATGATGCAGACTAACAGGAAAAGACTCGAACAAGTAAGCAAAATCATTGTCTTTATGATTAATAAATGCAGCATTACAATTAAATAAGTCAGAAAAATAAACATCTTCCTAATTTCTAGTCTCGTCCTATTCCGACTTCTTGCTTTCTTCGAGCGTCAGATTCTCTAACTACAATAGTTCTTCTTCCCATTTATTTTCTCATTTGCAACCTCCTCTTTGTTACTGCTCGAGAAGTTTTCCAAGAAATCTCTCTCATGCTCTGTTTCATTTTTACTACTGCTGTCTTATATCTCCATACATGAAGCTTGGTGGTTGAGAGATTGGAGGACAAAGGTTTCGGGCAGGCCGGAGTTGATCATGTAGGTGGGTGGTGGAACGGAGTGGTAGTTGGGTAGAGGGTTTCTGTGTGTGTTGGGTTGTTCTTTTTCTGGGTCGGGTATCTTATGGGTGTCAATGAGGTTTTGGATCTCATGCTTGAGGCGCGTGTAGTTGTCAGCTTCGTGACCTCAATCAAGTCATGGAATAATGTAGTGGCCATTCATTGATAAGTGGCTCCCGTTGCCGTTCTCACCGAAGTTCTATACTCCCACATGGCATAAGGCAGTTCGTCAGCCCAATCTTTATAACTTTCTGTCATCTTATCCAGTATTTTCTTTATACCTCTTCTCTTTTTTTTTTTCTTTTTTTTTTTTTCTATTTTTCCTCTCAATTTTCTCACTTTTTTCCTTTTTTTCGTTTTCTTTTTCTGTCCTTCTTCGATATCGGCACAATGTTGGCTAACTACTCGGGGTACTTCACCACCTCTAAGAACCCCACATCTATCTGTTTCTCGACTTCTTCCCTAACCTTTTCGGCCCACTCTGGCCTCATTCTTCGGAGCTCCTGGCCTCATATTTGGATAAGTTGTTATCTTGTGCTGGGAAATACCCATGTCTATTCCAGATATGTCTTCATAGGACCCGGCTTAATACTTTTGCATATTTTATTAATATTCTCTCTAATTCTTTTCCGCTCATCAAATGTAACCTCACTTGCAATTGAAATTTCCTTGGGGTTTTCACATGTACCAAGATTAAATGCATTTGTCTTTGTTGAGTTAATGTCAAATATTCTCATGTCATGTGTGTTATGATGCAGACTAACAGGAAAAGACTTGAACAAGTAAGCAAAATCAATGTCTTTATGATTAATAAATGCAGGATTATAATTAAATAAGTCATAAAAATAAACATCTTCCTAATTTGCAGTCTCGTCCTATTCCGTTTTCTTGCTTTCTTCGAGCGTCAGATTCTCCAACTGCAGTAGTTGTAGGCAGTGCATTTCTACATATCAGCCCGATAATGAGTCTTGTATGGAGACACTACCTCTTTAGTTACGAAAGCCGCGGGAAACTGACGTTGGAAGGGTAAAGTTGGAAATTAGCATTTTGTCAAATTTAACTCGCTTGTTTCGTTTCGGGTTCCCTTGTTGGACCTCTGTTTTAAAACACACCAACCCATTAAAACACATCTCACAAATAAAATATTTATAAAATAAAACACATCTCACAAATTAAATAATTAAAACCAATTAAAATTAAACTTAAATTAAATTAAATCACATTCACCAATTAAATTGAACTTGAAATTAAATTAAATTAAATTCCTAATTTAAATAAAACACATTCCTAAATTAAATTAAAAAGAATAAATCAAATCACTTCCCTTAAATTAAAAGATTTTCACTATCTCATTTTAATTAAAAGATATCCCCAATTAACACACAAATCCTTCTCATACCCAAACAAGGTAAAACCCCCTCCCTTGGCCTATAAAAAGAACTATTCACCCATCTTTCCAAACCCTGGCTAATCCTCCCGAAAATACAAAGCAAATAGCCAACCCTCTCTCTCACTCGGCAGCCTCACCACAAACAGAACCCTAAACTCATCACACTGCCCAGCTCACTCCACCCTTTCTAACTCTTCACTCGACGGCCAAACAAGAAACAAAGTCCCTCACGTAACAAGCCATTACCTCCTCACTCTCGGCTCTCTGATCCACGACCAACACGCCCTAACGACTTCAAGCCATAGCCTCCACTCACCAACCAAACACATAGCAGCCCCCTCACGCCTGCCTTCTTCACGTGTAGTCCACAAACCCCACTAGCACTCAACGACTCAAATCCCTTGCTTCAGCACGTCAATAACAGCCCACATAGAGCCACATCCACTACCCTTAATACAGCTCACCGACGCAAATCAGCCTTCACCTTGCGCCACCTGCCTCACACCAAAAGTTGCCTCACGCCAAGTGACATAAGCCTTCACGTTGTGCCTCTCCACTCAAAAAATAAAACATGCCCTTTAACGTGAACTGACCTTCACCAAAATCTCCTTTCAAACGCCACATATCTCCCCTCTCACAAGCATTCAGCTCTCGGCCAGAGCACACCAACGTCACTGCCTCTGCTCACTTGCCCCCCTCACAAATATTCCTCACACCTAACCACCTAAGAACTCCACACACTGCCTTAGTTCAAGCACGATAAACAACCCTTCACACTGCTCAGAATTGCCATGACTTAGCCCCCTGAAACAGCCCATAAAACACTCAGAAACTGCACCCCGAAACTGTCTAAAACAGTCCCCGAAACTACCTAAAACTGCACCCTGAAACACCCAAAACAGTAGCCTTAACACACTTGAAACAGTGACCAAAATTCGCCGAAAACAGCAGTGAAACGAAGTGAAAACAGGTGCCCGAACAGCGAGACAGCGAGGAAAAACATCGGATCAGTGAACCAGAAAAGTTACGGAACATCAACCCTTCCGACGGCCGTGTAACGCGCTTTCGAGAGACGACAAAAGAGGTTAGACCTGAGGGCACCTTTTTACTTATTTTCTTTATTTTTGTTTTATTTATTTTGATATATAATTACATGAGAGTCATTTGAAGCATGATGTGATTGTTGGATGAGCGGGATATGTGTTCCCTTTTGTGGTATATCGGATGGAAACCCGGACGTAAATTCCATAGCCGATTCCGAATGGACGGTAGTATGGTCTGCACTCGGGATACAATGCGACGTACCACTTAAGATACACGTATCTCGTCTCATCCAAATTTGAATTTGAGAATGCTATAGTCTTTAGGTTATTTGTTTATTATTTAAAACATGGTTTAATTTAGTTTGTTATTTATTTGTTAAAGCATGTTTAGGTTGTTCATTATGCATGTTCTTAGTTTATGATGCGTTTGGGTAATGATTTATACATGTTAATTTAATGGTTCAATATGCTTGTTGTGTTACATTGCGTGAAGTTATTTGGATGAAAGCATGTTAGATCTAAGTACCCTTGAGCATGAATGTTGAATAGATTCGGTTAGTTTATTGCACAAATTATATCATCACAAGTGACATAAGTAAGGGACCATTCTGAACCCAACGGTTTGAGGTCTTCCCTTACGAGGGGTGAGTGCGGCCTTAAATCTTTGTCCCGGTTCACACCGGGTGGCAACTCCGTGTTATTTCATACTCCTAACTAGGCCGCGAGCCTAGAACAGCGTCGCCCAGTTTCTGTGTCCCACAGTCTGGAGACTCCACTGGGGATAGAGAATTAGCCCCGAAATAATGTCTTGTGATGTTTATGATTTGTGCTTTAGTTAACCATGTCTATAGTGGGTTGAAGGGTTTAGTTAAAGGCATTGTCATAAACCCGCATGAGAACCATAGTTTTATATCCTATAGAAGTTGCCTCTTTTATGCTTTTTATAACCACATGCATATTATATCTCATATGTCGCATGCATCTCATGCATACATGCATAATGTTAACCCTCTATGTCTTAAAAGCCATCATAGATATCTGTTGGGTTAGAGAAAAAAAAAAGAGGATTGTCAAGAGGAGTTTAGCAAACATGGATAGCGGGGAAGAGGAAATCGAGAAACAGAAAACCTCACGGCAAGGATAGAAAGACCATTGGGGGGCCTTCAAAAAAAAAAGAGTGAAAAGAAAAAAAAAAAGAGTGAAAAGAAAAAGGAAAAAGGAAAAAAAAAGAAAAAAAAAAGAAAAAAAAAGAGAAAAAAAGAAAAAAAAACTTTGTTTGTTTTTAGTCCTTGATAGTTAAACATAAGTCCGATGATGAAACTGATTGCTTTAGGGTGAAACCTTAGAAACGATAAACCCTTGACGTGCTTTTATCTGATACTTTGAGTAATTGATCTAAGTTACACTCGTGAGCACTTGATTATGGTTCTTAGCAGTGAAGACCTGAGTAGTTGGCAAAGTGACTAGTCGAAGAAATTGTAGGTCGGTGAATGACCGTTTGCTTAGATGTCTATCTTGATTTGCCTATGTTATGATGTGTGGTATGGTTGAAAATGAAAGAAAAGTCTCTAAAGAAAAAAAATCGAACCACTTATAATCGATAAGCGTGAAGCTACCCATGGGCGAGTATTAGGACCACCATGAGGAGAAATGCTACCTTAAAGGGTAGGTGTGTTGAAAAAAAAAAGAGAGAAGAAAAAAAAAATGAAGTTCAAAATGAAAAGAAAAAATGAGAGACAAAGGAAAAGAGAGATAAAGCCATACTACATTGAGCATTGAAAAGAAATTGCGGAATATAATTGAGACATCTAGGTTGGTTTGACCCATCGATCCCGATTTTTGAAACGAAATCATCGAGTTAGCTTACCTAAGGATTAAGCTGTGAAAGAACCTTTGCACACACACACTTTGAGTCTGGCATAGATCATTTATTCAAAGACTTGGATTTGAGTTGCATAGAATGTTTTGAAGGTTCTCTGGTTTCATTACTGAGCATTCTTTGAGGACAATGATATGTATAACTATTGAGACTATTTCGTAAAATGTGAAAAAGCATATTGATATGGAAGGCCCCACCATATGGTTCATCTTGACCAAGTGCAAACAGCAGAGAGCAGAAAGCTAAACCAAGACTGGCGGCGACTAGTCTACCACCTCGCGAATCCAGGACATAACAAGATATTGAGTCATGAGACAAGAAAGAAGACTAAGCAATCACCAGAAGAGAATGGACAGAAAGAAACTGTAAGCATGCCCAAAGGACGATCAAAGACTTTTATACATGTTAATTTAATGGTTCAATATGCTTGTTGTGTTACATTGCGTGAAGTTATTTGGATGAAAGCATGTTAGATCTAAGTACCCTTGAGCATGAATGTTGAATAGATTCGGTTAGTTTATTGCACAAATTATATCATCACAAGTGACATAAGTAAGGGACCATTCTGAACCCAACGGTTTGAGGTCTTCCCTTACGAGGGGTGAGTGCGGCCTTAATCTTTGTCCCGGTTCACACCGGGTGGCAACTCCGTGTTATTTCATACTCCTAACTAGGCCGCGAGCCTAGAACAGCGTCGCCCAGTTTCTGTGTCCCACAGTCTGGAGACTCCACTGGGGATAGAGAATTAGCCCCGAAATAATGTCTTGTGATGTTTATGATTTGTGCTTTAGTTAACCATGTCTATAGTGGGTTGAAGGGGTTTAGTTAAAGGCATTGTCATAAACCCGCATGAGAACCATAGTTTTATATCCTATAGAAGTTGCCCCTTTTATGCTTTTTATAACCACATGCATATTATATCTCATATGTCGCATGCATCTCATGCATACATGCATCATGTTAACCCTCTATGTCTTAAAAGCCATCATAGATATCTGTTGGGTTAGAGAAAAAAAAAAGAGGATTGTCAAGAGGAGTTTAGCAAACATGGATAGCGGGGAAGAGGAAATCGAGAAACAGAAAACCTCACGGCAAGGATAGAAAGACCATTGGGGGGCCTTCAAAAAAAAAGAGTGAAAAGAAAAAAAAAAGAGTGAAAAGAAAAAGGAAAAAGGAAAAAAAAAAAAAAAAAGAAAAAAAAGAGAAAAAAAGAAAAAAAAACTTTGTTTGTTTTTAGTCCTTGATAGTTAAACATAAGTCCGATGATGAAACTGATTGCTTTAGGGTGAAACCTTAGAAACGATAAACCCTTGACGTGCTTTTATCTGATACTTTGAGTAATTGATCTAAGTTACACTCGTGAGCACTTGATTATGGTTCTTAGCAGTGAAGACCTGAGTAGTTGGCAAAGTGACTAGTCGAAGAAATTGTAGGTCGGTGAATGACCGTTTGCTTAGATGTCTATCTTGATTTACCTATGTTATGATGTGTGGTATGGTTGAAAATGAAAGAAAAGTCTCTAAAGAAAAAAAATCGAACCACTTATAACCGATAAGCGTGAAGCTACCCATGGGCGAGTATTAGGACCACCATGAGGAGAAATGCTACCTTAAGGGTAGGTGTGTTGAAAAAAAAAAATGAAGAAAAAAAAAATGAAGTTCAAAATGAAAAGAAAAAATGAGAGACAAAGGAAAAGAGAGATAAAGCCATACTACATTGAGCATGGAAAAGAAATTGCGGAATATAATTGAGACATCTAGGTTGGTTTGACCCATCGATCCCGATTTTTGAAACGAAATCATCGAGTTAGCTTACCTAAGGATTAAGCTGTGAAAGAACCTTTGCACACACACACTTTGAGTCTGGCATAGATCATTTATTCAAAGACTTGGATTTGAGTTGCATAGAATGTTTTGAAGGTTCTCTGGTTTCATTACTGAGCATTCTTTGAGGACAATGATATGTATAACTATTGAGATTATTTCGTAAAATGTGAAAGAGCATATTGATATGGAAGGCCCCACCATATGGTTCATCTTGACCAAGTGCAAACAGCAGAGAGTAGAAAGCTAAACCAAGACTGGCGGCGACTAGTCTACCACCTCACGAATCCAGGACATAACAAGATATTGAGTCATGAGACAAGAAAGAAGACTAAGCAATCACCAGAAGAGAATGGACAGAAAGAAACTGTAAGCATGCCCAAAGGACGATCAAAGACTTTTGTAGGCGGGAAGCACCGAGAAGCACAAGGAAGACCTAACCCATCGGAATAGGAAATGCATTCATGCATATATGTCATATACATGCAATCTTTGTCTCGTTTTTATTCACAGGTTTCAAAGAAGAAAAGAGAAAGCGGCAAAGGCAAACCCATCAGAAACAGCAACAGTACAGTTTCAAGAATGAATCATTATCAGTTTCAGGAATGAATCATTATCAGTTTCAGAAATGAATCAGTGTCAGTTTCGGGGATGAGTCCCAGGGTCAAGGCCCACATCAGCATTAGTATCAGTTTTGGGGATGAGTCCCAAGGTCGAGGCCCACATCAGCAGAATCTGGGAATGAATCATAGGGTTGAGGCCCATAGCAGCAAAGTTTTGGAATGAATTCTAGGGTCGAGGCCCATATTATCAGAGTTTCGGGAATGAATCCCAAGGATGTAGCCGACTTCACCAGCAGTTTTGGGGATGAGTCCCACATCATTACTAGCATCAGTTTACCGAGTATGGCACTCCGGGTATGGAGATACATCATCGCTTCCGCAGGGTATGGCACTCCAAGTATGGAGATACAGCATCGGTTCCGCTGGGTATGGCGCTCCGGGTATGGAGATACCTCATCGGTTTTACCGGGTATGGCACTCTGGGGGCGAGGCCTATGTCATCATCAGTATCGGTTCCGCTGGGTATGGCGCTCCGGGTATGGAGATACATCATCGTTTTTGCCGGGTATGGCACTCTGGGGGTAAGGCCCACATCATCATCAGTATCAGTTTTACCGGGTATGGCGCTCCGGGTATGGAGACATCGGATCAGTTTGGCCAGGTACGACACTCCGGGTATGGAGACATCATAATCAGTCTTGCCGGGTATGGCACTCTGGGGGCGAGGCCCGCATTAGCATCAGAATCGGTCTTGCCGGGTATGGCACAGAGAGGGCGAGGCCCATATCAGTATCAACATAGGGGCGAGGCCCATATCGGTATCAGTTTGAGGGCGAGGCCCATATCAGTATCAGTCTGGGGTGAGGCCCACGTCAGTATCAGTTGAGGGCGAGGCCCACATCAGTATTAGTCTAGGGCGAGGCCCCCATCAGTATAAGTCAGGGGCGAGGCCCACATCAGTCTGGGGGCGAGGCCCACGTCAGTATCAGTCCAGGGTCGAGGTGCCCACTACATCATTATCAGTTCGAGGGCGAGGTCCCTATTGTTAGCGGTGTTGGGTCGAGGTTCCTAGGGTCGAGGTGCCCCTGTTGTCGGTTGTAGTTCTAGGTCGAGGTGCCCACTACATAATTATTAGTTCGAGGGCGAGGTCCCTATTGTCAACGGTGTTGGGTCGAGGTGCCCACTACATCATTATCAGTTCGAGGGCGAGGTCCCTATTGTCAGCGGTGTTGGGTCGAGGTGCCCCCGTTGTCGGTTGTAGTTCCGGGTCGAGGTGCCCAGGGTCGAGGTGCCCACTACATCATTATCAGTTCGAGGGCGAGGTCCCTATTGTCAGCGGTGTTGGGTCGAGGTGCCCAAGGTCGAGGTGCCCCCGTTGTCGGTTGCAGTTCCGGGATGCTTCCCAGGGTCGAGGGCCCACTGCATCATCATCACAGTTCACATTCAGTGGTTTGGGAACAAAGCCCAGAGGTCGAGGCGCCTCGCCACCATATCTACTACATCATCAAATCGGTTCGGAAATGGACTATCTCTCATCAGCAACGGTTCGGAAATGAACCACTCTCATATCAGTCAAGGTTCAGAAATGGACTATCTCTCATCAGCACGGTTTGGAAATGGACCATTATCTCATCAGCTCGCCGAAATTGGCACTCCGAAAATGGAGCACGGTTCGAAAATTGACCATTATCTCATCAGCTCGCCGAAAATGGCACTCCGAAAATGGAGAGCGGTTCAGAAATGGACCATTACCTCATCAGCTCGCCGAAATTGGCACTCCGAAAATGGAGCACGGTTCGAAAATGGACCATTATCTCATCAGTCGCCGAAAATGGCACTCCGAAAATGAAGCACGGTTCGAAAATGGACCATTATCTCATCAGCAACGGTTCGGAAAAGGACCATTATCTCATCAGCTCGCCGAAAATGGCACTCCGAAAATGGAGCACGGTTCGAAAATGGACCATTATCTCATCAGCTCGCCGAAAATGGCACTCCGAAAATGGAGCACAGTTCGAAAATGGACCATTATCACATCTCGTCGAAAATGGCACTCCGAAAATGGATCACGGTTCGAAAATGGACCATTATCTCATCAGTCGCCGAAAATGGCACTCCGAAAATGGCACTCCGAAAATGGAGCACAGTTAGAAAATGGACAGTCATCACTTCAGCAACGCCTCGGGAATGGGGTTCAGCAGTGCCGAAAATGGCACCAACAACCAACTAAACCAGCACCAACTCACGGGCACAACAACACAGCAAGCAACCGGGTACAGCTGGCTAGCCAGGTAAGTAAAAATACATTGCATAGTACTTTGAGAAATTGTCATTGTCACACACTGCCACAAGTTCCATCAAAGTGGGGGCGACACTGTAGGCATTGCATTTCTACATATCAGCCCGATGATGAGTTCGTATCTACACTACCTCTTTAGTTGCGAAAGCCGCGGGAAACGAACGTTGGAAGGGTAAAGTTGGAAATGGCATTTTGTCAAATTTAACTCGCTGTTTCGTTGTGGGCGTTCGGGTTCGCTTGTTTGACCTCTGTTTTAAAACACACCAAAACAAAAACACAAACACAAATCTCACAATAAATATTAAAATATTTAAAACACATCTCACAAATTAAATAATTAAAACCAATTAAATTAAACTAAATTAAATTAAATCACATTCACCAATTATTGAACTTGAAATTAAATTAAATTAAATTCCTAATTTAAATAAACACATTCCTAAATTAAATTAAATCACCTTCCTAAATTAAATAAATCACATCCTTAACTAAAAAGAATAAATCAAATCACTTCCCTTAAATTAAAAGATTTTCACTATCTCATTTTAATTAAAAGATATCCCCAATTAACACACAAATCCTTCTCCTACCCAAACAAGGTAAAACCCCCTCCCTTGGCCTATAAAAAAACCATTCACCCATCTTTCCAAACCCTGGCTAATCCTCCCGAAAATACAAAGCAAATAGCCAACCCTCTCTCTCACTCTCGGCAGCCTCACCACAAACAGAACCCTAAACTCATCACACTGCCCAGCTCACTCCACCTTTCTAACTCTTCACTCGACGGCCAAACAAGAAACAAAGACCCTCACGTAACAAGCCATTACCTCCTCACTCTCGGCTCTCTGATCCACGACCAACACGCCCTAACGACTTCAAGCCATAGCCTCCACTCACCAACCATACACATAGCAGCCCCCTCACGCCTGCCTTCTTCACGTGTAGTCCACAAACCCCACTAGCACTCAACGCCTCAAATCCCTTGCTTCAGCACGTCAATAATAGCCCACATAGAGCCACATCCACTACCCTCAATACAGCTCACCGACGCAAATCAGCCTTCACCTTGCGTCACCTGCCTCACACCAAAAGTTGCCTCACGCCAAGTGACATAAGCCTTGACGTTGTGCCTCTCCACTCAAAAAATAAAACATGCCCTTTAACGTGAACTGACCTTCACCAAAATCTCCTTTCAAACGCCACATATCTCCCCCCTCACAAGCATTCAGCTCTCGGCCAGAGCACACCAACGTCACTGCCTCTGCTCACTTGCCCCCCTCACAAATATTCGTCACACCTAACCACCTAAGAACTCCACACACTGCATTAGTTTAAGCACGATAAACAACCCTTCACACTGCTCAGAATTGCCGTGACCTAGCCCCCTGAAACAGCCCAGAAAACACTCAGAAACTGCACCCCGAAACTGTCTAAAACAGTCCCCGAAACTACCTAAAACTGCACCCTGAAACACCCAAAACAGTAGCCTTAACATACTTGAAACAGTGACCAGAAAATTCACCTAAAACAGCAGCGAAATGAAGTGAAAACAGTAGCCCGAACAGCGAGACAGCGAGGAAAAACATCGGATCAGTGAACTAGAAAAGTTACGGAACATCAACCCTTCCGACGGTCGTGTAACGCGCTTTCGAGAGACGAAAAAAGAGGTTAGACCTGAGGGCACCTTTTACTTATTTTCTTTATTTTTGTTTTATTTATTTTGATATATAATTGCATGAGAGTCATTTGAAGCATGATGTGATTGTTGGATGAGCGGGATATGTGTTCCCTTTTGTGGTATATCGGATGGAAACCACGGATGTAAATTCCATAGCCGATTCCGAATGGACGGTAGTATGGTCTGCACTCGGGATACAATGCCACGTACCACTAAGATACACGTATCTCGTCTCATCCAAATTGTATTTGAGCATGCTATAGTCTTTAGGTTATTTGTTTATTATTTAAAGCATGGTTTAATTTAGTTTGTTATTTATTTGTTAAAGCATGTTTAGGTTGTTCATTATGTATGTTCTTAGTTTATGATGCGTTTGGGTAATAATTTATACATGTTAATTTAATGGTTCAATATGCTTGTTGTGTTACATTGCGTGAAGTTATTTGGATGAAAGCATGTTAGATCTAAGTACACTTGAGCATGAAAGTTGAATAGATTTGGTTAGTTTATTGCACAAATTATGTCATCACAAGTGACATAAGTAAGGGACCATTCTGAACCCAACGGTTTGAGGTCTTCCCTTGCGAGGGGTGAGTGCGGCCTTAAATCTTTGTCCCGGTTCACACCGGGTGGCGACTCCGTGTTATTTCGTACTCCTAACTAGGCCGCGAGCCTAGAAAAGCATCGCCCAGTTTCTGTGTCCCACAATAGTTCTTCTTCCCATTTATTTTCCTCTTTTGAAACCTCCTCTTTGTTACTGCTCGAGAAGTTTTCCCAGAAATCTCTCTCCTGCTCTGTTTCATTTTTACTACTGATGTCCAATATCCTCATACAGGAAGCTTGGTGGTTGAGAGATTGGAGGACAAAGGTTTCGGGCAGGCCGGAGTTGATCATATAGGTGGGTGGTGCAACGGAGTGGTAGTTGGGTAGAGGGTTTCTGGTGTGTGTTGGGGTTGTTCTTTTTCTGGGTCGGGTATCTTATGGGTGTCAATGAGGTTTTGGATCTCATGCTTGAGGCGGGTGCAATTGTCAGTTTCGTGGCCAATCTGCTGATGGAAGTGCAGTATACTGTGTATGGACAGTGGTCGTTTAGGTTGAAGTAGTGTGGCACATGGTTTGGAATTGGTCTATGTTCTAAAGGTTTAAAGAGTCTTTGCCTCTCCATCTTTTCAAAAACCTTTGACAAAGGTCTACCCAGATTGGAGAATCGCCTGTTTCCGATGGCAGTGACCTCAGCAGGAGCAAGCTTGGTCTCTGGAGGCCCCCTCATGGTCTTTCTATTCTGGCCATAAAAATTTCTATTCTCGATTTCTTCTTCCTTGATATCCATGACAGTTTCTCTTAACTGTCGAAAGTCGTTAATCATGGAGGTCATCCTCCTCAACTTGTTATAAAGGAGGGCTTGGTGCCCTTAATGATCATCTTGATTTGGTCATTCTCCGAGGTCCGTCTCTGCATTTTCAAGAGCTGGCCTCTCCAGCGATCCACATAATCTTTGAAGCTCTCCTCTAGCTTCTGTTTGGTGTTTTCTAGGTCACGGAGCGACAAGTCTATCTCCAAATCCGTGACATATTGGTTCAGAAAGGCCTCACTAATGCCCTCCAATCATCCTTGACTTTTCTCTCTATGCCATGATACCATACTACGGGCGCCCCTTCCAGTGACATCCCGAACATCTTCTGCACCTGACGCTTCGAAAAACCAACTTAACTCATCACTGAAACATATTGTCGGAGATGGACCCTAGAATCTCAGTTTCCGTTGAACTTGGCCATGTCAGGCATCTTAAACTAGGGAGGCAGTTGTTCTTCAAAAGTCATCGCATCATAGTCCAACAGATCTTCATGTTTTCCCTTCATCTTACGGGTAACCGAATCTACTTGTTCTCGGAGTTTCTGTAACTCTGCCTGAGACTCGGCTATTCTTCCGCGCGGTATACTCAGCCATGCTATCATCAAAAAAATGGATTTCTTAGCTCACCCTATTTGGGGGCTCCCCACGCCTTCCATCCCCATTATTTTCTATTCCCACTGTGCGGGGCACTGTCAGGCTGGCCATAGCATTGGTCAAAGCTTGTAGTTGCTCGGTAATTTTGGTCATATTGGTCTCCAATTGAACCATGCAGGAACCTTCAATGTATGACGCACTCATGTTTGCTAACCTCTTTTTGATAAGTCTTCATTTTTTCTCTAACCCAACGGATATCTAAGATGGCTGTTAAAACAAGAGGTAAGCATGATGTATATATGCATGCGATGCATTAGATGCATGTGGTTATCAAAGTAGCATATATCCTTCCAACCTTATTCCTCCCACACTCGTGGTAAGTCCATTTCTGTCCTAGGTATGGCTTATTTTATGTACCAATGTGGGGTACACAAAATCGTACTCTCCTACGCTACAAGGGTGAACCTTGGCTACGTCAGTTTTTTTTCATCTGTAAAAGACAAAGACCGCCCAATTACAATATTAACTAAGCCTATTATTGGGATCGTGCCATTGTCTAGAAACGATGAATTGAGCCCTTGGTAATCACGGTTGTAGGGATGGACTTGGAGATATCCACAAGTATACAAATATACCATAACAATGCGTATCCTTCCTAGATGAAAGCTAGTGCAGATATCGGACTCATGCATTTGGCATATTCGGATCATGTTTGGACCTTCTAAGCCCATCAAGGTTTTCATACAAGGTTTCCCGTTATCATTTTAAAGTGTTCACTCAGATTATTGCGAGGTGCAAACTTGTCCTAGTTGAAAAGGCCCAACAGGTTTACACTTTTACGATAAGGTGGATAAACAACTTCAAATGATAGGGGGCCCAAACACAAGGTGGCCCATTGTCATTTTGAAAACTTTTGGCCCAACCATCATAAGACATAAACCCGTCCCAATTTAAGTGGCCCAACAAGTTCATATCTTATGAGGAGAGGTCCAAATGGATCCAAATGATAATGGTATCAAACACAATCATATCGGTAGCTTCTATAGGACATATCACGATGGTTCATATGTGGGCTTATAAGGGTATGGATAAAGGCTCCCACCGGCGAAGGGTTGCTCACAACTAGGTCCCCCCACTCAAGGGTTCGAGGGACCAAGTAAGCGCGCCTTTTTATACCCTAGGGTACGTGCCAACCAGTGATGGTCATCACATAATGATCCACCGCCTTGAGTGAAAATGCCTTCATGATGTTGGACAATTATGACCCATAGCATCACTAATTGTACAGAACATGGTGTTGTTGTACAAATTAACTATGTGACAAAGGAAATTGCTCTTTTATCATTTGTAATTGGATTACCAAGATATATAAATGATAAAAGTCCTTATGATTAGTTACAGATTGAGATGATATGAGACAGTATCAATCCACGAATGTTTAAAAATTAAATATCCATAGTCGTAGTATTATCGAGACTGGACATCGATAATGCGGAATAGACTAGTATTGCACTTGTGCGCGTTGTGGGAGCATAACGGCATAGTTCTCATATATTTAAGTATTGGATACTTATGCAAGTGTAATCGGAGGTTATGTTTACCGATGGTACGGAAACAGCTTCGCTCTGGATAGACCCCTCGGAATTCCATTGGTAGTATGACTATGTGTCTATGGAAGTCCGAATCAGGGTGTGTGTATTTGGTCTTAACCTGAGACTTGCACCGCTAATACTTGCGACAATCAATATACTTTGGTTTTGGTCGTCCAGGGCTTTAACAGGTTCTGTGTACGCCTCTTCTGGGTATATTGAGAATCGTAGTGTATTGTGTGTGATGTCAAGATGGAAGTATCACTTCAGTCATATGGAGATGATGGTCACGTAAGATACGGAACTGGTGCTCTTGTATGCTGCAGCTATCGGGATAATATGACTAGGTCATGTTTATCCGATTATAGAGACTAGTTACCAGAGATCCGATATGTGCTTCGTACGGGCCAGACACAATTCCAGCCCCAGGCCTAGCACGTGACATCCGTTACTGGATCGCAATACGCAATACCTCGTATACTACACCTGATATAGATTATATATTCCTTAAAAATATTTCTGGAGAATTGGGTAGGCACGATGCTTTGCTAGAAGCCAACCATGTCTTGTTAATCGGTAAAAACGTAGTACTAGGTACATACGTGTTCGGATAGTCCGACGACCGGATTTACTACCAACATATCCGGGGATCTCATGGGTCACTTCCCGAAGATTCACCGTTGACGTATGACTCGAGCATAATTAATTTGGGATTAATTATAAGAGAGAGAAAATTAATCTAGGATTAATTACAGAGATATTTTATCTGGCATAAAATACTATTCAAAGAGAGAGAACGATTAATTTAGAATTAATCGATAGAATAATATATTTGATATATTAAACGAAATTGGATTTCGACGTAGAATTAAAATTAGATTTTAATTCAAGCAAACGAGTTAATTTAGAATTAATTCGTTAGAGATGTGAATAGTAATTTTGCTAGGCATAATTATTTAATTAAATTTGATTTAATTACGTTGCAACGGAAAATTGTTAATTCGGAATTAGCGAACCCGAGCCCGGGAGTTTTTGCGGGCCCACTCGGATTTTGAACCAAGTGGGGCCCACAAGTCACATCAACTAGTCAACTTTATTACTTTATGGTGATGGAAGTTGGTGGTTGCTTTTGATACACTCTTTGTCATTTGGAATGATTAATACCAGAAATTTGGTTTTGGTAAATTGAATGACATATACCAAAATTTGGTATATCATTTAATTGATTTTTGAAATCAACACAACCAACAACAACACACTCCTCTTCCTCTCTCTCCTCATTCGGCTTTGAGCCATTATTCTCTCTAATTTTCTGCAAATGCCGAGAGTTACACAAGGGAAATTTTGTGGCAAAATTTCCAAGGTGCTAGCACACTAAATGAGTCTCACAAAGGTGATAGGGAAACCCATCTATGAGCATGGAATCTCAAATCAAAGCGTGGAGCTTGGAGCACACAAAGAGGGGTTGACCGAAACACATGGAGCACAAAGAGAGGGCTTGGCCGAGACATTCATGGAGGGAAATTTTTTGTGTTCTTCACATCGCAAAGCCGATCAAAGTAAGTATTTCCGTAACTTTACTTTGTTCTATTCGCACTTTTCATCGCTTAATATGATCTTGGTTTGACCTAGAATTCTCAACAATGGTATCAGAGCCTTGATTAAGCATGAAATTGAATTTATGGTAAAATTTGGGTAAAATTGATTTGAGCATGATTTGATAAAATTGATTGATTGAGTATGCTTGAATGTGGATAACTTTGAGTTATTTGTGATCAATTTGATGAAAGTTGAATTGGATTAATTTTTCCCCAAAATCTTTGGCTTGGCCGAAAGTTGATGATGCCCTAAAGTCATGGTAATTTGGTTTTTTTTGATCATTGGATGAGTTGGAAGACATGGGATAAATTTATTTGAGATTTAATTGGATTGAATCGAAATCGATTTTGAAAAACACTAAATTGCCGTGAGCTATATAGCATGAAATGAGATGATTTTTTGATTCAATAATGTTGGACATGTGTTGATGAAGATTTGCATGATTAATTATGTAAATTGGTATTTTGTAAATGTTAATTTGAATAATTAATTATGGCTAATACACTTTAGTTAATTAAATGTGAAATTTGGAATTTTGGAATTTAATTAGTGGCTAAAATTTGGATTGGGCTTATAATGTTGTATTTGGGCGTAATGGGCTTGGTTGGGCCAAGTTTGGTTTAGGTTATTGGTTGGATCCAATTGGGCCTAAAACCATTTCCATAAAATCCAAATATGATTAAATGGGCCTTTATAATTTTAATTGGGCCTAATGGGCCTAAATTGATTTTTGGCAAAGGGTGATTCCTTATTGGGCTTTGGTTGCCAAAATCCATGCCTTATAAATTAATTGAAAGCCCATTGGACTTTAATTAAATTGACATGGATGTTAATAGGGCTTTGAGACCCGTAATGATTAGATTTAGAATCTAAGTCGCAAAAGGCTCATTAATAAAGTGTAATTATTTAATTTAGAATTAAATAAAGAATTATTATTGAATATAAATTAAATTGGATTTAATGTTGTAGTTTGATATAATTCGAGAATTCATACTTTGAGTACTTATTCTTAAAACGAGTTGGACTCGCGCAAATCAAATCGTTGTTTGAACATTGGATGGTCATTAATTTCAGATTAATTAATTGGATTAGATTGATTGATAACATGCTTTGTGTGAATACATTGATGTGATGTATGAATAATATATATCAGATGGATATTAGATGGGTGATGGCAATTTTGGAAATTGTTGTAATAATTTAGATTATTAAATTGGACCTGCGTGCGTCCAGCTTATTACCTCTTGACTCTTTGTATTTCTCTTCTCACATATTCCCTCAATGTAAATGAGGTTTCTTTAGAAGTGTTATGTAATTGGGTAGAAGTAAGATTTGTGCTAGCGGTAAGAGAAAATGGAGAGATTTGTTCTAGGAACAAGTTGTTTTAAGTATCCATCCGCATATCATTATTAATTTATTTATCATGCCTTATTATGCTTTTAGAATGCATGTTTAAGGGTGTATGATGAGACCTAATCAAAGATAATTAATTGGTTGCCAATTACGTGAAAAACCCTCAACAAATATTAAGTGTTCTCCTTCCATTGAGTGATTCTCTCTCAAGATCCAAGATTGGCACTAGTTTGTTGGCCAAAGTCAAGACCTTTGTCCATCGCGGATGTGTTTGAATCATGAAGGCTTTGTTCCATATCGCATGTCTGGTCCAAGTTGTGATTTGTTGGCCAAAGTCAAGATCACTTCCTGTCCATCGACATCGATTACGAAGCTTTCCAAAGTCAATGGGTCTCGCTTAACTGAAATCATTAAGCTTGTTGCCAAAGCCAAGGCTTAGTTGATTCAGAGGAAAAAGGTTAGGGAATATATCGGATATATTGGCATATATTAGATATATGTTTCGGACTTGGATGTCCACCTACTGGATCTAGGAATTGGATGAGATCCAATTGATCTTAGAGATCTACCTAGTTAAATACCATACAGCTTATTGGCCAAAGTCAAGGTTCTGTGTTATTTAACGGGATCCTAGCCCACTAGGAAACAAGTTTTCCCGAGTACTCAACAGAGGGTTCGAGGCTCGCCGAAAAATAGTGGGAGGCAAGTATTAAATTTGCAATTTCGTTTAGATACTTGCCAATACGCGGTCATATCATTTTCGTCAATTTTAAATAAATATATTTAGTTGGACTGATATTTAATTGTTGTTTTAAATTAAATAGTTGGACTGTATTCAAACTACTTCAAATTATAGTTGATTATATAATTGGATTATAGTAATCAATATATTTGAATTTAACCAATCAAATTATAGTTGATTATCTAGTTAGACTATAGTAATCATTATAATCAATAGTACTTGAAATCGTTGATTGGATAGTTGGACTATAGCAATCGAGATAACTGAAAGATTAGCATTTAAAACATAAACCTGGGTAAAAAAGTCTTTAAACGGCTTTAATTTTCAGATTGGGAATAGAACCTCAGGATAGTCCTGGGAACTGAAAAGTTATTCTATTTGATAGAACAACCTATTGGGCCAAAGCCCGGAGTTGAGCAAACAGTAGAACATGATCTTTGGAAGATTCATGTAATGATAACTTTTGCTCAATCCATTATGCTTAATGCAATGACACTTTAATTCTGTCGTCAGACTAAAGGATTAGATCCTTATAACATGATGATGAAATTAAAGATCTTCATAGATCTATTCTTAGATCTTAGAAGTACTAATTTCAAAAGAAGCTATTTCACTCATGTATGTCAGAGGGTATATCTGTCGAGCACTAGGTGTCGCAGATGATTGCTGACACCAATCAGCAAGGTTAGCTAGGCATTACCTACGTGGCCGAGACTACCAAATATTTGATCTTATAGTCTCTACCTGAAAGCTGGGACAGGTTCATTGTGAACCAAGAGTAAACTCTTGGAGAGTTGATAGCTATGCTCTAGGAGGCACAACTAGAGCTTCTAAAAGGTGCAAAGGAAAAATCATCACAGTCTTCAAGGAAGAGAAAGCACATATCCAAAGATGTCTGCCTAAACTGTGGCAAACGGGGTCACTGGAAGCGTGACTGCCGTATGGACAAGGCAGACATAAAGGAAGTGAAGAGGGGCAAGGCTCCGGCTTCAAGTATGTTTGTCATAAACATGTTCACTACTGGTTTCAAAATTGGATTTTTGATATTAAGTGTTGTACATATATATGTACTGCTGTGCAAAATCTGCTGATAAGTAGGATACTGACTTCAGTTGAGATTGCTCTGCGAATCAGAAACGGGACGAGAGTTGTTGTTTTAACCGTAGAGACCTAAGTTTAGGAACTACCCTTAGTGTATGTACTTAAATTAGGAAACTGTTATAATGTACCTAGTTTGACTAGAAACATTATCTCTATATCTAAGTTTAACCCGTTGCGGGTATACCTTTATATTCTATAACACTAAAGTGTTTTATTTTATAAAGATGATATTGAGATAAATACATTAGATGTGAATAACAATATTTATATTTTGAATATAAATGAATCTCAAACGTATAACATGACAAACAAATAGCTCAAACTGAATTAATCAGATGAGACTTATTTGTGGCATTGTTGTCTGGGACACATTAAACAAGACTCGTATATCCACACTTTTGAAGAATGGATACTAGGACGGATTTGATTCTATTCAAATGAATGTCTACGAAACTAGTTTATTGGGCAAAGTACCTAAAACACCTTTTACTTGGTAAAAGTGAAAGTGCCATCGATCTGTTAGCCCTCATTCATTGTGACATAAGTGGGCCCATGTTTAGCTAGGCTAGAGGTGGATATGAATACTTCGTAACCTTTACGGATGTGGCATCGGGTTATGGTTATGTGTTTCTAGTGAAACATAAATCGGAAACTTTTAGAGTTTCAACACGAAGTAGACGGACAGATCGGTTAAAGTATTAAAATCGTCACGTTTAGACCGTGGTGGAAAATACTTAAGCAATAAGTTTCTCGAATACCTGAAAGAGTATAGTATTCTTTCACAGTGGACTCCTCCCGGAACACCTCAATTGAGCGGTGTGTCCAAATAGAGAAATCGAACATTGTTGGACATAGTAAGGTTAATTATGAGTCGCTCTAAGCTACCATTTTCCTTCTGGTGATACACATTTAACAGTGCAACACTTATTTTAAATAAGGTTCCATAAAAATATGTTAGACATACTTCATATTAGATATGAACAAGAAAAAAACCGGGTTTCTCATTCCTGAAGATTTGGGAATGCTAGCATATGTTTGGATGATACCAAACTAGAACCCGAATCGGATAAGTGCCTAATTTATAGGTTATCCTAGGGTAACCAAAGTATAGTACTTATACAACTCACAAGAGAACAATGTAATTGTTGCTCGCCATGCGGTTTCCTCAGAGGAATACCTATATGCAGTGGTAAGTGGGAGGAAAGTAAAACTCGATGAAAATCAGGGTAATACTATTCTAGGCACCGATTCCTTAATGGAACACAAACAGTTCATCAGGGATGAAACTGTATCACAATCTTCGAATACACAAGAACCGCGTAAGTCGGAGAGAGTCAGAAAACAACCTGGGAGGTATGGGTTTTTGATTTCACCTCATGTAGATGTCAATCTTATTGAGGAACACGAACCGACTACGTATGAGGAAGTGATACAAGGTATCAACTACCTATTATGGCAAAGTGCCATCAAGTCCAAAATGGATTCCATATATACCAACCATGTTTGGACACTGGTTGATTTACCGGAAGGCATTATGTCTAATGGTTCTATATGAGTCTTCAAGGAAGACAAACATGGATGGCAACATACTAACGTACAAAGCTAGGCTTGTAGCAAAAAGGTATCGTTATAAACATTGTGTCGATTACAACGAAACCTTTTACTAGTTGCCATGATTAAAATCCATTTGGATAATGCTTGCTAATGCTGCATGTTTCATTTATGAACTATGGCAGCTGAACGTCAAAATCGCTTTCCTTAAACGGAAACCTTTTGGAGGATGTTTACAACATCCTGACGGTTTTGTCGTACCAAAACAAGCAAACAAGGTTTGCAAGTTAATTCGATCCATTTATGGATTGAAGCAAGCATTGCGTTCTTGGAACTATCGTTTTGATGTAATCATAATGGTATATGATTTAATTCAAAACGAAAATGATTCTTGTGTATATAAGGAGGTTAGTGGGAGCACACTAATAGTGATTGTCCTATATAATGATAATATATCATTTCTTGGAAATGACATTCCCATAATATAATCGGTGAAAGCTTGGCTTTCATGAAAATTCTCCGTAGAATTCTTGGGAGAAACAACCTTTATTCTAGGAATAAGGATCTACTGGGATAGATCTAAAAGTTGTTGGCACTCTCCGAGAACTCGTACATTGAAAAATATGTATGTGACCTGGTGTCTCATAGGCTTTGAGCATATGGAGTCACAATCAGGCCAATCCAATTGATAGTCACTGGATTGATGTTAAGAACATCCTTGAGTATCTTAGAAGAACTAAGAATGCTTGCTTAAGCTATGGAGATGGAGAACTTGAAGTGACTGGGTTCACTGCTGCAAGTTTCCTAACCGATAAAAATGACTATAAGTCGCAATAAAGGTACTATATAGTTTGAATAATGGAACAGTGAGCTAGAAATCTTCCAAGCAAGATACTGTTACCGGATAAACAATAAAAGCGGAATATTACTGCAGCTAAGGCAGCAATAGAAGCACTTTGGATCTTAATAATCCTAATAAGATTAGGTGTAGTTCTGTTAGCAGCTGAGCTAGGCTACAACACAGGCTAAAGAATTAATGGTCTCATCAACGATCCAAGTATATACTTCAACTATTCATCTGATTCATTCGGATCATACATTATGGCGATATGATGATCCAATAAATCGCATCAGATGATAACTTTGCAAATCCGCTGACGAAAGCAGTTTCTGAGCCGAAGTTTGAGCGAACCGTACATAGTTCAAGTGTAGGAGACTTGAGTGATTGGCTATAGGCCAAGTGGGAGATTGTTGGACAATTATGACCCATACCATCACTATTTGTACAGAACATAGTGTTATTGTACAAATTAACTATGTGACAAAGGAAATTGCTCTTTTATCATTTGTAATTGGATTACCAAGATTTATAAATGATAAAAGTCCTTATGATTAGTTCCGGATTGAGATGATATGAGACAATATCAATCCACAAAGGTTTAATCATTAATATCACTAGTCGTAGTATTATCGAGACTGGACATCAATAATACGAAATAGACTAGTATTGCACTTGTACGCGTTGTGGGAGCATAACGGCATAGTTCTCATATATTTAAGTATTGGATACTTATGCAAGTGTAATAGGAGGTTGTGCTTACCGATGGTACGGAAACAACTTCACTCTGGATAGACCCCTCGGAATTCCATTGGTAGTATGACTATGTGTCTATGAAATTCCGAATCAGGGTAGGTGTATTTGGTCTTAACCTGAGACTTGCACCGCTAATACTTGCGACAATCAATATACTTTGGTTTTGGTCATCCAGGGCTTTAACAGGTTCTGTTTACGCCTCTTCTGGTATATTGAGAATCGTAGTGTATTGGGTGTGATGTCAAGATGGAAGTATCACTTCAGTGATATGGAGATGATGGTCACGTAGGATACGGAACTGGTGCTCTTGTATGCTACAACTATCGGGATAATATGACTAGGTCATATTTATCCGATTATAGAGACTAGTTACCAGATATCCGATATGTGCTTCGTACGGGGCAGACACAATTCCAGCCCCTGGCCTATCACGTGACATCCGATACTGGATCGCAATACGCAATACCTCGTATACTACTCCTGATATAGATTATATATTCCATTAAGAATATTTCTGGAGAATTGGGTAGGCACGATGCTTTGCTAGAAGCCAACCATGTCTTATAAATTGGTAAAAACGTAGTACTAGGTACGTACGTGTTCGGATAGTCCGACGCTTGGATTTACTGCCAACATATCCGGGATAAAATGATAGAGAGAGAAAATTAATCTTGGATTAATTACAGAGATATTTTATCTGGGATAAAATACTATTCAAAGATAGAGAACGATTAATTTGGAATTAATCGATAGAATAATATATTCGATATATTAAACGAAATTGGATTTCGACGCGGAATTAAAATTAGATTTTAATTCGGGCAAACGAGTTAATTTAGAATTAATTCGTTAGGGACGTGAATAGTAATTTTGCTAGGCATAATTATTTAATTAAATTTGATTTAATTACGTCGCAACGGAAAAATCGTTAATTCGGAATTAGCGAACTCAAGCCCTGGAGTGTTTGCGGGCTCACTCGGATTTTGAACCAAGTGGGGCCCACAAGTCACATCAACTAGTCAACTTTATTACTTTATGGTGATGGAAGTTGGTGGTTGCTTTTGATACACTCTTTGTCATTTGGAATGATTAATACCAAAAATTTGGTTTTGGTAAATTGAATGACATATACCAAAATTTGGTATATCATTTAATTGATTTTTGAAATCAACACAACCAACAACAACACACTCATCTTCCTTTCTCTCCCTCATTCGGCTTTGAGCCATTCTTCTCTATAATTTTCTGCAAATGCCGAGAGTTACACAAGGGAAATTATGTGCAAAATTTCCAAGGTGCTAGCACACTAAATGAGTCTCACAAAGGTGACAGGAAACCCATCTATGAGCATGGAATCTCAAATCAAAGCTTGGAGCTTGGAGCACACAAAGAGGGGTTGACCGAAACACATGGAGCACAAAGAGAGGGCTTGGCCGAGACATCCATGGAGGGAAATTTTTTGTGTACCTCGCATCGCAAAGCCGATCAAAGTATGTCTTTCCGCAGATTTACTTTGTTGTATTCGCACTTTTCATCGCTTAATATGATCTTGGTTTGACCTAGAAATCGCAACACACGATACATGACGCCATCGGGGTAAAAAGGGTATGCAAAATATATGAGACTTGGGTAACCAAATCCAAAGCCACGGACACTACAAGGCATTATTTCGGGGCCGATTCTCTATCCCTAGTGGATTCACCATCTGTAGGAGCGAAGCGGGGTTGACCGCTATGCCTATGATGTTCGGCAACCATGACATTGTTGGGCTTGCAGCCCGTCGAGAGTATAGAGTAGCCCGTGGGGGACTAAACCGGAGAATAAAGGAGTCACCACCCAGTGTGAACTGGGAAATGATTTAAGTCCGCACTAACCCCTCGAAAAAGAAGACCTCAAACCGTTGGATTCGGAACGGTCCCTTATTTATGCCAGTATAATGGACGGGTTCACACAATGGTATATCCAAGTCTTAATGCAATTCATGCAAGATAATTCAAATAAACACAAATTCGCACACCTATAAACATTAATAGCAATAATGAAATCAATAACATAGTTCCAAAAGCATATTAAGTTAAGAAGTACGATAATGAAAATTATAATAACGGTAAAAGCGTTAATAATAAATGCAAATAAATAATCCCAAATGCATATTTCAAAATAAATGACTAAAGAGGTAAAAATGCATGAAATATAAAGAAATAGGTTGTCCAGTGTGTGTTTGTTCATGTAGCATTCGAACGAAGTGTTCCAGAGAGATCACGTTCATGTAGCGTTCAAGAACGCATTTGAACGGAATGAGGCAGAATGCTTGCGTTCGAGTTGTGTTTGATTACGCATTTGAATGAAATGAGACAGAACGTGTGCGTTTGAGTTGCGTTTGACAACACGTTCAAACGTTTTTTGCGTAAGCAGCACCAATAATGACATAAACACGCATATATGAATATTTCCCGAGTGATACGTGGAGTTGTATCCCAAGTACAGACCGCACTACCGTCCATTCGGATTCAGCTACGGAATTTATGTATGGGTTTCCATCCGATATACCGCAAGGGATAACACACACAATTATTAATGTAATGTAAGCGGACATGAAAGTAGATGCGAAATAATATAGCAAAACATAAACAAAAGTAAAAAAGCGAAAATAATGATAAATGCGAGTAAATAATTAGAAAAGACAAATAACAAAAATAAATAACAAAGTAAATGTGAAATAATAAATAATAATAAATAGACAAAATGATAAATAACAAAAGTAAAAGCGGCATATTAAAATGACAATAAAAGCGAATAAATGAAAAATAAATAACACTAAATAGAAAATAAATAACAAAATAAACGCGAAATAATAAATAACGCTGAATAAAATAATAAAATGATAAATGACATTAAATAGATTAAAACAAATATAACAAAATGCTGAAGAAATAAAATGTGACCAAAGAATTTTGCCGTCTTTAATGTAGGACTTCGCATACCCGGATGGACGTATTTCACGTCCAGCCAGGTGTGTCGTGTCCGAAACTATAAAAATAAATATGGTGCCCTCAGGTCTTACATTTTAAGTTGCGTTAGGCCGTCGCCGGAAGGATTAAAGCTTGCTGTTTTTCTAGTTTGCTGTTTCAGCCCTGTTTCGCTATTTTCTGCTGTTTCCGCTCGATGTTTTGCTGTTATTTGGGCTGCTATTTTTGCTATTTTGTTTGGTTTTTTGGGGACTGGTTTTACGTTGTTTTGGTTCAATGTTTTGGCTCTCTGTTTCAAGGATAGGGCTACTACTTTTTGGTTGTATTTTGGCTCACTCTTTCAGTAATAGGGCTGTTGTTTTTGGTTGTATTTTTTGTTGTTATCGGTCACTATTTTTGGGTGGTTGTTTGTTATTTTCGGTCACTGTTTTTTTTTTGGATTAGTTTGGTTGATGGTTGTTTGTTTTTTTTGTCACGATGAAAGGGTTGTTTTGGTCGGTTTAGGGTTATTTGCTATTCGTGGTTTTTGTGTTTGGTGAAGGGGCTACTGGGTTGAAGGGTTTGTGTTTGTGTTTGCTGTTCGTGGTTTTGTGTTTGGTGAATGGGCTGCTGGGTTGAAGGGTTTGTATTTTGTTTGGTCGGTCGTGAGGAGAAGAAAGAATGTTGATGTTTTCTTGTTATCTTGCTCTGTGTGTGTGTGTAGAAAAAGTGTTGCCTTTTGTTGCTTGTATGTGTCAGTGAAAGGCTTAAGGTTTGTTGTTTGTTTCACGGCTTCTCAGGGTTTTGTGTTTTTGTTATTCACATCTCCAAGGCAAGAGAGAGAATAAGAAAAGGGTTTTTAGTTTATGATTGCCGTCTAAGTCTTATAAAGTGTCCCCTAGTGTTTGGTCAAGCCTCCCTTTCATAATGTTTTCAAGGGATCTTCAATCAAGGAAATAAATCAAATAAATTTGGGGGATATATTTTGGGAAATAATTTTTATAATTTTGGTGATGAGGATATTCACAATCTCATTAAATTGGAAGGTGATTTTGAGAGGATTTTAAATTGTGTTTTGCATGGGTTTTTATTTTGGGAAGGCTTGGGCGTAATGGGGGCCTTGGGCGTGTATGGGCTTTGTGTGGTGTTGGCGTGGGCTTTCATGAGTTGCAGGGGTTTTGGGCCGAGGCTAAGGTTTAAAACAGAAACTGACTAAGCGAATCTGAGGCTAGCTGGTGAGTTCAAATCTGATAAGGTGCTAATTTTGGAGGTTTTATTTCCTTTCGGCATTCGTTTTCCGCAACTTCCGCGACTTTTCAGGTAGTGCCTCCATATGAGGCTCATCATCGGGCTTATGCAAAAATACAGTGCCTACAATGTGAACTCTAATATAATTTTAGGATAAAAATGTAACTCTCTTTTCAACGAGACCTGTGAATATTGTGGGAACAATGAATTAATTAATACCTTGTTTTTTGTGTGTATGGAAGAAGGGTAAAAAGTACATTAGAATTTATTTATTTGATCATTTAGAATGAGAAAATAATTATTAATTTTGATAAAAATTATCTTTTTAAAGTTTTTTCGCTTAAATTACTAGGGACTAGTAATAAGCTGGTTGGGGGGTGTGATGAACACTAAAAAGTGCACATTTATTAAAAGAAAAAATTAATTATTTTACACTTGTAGTTTCATTAATCCTCTTAATTTAGCATATTAATTAAATTTATGTTTTATAAATATTTATTGTGATTTTTATCATTTATATAGATGAAATACACTTTGGATGCATATCTAGAAAAATGGATTTGACATTTGGATTTTGGAGGCCAGAAATTTAATAGGGCATTCTAACAATGTACAACTTCAGAAATTTCAACCATGTGCAATGTTCGTATTTTGGCCATAACCTTTTATTCCGATATCGGATTAAGGTGATTCAAGTTCCAGATGAAAGACGATTCAAAGATCTACAATATTTATGTTCTCGAATTCGGAAGTTTTCAAGGCTGAAATTGAAGATAAATCTAAAATATGTTACATGTAATATTTAAAAAACAAAAAGGAAAAGGAAAAACAAAACATAAAAAAAATAAAAAAATAAAATAAAAAAAAAAAAAAAATGAAAGGTGGGAATTCACATCCACCTTTCGGTGGATTGTAAATTCCCACCATTTTGTAATTTATAATTTTTTTGCAATTTGCAAATTGCATGGGAGGGTGCTGAGCCCTCTACTATAAATAGAGGTGCTCAGTACCTTAAGAAATCAGCGCGGGATTCCATAATTTTCTCCGAAAATTTATGGAGTTCTAGCTTTTGTGTGTTTTATTTTGTAAAAACTTTCTTGTAATTTTTTTTTATTTCAGTAATAAATTATGTGTGTTTTTATTAAAATATAAGTAGTTAATTTCTTTTTTTGTTGTGGTAAAGAGAGAAGCATTTAATATAAAAAATTAGATTAATCTCATTTATATTATAATATATAAATTATAATCTAATGATTAATATTTGATTTAATTCTGGATTAATTATTGATAAACTTTGTTACCGCCTACATGGCTGGTTTATTTATTTGGAATAATTGAGTACCTAACTGGACTTCTTATAGACAAAAGTTATCACAGCCTTCATGGCTGGTTTTATATGTTTTGGCATAATTAATTACTGAAATAAATTAATTGGGTAATTATGACAATTTATATATTATAAAAATTGAGATTTCTAAATTTGAAATATTAAAAGTGGATCCCCTAACCCGAGTATTTTATTTTATTATTGCAGTTTAAATTTAAATTTTCCAATCACTTCAAACAATCCAACCTTTTTTTTATTTTTCACTCAAATTATTTTTTATCCTATTAAATCTGTTCCTTTTAGATTGAAACCAGTCTTACCGGGTTATTTTATTACCTCGACACTCTTATACTTGGGAGTAAAGAACCATTTTTGAGCATATCATTCAGCTGGACTTGCCTCATATCCAGCAGTATGATCCCATGGTTTATGGGATGGAAACCTAACGTAAGTTCCATAGCTGATTCTGAATGGATGGTAATATGATGCAAACTCAGAATACAACTCCATGTACCATTGGGAGATAGCCATTTCATTATTATTACATCCAGAATGCATGATTATTGTATCTGTTATTGTATATATATGTTTCTGCGTTTCTTGGTTACACAAAATGTCCGACAAGACTTCTTACAAGTCCGACCGGACTTAGAAATATATCCGGCCAGCCATTTGATCCATTACCGTAATGCATATTGTGGATTAATATCTTAGTCAATTACTGGATTCATTGCCCGCTTAATGGTTTATCATTTACGACTTTTGTAACTTGTTGTTTATAATACAAAATTTTCTTAGTCTATCTATTGTAAGTACACAATTAGATTCATATATTTATAACAAGCGATCAAGAAGGTAAGTTGTTAAATGCGTTGAGAGAATATAAACATGAATTGGATGGGCTTTAAAAGATATAAAAAAACATTACTCCCTTAAAATATACACACATAATACATTTAAAAGATAATATAAGGATACGTCGACCACCTAAAAAAGATTAAACTCTTACAAGAAAGAAGTGGTAAAATAAGAGTATTTAACATTTCTTAATTCATTCATCTCTTATATACCTGGTTTGGAGAAAAACACATATGTTAAGAAATGAAGAGTTAAACAATTAGATGTTTGTTATAAATACGCACGTTAAATAAGCAACACTCGCTGTCGTTCCTTAGGAACGATGTCTAATAATCACGAAAAAAATTCAATCCATTAGAGATGGCTTGAGTAAGGAGTCATTAGATAATATATCATTGACTCTGGAGACTCATCCTAGTGGATTTGATAGACTTATTCGCAATTTGCATACATAATTTAAAAATGAAAGACAATAATAAGAATATGAATTTAAAAGACTTTGTTTGTCCATTTATAAGAAAATTGGATAGGAAGCATATCCCTTACCCATTAGGGGCATTCAAGCCGTTACTGGACGTAAAACCAGATGAAGATGTGAGCCACAATCACAAATATCAGTTCATATTGTTTCAATTTATTGCTTTGATTTCCTTTACTTTAAATTTACTTTTGATTTACTTTAATTTATTGTTTTGATTTCACTTACTTTAATTTTTCCGACAGTATCTAACATTTTTTACTTTCACGATCTATTTTACTGTTCATCTAACAATTTTCTTTTTGTATATACTAATGCCTTTATTACTCACCTTTTTTTTCAGGATCTACAAATACAGCTCGTCATTTCTCTCTTCGACACATCTAAATAAGAGATAGAGAAAAAATGGAGAAAACTTTAAGATGACGAGTCACTAATATTTGTAAAATTTGTGGATCCAGCTCTGAAACTAAACCAGAATTTTTTGGGGCAGTAAAAGAATTGGGTAGTGTCTAGCGGAAAGAAACCTGCACTTAGTGTATGGCGTTGGTGATCTTGGATTGATGGTATGCATTTCAAAGGCCGTGCATAAAGGTGACAGTCTAGTTTTGGGGATCATTTTAAAAACTTTGACATACGAAAACCTCATCGGAAAAACAAATGGAGAAGAATATATTGTCTTAGGTATGTTTGAAAGACTTACTGAAATGATTAATCATGCTAACGTTTTTATTACTTTACAAGGTGGGCTGGGCATTTTGGAAGAAATACTTACAGTTGCATCATGGATGAATTTAAACATTCATCGAAAACACATTGGACTACCTAATGTAGATCATTTTTTTTGATTTTATTTTACTATTTCTTGAGAATGCCAAAAGACTCGGGTTCATTTCAAAATTAGCAAATATATGATCTTAACTGCAAGAAAAGATGATGAAGTAATTGATCAACTTTTAGCTTATGAACCAAAAATCGACCTCATTCTTTTCAAGTTGAACTAGTCTGATAAAGATCATTCAAATTTATGAATTCTCCATAATATGATTAAGTTTGATTTCCATATCCTAAGTTGACAGATATTACCAACATACAGAGTAACATATGATTATGGGTTGTAAGTGAAATTTGTAATATTTAGTTCTCTAGTTTGTTGGAGGTAGCAATTAAAGACAGTGGATTTTCTATTTTTATTCCAAAAAAACATGTTTTTATTTAGTAACTGGACATCTTGCCTCAGCAAATAGTGATTGTTCGCGTAAAACGGTAGAGTTTGAGTTAATTTTTAAAAAATGATAATAATAATCAAGCTTTTACTTAGTAACTGCACATCTTGCCTCAGCAAGCAGTAATTGTTCACGTAAAACGATAGAGCTAAAGTTTGTAAAAAAATGTGAATAAGTTTGATTTCACATCCTCTCTAACTCGAGCAATTAAGTGTGTAGGGGTGTTTTAACACTTAGTACCCTAAGGCCAACTGTTTTGGAAGTCACTTGCACAAAGCTCGTTACATGGGTTAAAGAGAAAGCTAAAGGGAATCCGACAGTTCTTTTTTTGACATCTGAGATCCGAGCAATTAAGTCCGTATAGGTGTCTTAACACCTAGTGCCCTAAGCCAACTAGTTTGGGAGTCACTAACCCAAAGCTCGTTATAAGGATTGAACATGTATTATTCATCAACAAAAATTATTTTTGTATTTATAAATAAACTCTCATTGCCAAAAAGGTGTGATCTGTAATATAATTTTAGGAAAAAAATTACTCTCTTTTCGACAAGACCTGTGGATATTGTGGGCACAATTAATTGATTGGTACTTTTTCTAATGTGTGTATGGAAGAAAGGTAAAAAACTTCAGAATTTACATATTTGATAATTTAAAAAGAAATGAAACAATTATTAACTTAGATAAGAAATAAAACAATTAGGGACTAGTAATAAGCTAGTTGGGGTGTGATAAACACTAAAAAAATGTACATTTAATAAAGAAAAAGTTATTATTTTATACTTATAGTTTCATTAATCCCCTTAATTTAGCACATTTGTTAAATAATAATTAAATCTATGTTTTATATATTTTTATTGTGATTTTTATTTCTTATATAGGTGAAATAATACTTTGGATGCATAACTAGAAAAATGGATGTTAAATTTGGATTTTGGAGGCCAGAAACATGAAATGACAATCTAACAGTGTACAATTTCAGAAATTCCAACATTGCGTAATTTTTCGTATTTAGCCAAAATATGCTGCATGTAATTTTAAAACCAAAAAAAATATAAATTCGAATGTCACAATCAACCTTTCGGTGGATTGTGACAATTGTTCGAATTTATAAACAAAAAACAAAAATATAAAAAATATAAAAATATTAATAAAGGATAGGTAGAGGTGCTGAGCCCTCTACTATAAATAGATAAGCTCAACACCTCATTTTTTTAGTCATAAAATTATGTGTGTTTTTATTCAAAGCATGAGTAGCTAATTCCATTATACTCGGATAAAATAGTGAAACTCTTAATATCATAATATAAATTAATCTTACTTATATTATGATATATGAATTGTAATTTAAAGACTAATATTTAATCTACTCTTATATTTGTAGGTGTCTTAATTCTCCGTAGACAATCTCATAGTGGTTGACATATTTAATACTTTACCCCATATTATATGACAGAGTAATTTAAATTTAGACTAATTATTGACAAACTTTATTACCGCCTTTATGATTGGTTTTATATATTTGACATAATTGAGTACCTATTGACTTGTTATAGACAAATGTTATCACTACCTATATGGTTGGTTTTATATGTTTTGACATAATTAATTTCTGAAGTAAATTAACTGGGTAATAATGACAATTTATATATTATAAAAAGTTAGAATCTATATATTTGAAATATCAAGAGTGGATCCTCTAGCCCCAATAATCTATTTTATTTTTGCAGTCTGATTTAAAATTGTCCATTACTTCAAATAATTCAACCTTTTTATTTTCACTCGAATTATTATTTTATTTTACAAAATCTATTCTGTGTGGATCGACCCCGGACTTCCCTATATATTTTATTACTTCGACACTTGTATACTTGGGGAGTAAAGAACCGCTTTGTGAGTGTTTCACAAGACGTCTGCCATTCGGTTTTCTTCCATAAGCAGGTGTTGGAATGTGCACCACGGGATACTTTGCATTAAAGTTCTAAGATGGAATAGATACAGTCTTAGCTTATCTTTCGTTCGTTCCTAATATCCTCGTATGTAGCGAATTGCCAAAAATAAATCTCCAAAAACATCTACCCTCATGGCAATCAATGCTTCTAATTCAAATGTATTCAGATTATATTCAGCCATGATATTAGTGATTATAAAGGTTAACCTCTTAGCCATGAGAAAATTTTCACCATATGGGATTTTCAATATGATTCTGATACCTACTCCCTTGCAGTTTACAGTTTCGTCAAAGTACATCTTCCAGCCTTGAATAGTTATCATTTTCACTTCCTCATCTGGAATCTCAAAATCCATACCTATCTCATTCAATAGGTTGTTGTGAAAAGAATTCAGCCACGACACGTCATTTGATTACTTTCTTGGTGATGTACTATATATCGAACTCAGTCAACAACACCAACCATCTTCCTAACTTCCCAACCAGAGAGGGTGCTGATTGTCGATACCTCAACGGGTTTCCTTTGGTGACTACTTATATCTTGTAGGATTGGAAATAATGTCGTAGCTTTCTAGAGCCCAGACTATCGCTAAACAGAGCTTTTTTAATTCTTGGTAGTGCATTTCGTAAGATAACATCTTCTTGTTGATATAAGACTATGTGCTCCACCCCTGTATCATCCTTATATACCTTAATCCCCTTAGTGTTTTGGGTTTCATATAAGATGAGGGATTTTCCAGGGCTAGGAGGTCTCAAGACTAGTGGATTGGTAAAATATTTTCTAATCTTTTCATATGACTCATGGCATTACTCATTCCACTCCACGGGCTTGCCTGTTTATTTTACTATATGTGGATATTTATTTTAGTAAATCGATTCCCTGTGGATCGACTCCAAACTTGCCTGTTTATTTTATTACTTTGACACTTGTATACTTGGGGAGTAAAGAATCACTTTGTGAGTTGTCACAAGGCCTCCGCCATTTGATTTTCTTCCCTAAGCATGTGTTGGAATGTACACCACGAGATATTTTGCATTAAAGTTCTAAGGTGGAATAGATACAATCTTAACCTATCTTCATTTAGTTCCTAATCTCCTCGTATCTGGCGAATTAAATGAATCTAAAAAAATTCTACATCTCCTACCCCAAGGCTATCAATGCTTCTAATCTGAATGTACACGGCTTATATCCAGCCATGTTATTAGTGATTGTAATGGTTAACCTCTTATCCATGAGAAAAGTTTGACCGTTTTGGATTATCAATATGATTTTGATGCCTACTCCCTTGCAATTTACAGTTTCGTCATAGTACATCTTCCATCCTTTAATAGTTATCATTTTCACTTTCTCATATGGAATCTCAAAATTCATACCTATCTCCTTAAATAGGTTGTTGTCCTAATAATTCAGCACGACACACCATTTGATTACTTTCTTGGTGATGTACTATATATTGAACTCGGTCAACAACACAAACCATCTTTCTAACTTCCCAACCAGGGAAGAAGCTTATTTTAGATACCTTAACAGGTTTCCTTTGGTGACTACTTATATCTTGTAGGATTGGAAATAGTTTCGTAGCTTTCTAGAGGCCCATATTACCACCAAACAAAGTTTTTTTACTTCTTGGTAGCACATTTCATAAGATAACATCTTCTTGTTGATATAAGATTGTGTGTTCCACCCTTGTATCATCCTCATGTACCATCTTCGCCCCCAGTGCTTTGGGTTCCACAGCTAGATATAAGATGAGGGGTTTTCCAGGCCTATGAGGTCTCAAGACTGGAGGATTGGTCAAATATTTTCTAATCTTTTCGTAGGCTTATGTCATTGCTTATTCCACTCCACGGTCTTGCCTGTTTATTTTATTCATTGGGGATATTTATTTTACTAAATCGATTCCATATGGATCGACCCTGGACTTGCCTGTTTATTTTATTAATCGACACTTGTATACTTGAGGAGTAAAGCACCATTTTGTGAGTATATCACAAGGCGTCCGCTATTTGGTTTTCTTTCCTAGGTAGCTGTTGGAATGTGCATCACATGATACTTTACATTAAATTTCTAAAGTGGAATAGATACAGTCTTAACCCATCTTCCTTTAGTTCTTAATCTCCTTGTATCTAGCAAATTACCAACAACGAATCTCCAAAAACTTCTCATCTTCTACCCACAGAGCTATCAATATTTCCAATCCGAATGTACACGGCTTATATTCAGCCATGTTATTAGTGATTGTAAAGGTTAACCTCTTAGCCATGAGAAAAGTTTCACCGCTTGGGGCTATCAATATGATTTTGATGCCTACTCCCTTACAGTTTACAGTTTCATCAAAGTACATCTTCCAGCCTTGAAAAGTTATCATTTTCACTTACTTATCTGGAATCTCAAAATACATACCTATCTCATTCAATAGGTTGTTGTGCTAAAAATTCAGCCACGACGCGCCATTTGATTAATTTTTTTATGATGTTCTATATATCAAACTCGGTCAACAACACCAACCATCTTTCTAACTTCCCAACCAGGGAGGGTGCTGATTGTAGAGACCTCAATGGATTTCCTTCAGTGACTACTTGTATCTTGTAGGATTGGAAATAATGTCGTAGCTTTCTAGAGGCCCATACTACTACCAAACTGATCTTTTTTACTTCTTGATAGCGCATTTCGTAAGATAACATCTTCTTGCTGATATAAGATTGTGTGATCTACCCATGTATCATCCTCATGTACCATCATCACCCCAGTGCTCTGGGTTCCACAGCTAGATATAAGACGAGGGGTTTTCCAGGCCTATGAGGTCTCAAGACTGGTGGATTGGTCAAATATTTTTTAATCTTTTCGTAGGCCTCATGGCATTGCTCATTCCACTCCACGGGCTTGCCTATTTATTTTATTCCCTATGGATATTTATGTTACTAAATCGATTCTCTATGGATTGACCCCGAACTTGCTTTTTTATTTTATCACTTCGACACTTGCATACTGGGGGAGTAAAGAACCATTTTATGAATGTATCATAAGGCGTCCACCATTTGGTTATCTTCGCTAGGCAGGTGTTGGAATGTGCGCCACGGGAGATTCGGTCTAACCATATCTTCCTTTAGTTCTTAATCTCCATGTATCTAGTGAATTACCAACAACGAATCTCCAAAAACTTCTACATCCTCTACCCCAAGGCTATCAATGCTTCTAATATGAATGTACTTGAATTATATTCAACCATGTTATTAATGTTTGTAAAGATTAACCTCTTAGCCATAAAAGAAGTTTCACAGTCTTGGGTTATCAATATGATTCTTAAGCCTACTCCCTTGTAATTTATAGTTTCATCAAAGTACATTTTCCAGCCTTAAATAGTTATGATTTTCACTTCCTAATCTGGAATCTCAAAATTCATACTTATATTCTTCAATAGGTTGTTGTGCTAAGAATTCAGCCATGACACGCCATTTGATTACTTTTTTAGTGATGTACTATATACCGAACTCGGTCAACAACACCAACCATATTCCTAACTTCCCAACCAGGGAGGGTGTTGATTGTTGATACCTCAACGGGTTTCCTTTGGTGACTACTTGTGTCTTGTAGGATTGGAAATAGTGTCATAGCTATCGAGAGGCCTATACTACCACATAACAGATCTTTTTTATTTCTTAGTATCGTATTTTATAAGATAACATCTTCTTGCTGATATAAGACTGTGTGATCCACCCTTCTATCATCCTCATGTACCATCATCGCCCCCAGTGCCTTAGGTTCCACAGCTAGATATAAGACGAGGGGTTTCCTGGCCTATGAGGTCTCAAGACTGGTGGATTGTTCAAATATTTTCTAATATTTTTGAAGGCTTTATGGCATTGCTTATTCCACTCCATGGGTTGATCATTTTTGAGTAGTTTGAAGATCGGTTCTTACATTGATCTTAGCTTGGCGATGAACCGACTGATGTACTGAATGTTTCCCAAAAAGGCCCTTACTTCCTTCTCCGTCTTGGGTGCAGGCTTCTCCGTTATTACCTTGACCTTCCCCGGATCCTCCTCTATCCCCTGGGGGCCTACCGTATATCTTAGAAAATTTTCGAACATAACCGCGAATACATATTTTTTGGGTTTAGTCTGAGATTGTATTTATCCGCTCTTTAAAGGAATTTTTCTAATGCAACAAAGTGTCATTCTTAGGTTTCTGACTTGACCATCATGTCATCTACGTATTCTTCAAGCTCCTTATGCATCATATTATGAAATAGGATAGTGGCCATCCTTTGATAAGTAACTCTTGCATTCTTAAGTCCAAATGGCATTACTTTATAGCAATAAGCCCCTCATTCAGTAATGAAAGCCATTTTATACTTATCTTCTTTTGCCATAAATATCTGATTTTACTTAGAAAACCCACATGCAAATAAATACATGGTTGACAATAGTGCGTTGTCCACCATAACATCTATGTGTGGTAGAGAGAAGTCATCTTTTTTGCAGGTCTTGTTGAGATCTCTATAATCTACACACATTTTAACTATTCTATTATTCTTTGGAACTAGTATGATGTTGGCCAACCATTCTGGATACTTTGCAACTTCCAAGAATCATACCTTTATCGACTTCTTCACCTCTTCCTTAATCTTCTCAGCCCATTCAGGCCTCATCATTCGAAGCTTTTTCTTTACAGGCCTTATGTTTGGGTACGTCGGTTTCACATGTTGGGCTATGCTTCTGTCCATTCTTGTCATGTCTTTGTAGGACCAGGCAAATACTTTTCCATATGTTGTTAATCGGTTCACTAATTCTTTCCTCTCTTCAGGGGTAATATCACTTGCAATTAGTAAATTCTTTGGGTTTTCACATGTACCAAGGTTATGTGCATCTGTTTTAGTTGAATTGATGTCAAATATGCTTATTTCATGCATGTCATGATGTATGCCAAAAGAAGAAAAATCAAACAAGTAAATAAAATCATTCATTTTATTAATTTTCAATGCAAGGTTATAATCAAAGAGTTGAAGTACATAAACGTCTTCATAGTCTTCCTCATTTTTGACTTCGACGAGGTCTTCCAATGTCAACTCTTCCAACTTCAGCAGTTCTTCTTCCCATCCTACTTCTGGTGTATTTTCTGACCCTGTCTTTGTAATCCAGTTGCTTTCCATTATTAGATCTCTTTTCCAACCCATTACATCTGCAAAGATCTCGAAGCCCGGTACAGTGACTCCATTGACTTCGCACGATTCTGGAGCTTCTTGTTACAATGCCTTAACGAAATAATCCTCTAATCTTTTTTCTTTCTTCCTCAACCCTGTCCTCACTTTGTCTAAACGGTGTCTTAATCCTTTCCTAGTTGTCTGTCCTTTGAAATCTGGTAGCGTGCTCATCCCTTGGCCTTGTTACCCTAGTCCAGTATTAGGCTTGTAATTCATTTTTTACATAATCTCTTATAAACCTCGGGGTCTACCCATTCCTCGAACATCGTGGCTGCTTGGAACCTTGTAAACGGTTAGGCTTCTAGAGTGGCCATGGTGTTGCCTGCTTCAGCCCCAATAGTAATGGTTTCCCCATCATCCCCAATAGTAACCATATGGGGTTTTTGTTTGTATTTGGTTGGCTTCTCTCTAGGTCGAGTATTTTATAGTTATCAATGAGGTCTTGGATCTCGTGTCTAAGGCGGTTATAGTTTTCAGTATCATATCCTTTCTGTTGGTGGAAATGGAAGTATTGGTCCAGATTAAGGTGGCGAGGTATGAGGTTCGGTAGTGGTTTAGGGTCTACAGGTTTCAACTGACCTCATCTCTTCAACTTTTCAAATACCTTCAACAGAGGCATGCCAAGGTTGGAAAATCTATGATTGCGGATAGCAGCGACTGTTGGACAATTATGACCCATAGCATCACTATTTGTAAAAGACATTGTGTTTTTCTACAACTATGTGACAAAAGGATATTGTTAATTTATCATTATTGTAATTGGATTACTTGGATATATATATATATAATGATAAAAGTCTATATGGTTAAATTGGATTAATAAGATATGAGACAATATTAATCCATGAACGGTTTAATCATTAAATATCTCTAGTCGTAGTATTATCAAGACTGGACATTGATAATGCAGAATAAACTAGTATTACACTTGTGTACGTTATGGAAGCTTAACGGTATAGTTCTCATATATTTAGGTATTGGATACTAATGCAAGTGTGATAAGAGGTCATGTTAGTCGTTAGACCAGTAACAGTTTCGCTCTGGAAAGACCAAGAGGAATCCTATTAGTAGTATGATTATGTGTCTATGGGAATCCGAAATCAGGGTAGGTGTATGTGATCTCTAACCTGAGACTTACGTCGCTATTACTTGCGACAATCAGTTTATGGTATTGGTCATCCGGAGCTTTAACAGGTTTTGTGTACGTCTCTATTGGGTTTACTGAGAATCGTAGTGTATTGGATGTGATGTCATGATGGGAGTATCACTTCAGTCAAATGGAGATGATGGTCACACAGGATATGGTACTAGTACTCTTAAAAGTTGCAGCAATCGGGAAAGTATGACTAGGTCATGACTTTCCGATTACATAGACTATTTTCGTGGGATCCGATATATGCTTCGTACGGGGCAGAGACACAGAGCCAGCCCTAGGCCTAGCATGTGACATCTGATACTGGATCGTATTACGCATTACATTGTATTACTACGTCTGATACAGATAATATTCCCCGGCGGATATTTCTTGAGAATTGGTTAGGCACGGTGCTTTGCTAGAAGCCAACTATGTCTTGTAAATCGGTGAGTATATGATACGGGGTACGCACGTGTTCGGATAGTCCGACAATCGTATTTACTGCCAATATATCCAAGAATCTCTTGGGTCTCTTCCCAAAGATTCACCAATGACATTTGACTCGAATAGCATTAATATGAGATTAATTAAGAGAGAGAAAATTAATATGGGATTAATTGCGGCAAGAATTAATCTGGGATTAAATTCATACAGACGAGAGAACGCGATTAATTTGTAATTAATCGATAAAATAAATTTAATAGTTAAATTGGATTTTTCTATTTAATTTATTTATTTGGGCTAAAATAATATATCAGATATATTAATCGAAATCATATTTCAATACGAAATTAAATTGGATTTTAATTCGAGTGAACAAATTAATTTAGAATTAATTCGTAAGCGACTATCGCAATAATTTTGCTAGGCATAATTATTTAGCGACGATAAATTCGTTTATTCGGAATTAAACGAACCGGGCCTAATTCTAGTTGTGTGTTGAGTAAGCCAACTTAAATTTGGAATTTAAAAGTGGTGGGACCCACTTCACTTACATCAACTTTTCAAAGTGGATATGAGTAGTTGGAAAAATTAAATGCTTCCTTTACTACACACACCAACCAATTTTTGGAAAATTGGAACAACTCACTTTCTCTCTTTCCTCTCCACTTTCCGTGACTTCTCTTCTCCTTCTTGAAAATTTTGCTTCAAAATTTTCTAAAAGCTAGCACTTGAGGAGTTGAATGAGGTGTTAGGGAAAGTCACCCAAGGAGAAAAATAACAAATCAAAGCTTGGAGCTTCAACCATTAAAAGGTTTTTTTGAAAATTCACCCAACATCAATGTAAGTATTTCTGCAACTTTACTTGATTTATTCACACTCCAAATCATGTTTAGAGATCTTGAGCATGTCTTAAAGACACTAACAATGGTATCTAGAGCCTTGTTAAACTTGATTTGAATTCTAGGGTTTATGAACTTTAATTTTGGGATTTTTTGCTTGGTGCATGTAAATTCAAAATTGAGTGTTTGGTTGATGTTAGAAGATGATAACTTAGAGTTGTGCATCAATGTATTGTTGAAAAATTGATTAGATCAAATTTCCCAAAATCCTATGCATGGCCGAATATGAACCCTAGGTTTACTCATGGTAATTTTTGAAATTTGACACTTGGATGTGTTAAAGGTATGAAATAAATGTTAATTGTTGATTTAATTGGATTGCAATCAAAATTGAATGTTATTCTTTCTTGTAATTTCCGTGAATGAGCATGTTGTTGTGAGACTTGATTTTGCTTTAATTTGTGTTGGACATAAATTGAAATGATAAGCATGATTAAATAGATTAATTAATGTTTTGGAAATATTAGATTAATTAATTAGTTGTGTTAATTACATTTAATTGAATTAATGTGATATTTGGAATATTGCATTAATGTAATTTAGTTGTATTTGGGCTAATGAGCTTGGTTAGGCCAAGTATGGTTGTGGACAATTGGGTTGGATCCAATTGGGCCTAAACCATTTCTATAAAGTCCAAAGTATGATTTTTGTGCCTTTAATTACTTAATTGGGCCTAATGGGCCAAAATTGATTTTTGGCATATGGTGATTCCTAAATGGGCCAAGGTATTATGGGTTTGATCCATAAGGTCCAAAAGTCCATGCCTAAAGAATTAATTGAAAGCCAATTGGACTTAATTGAATTGGCATTGGATGCCAATTGGGCCTTTGAGACCCATTTGGATTGGATTTGGAATCCAAGTCTAAAAAGGCACTTAATAAGTGTAATTGTTTAATTTGGAATTAAACTAGAATTACTATTGAATACAATTAAAATTGGATTTAATATTGTAGTTCGATATAATTCAAGAATACTTACTTTGAGTATTTATTCTTAAATGAGTTGGACTCGCGCAAATCAAATCGTTGTATGAACATTGGATGGTCATTAATTGATGATTAATTCTTTGGATTAGATTGATTAACAACATGCTATGTGTGAATACTTGGATGTATTTGTTGAAAAAGTATATCATATGGATATTAGATGGGTGGGGGCAATTTTGGAAATTATTGTAAATATGGTATTTATTTGAAATTGGACCTGCTCGTCCAGCCTATCACCTCACATTCTCATTGTATTTCTCTTCTCACCAATTCCCCTTAATGTAAATGAGGTTTCTTATAGTGTTATGTAATTGGGTTTTAGAAGAATGTAAATGCTAGCGGTAGAGAGGAAGAAAGAGAGAGATTTGTTCTAGTAACAAATTGTATATATCCATCCGCATATCATTATTAAATTTATCGCGCCTTATTATGCTTTTAGAATGCAAGTTTAAGGGTGTATGATGAGACATAATCAAAGATAATAAATTAGTTGCCAATTTACGAAAACACCCTAACATTTAATATTAAGTGTTTCCTTCCATTGAGTGGTTCTCTCTCAAGATCTAAGATTGGCTTTGGTTTGTTGGCCAAAGTCAAGATCATTGTCTATCGCGGATGTGTTTGAACCATGAAAGCTTTGTTAACATCGCATGTCTTGGGCAGTTGTGACTTGTTGGCCAAAGTCAAGGTCACTTCTGTACATCGACGTGGATTACGAAGCTTTCCCACTGTCAATGGGTCGCGCTTAACTGAAATCATTAAGCTTGTTGAGCCAAAGACAAGGCTTAGTTGATTCAGAGGAAATAGGTTAGGAAATATATTGGATATATGTTTCAGACTTGGAAGTCTACATACCGGATCTAGGAATTGGATGTGATCCAATTGATCTTAGAGATCTACCAAGTTAAATTTTATACAGCTTGTTGTCCAAAGTCAAGGTTGTGTATTATTTAACGGGATCCTAGCCCACTAGGAAACTAGGTTTCCTAAGTACTCAATGGAGGGGTTAGAGGCTCGCCGAAAAATAGCGGGAGGCTAGTATTAAACTTTCAATTTCGTTTAATACTCGCTAATACGCGCGCTCTTTTATTATTTATCGTCATTATATATATTAGTTGGACTAATGTTATTTTATTGCTTTCTTTGAACAGTTAGACTGTACTCAAAACTACTCCATTTGTAGTTGGTTATATAGTTGGACTATAGTAACCATTGCATTTTGAGTGTACCCAAAATCGTTGATTGAATAGTTGGACTATAACAATCAAGATGGCTGGAAAGATTAGCGTTAGGGACATAATCATGGGAGAGAATGTCTTTAACGACGTAAATTTTCCAGATTGGGAGATGAATATGAAGATAGTCCTGGGAGCCGAGAAGTTGCTCTATATATAGAAAGACCTCCGGGCCTGAGCCCGGACTTGAGCGACCAGTTGATCTTGAGCTTTGGAAGACTCATCGAGATGATAAATTTACTGCTCAATTTGTTATGCTTGCTATAATGACTCCTCAATTTCATCGTCAGAACAAAGTATTGGATCCTTATAATATGATGTTGAAATTGAAGGATCTTCATAGATCTAATCTTAGATTTCAGAAGTATGAGTTGCAAAATAAGCTCTTTCGCTCGCGTATGTCAGAGGGTACATCTGTCTAACACTACGTGTCGCAGATGATTGCTGACATCGAACAACTAGGTCACCTGGGCATTACCTTCGAGGCCGAGACTTCTATAGATTTGATCTTACAGTCTCTGCCCGATTGCTGGGGCGAGTTCATCATGAACTATAATATGATGAACCAAGAGAAAACTCTTGGAGAGTTAATGGCAATGCTGAAAGAGGCAGAGTCAGAGCTTCTGAAAGGCAAGAAGCGCGAGGCGCATCTTACTTCGACATCCAAGAAAGCCAAGGCTTGGCCGAAGGCTTCTAGGGTGTGAAAAAGAAGAAAAATGGCAAGGCTAAATCATCACAGTATTCTGGGAAGACGAATGACATATCCCAAGATGTATGCCTACACTGTGGCAAACAGGGTCACTGGAAGCGTGACTACCGTATGTACAAGGTGGACTTGAAAGAAGCGAATGCGGTCAAGGCTCCGGCTTCATGTATGTTTGTTATTAAAATAAACATGTCCACTACTGGTTTTAAAAATTGGATTTTTGATTCTGGATGTGGTACTCACATATGTACTGATGTGCAGGATCTACAGATTAGCAGGAGATTGACTTCAGGAGAGATCGACCTCCGAGTCGGAAATGGGACGAGGGTCGTCGTTTTGGCCGTTGGCACCTATGTTTTGAACCTGCCCTTGGAGCATGTACTTACATTAGAGGACTGTTATTTTGTACCTAGTTTGACTAGGAGTATCATTTCTGTATCTAGTTTAACCCGATGCGGGTATACCTTTGTATTCCGAAATACTGGGTGTTTTGTATATAAAGATGATGTTTTGATATGTACAGCGGATGTTAATAATTGTCTTTATATTTTGAATATAAACGAATCTCAAACATATAACATGACAAATAAAAGGCTCAAATTGAGTAAAACGGATGAGACTTATTTGTGGCATTGTCGTCTGGGACACATTAACAAAACTCGTATATCCACACTTTCAAAGTGTGGATACTTGGACGGATTTGATCTTAATTCATATGATGTCTATGAATCTTGTTTATTAGGCAAAGATGTACGTGCCACCGAACTGTTAGCCCTCATTCATAGTGACGTATGCGGGCCCATGTCTAGCCAGGCTAGAGGTGGATATGAATACTTTGTAACCTTTACGGATGATGCATCGCGTTATGGTTATGTTTATCTTATGAAACACAAGTCGGAAACTTTTGAGAAATTTAAAGAGTTTCGACACGAAGTAGAAAAACACACTGGCAAAAGTATTAAAATATTATTGTCGGACCGCGGTGGAGAATACTTAAGCAATGAGTTTCAAAATTACTTGAAAGAATATGGTATTCTTTCACAGTGGACTCCTCCCGGAACACCTCAATTGAACGGTGTGTCTGAACGGAGAAACTGAACTTTGTTGGACATGGTAAGGTCAATGATGAGTCGCACAGAGCTACTGATTTCCTTATGGGGATACGCATTAAACAATGCAATACCTATTTTTAATAAGGTTCCGTCAAAGTCTGCTGGACAGACTCCATATGAAATATGGACAGGAAAGAAACTGAGTTTCTCATTCCTGAAGATTTGGGGATGATGGGCATATGTTAAATGTTTGGATAGTACCAAACTAGAACCCAAATCGGATAAGTGCCTATTTGTATGGTATCCTAGGGAAACCAAAGTATTTTATTTCCACAACCCACAAGAGAACAAAATATTTGTTGCTCTCCATGCAGTTTTCCTAGAAAAGGAATTCATGAATGCAGTGGTAAGTGGGAGGAAAGTAGAACTCGATGAAAAATTAGTGATACTGCTTCTGGCACTAACCCCCTCACGGAACATGAACAGTCCATCAGAGATGAGACTATCACAAATGAGTCGCACAGAACTACTGATTTGGGAGGAAAGTATAACTCGATGAAAATATTAGTGATACTGCTTCTGGCACTAACCCCCTCACGGAACATGAACAGTCCATCAGAGATGAGACTATCACAATCTTCTAATACACAAGAACCGCGTAGGTTGGAGAGAGTCAAAAAACAACCTGAGAGGTATGAGTTTCTGATGCACCAGAAGGCATTAAGCCTATTGGTTGTAAATGGGTCTTCAAAAGGAAGACATACATGGATGGCAACGTACAAACGTACAAAGCTAGGCTTGTAGCTAAAGGGTATCGTCAATGAAATGGTGTCGATTACGATGAGACTTTTTCACCTGTTGCCATGATTAAATCCATTAGGATAATGCTTGCTATTGTTGTATATTTCGATTATGAAATATGGCAGATGGACGTCAAAACCGCTTTCCTTAACGGAAACCTTTTGGAGGATATTTATATGCAACAACCTGATGGTTTTGTCATGCAAAAACATGCAAACAAGGTTTGCAAGTTAAACCGATCCATTTATGGATTAAAGGAAGCATCGCGTTCTTGGAACCAACATTTTGATGAGATCATAAAAGAATATGGTTTCATTCAAAATGAAGATGATTCTTGTGTATATAAAAAGGTTAGTGGGAGCGCACTGACATTCATTGTCCTATACGTTGATGATGTATTTCTTCTTGGCAATGACATTCCCATGCTACAATCGGTGAAAGCTTGGCTTTCATTAAAACTATCCATGAAATACTTGGGAGAAACAGCCTTTATTCTAGGAATAATTATCTACCGAGATAGATTTAGAAAGCTGCTGGGACTCTCCTAGAGCTCAAACATTGACAAAGTGTTGAAGAGATTTAATATAGATCAGTCTAAGAGGGGGCTGCTTCCAGTGTCACATGACGTCTCTCTATCAAAGGACATGTGTCCTAAAACTAAAGATGATATAGATGCAATGAGTCGGATCCCGTATGCTTTCGCAGTTGGATCGATCATGTACGCCATGATATGTACGGGACCTGATGTCTCATATGCTTAGAGCATGTGCAGTCGCTATCAGGCCGATCGAGGTGATGGTCACTGGATTGCTGTAAATAATATCTTTAAGTATCTTAGATGAACTAATGATGATTTATTAGTCTATAAAAAGGGGAACTTGAAGTGACTGGGTTCGCTGATGCAAGTTTCCAAACCGATAAAGATGACTGTAAGTCACAATCAGGGTACATATTTTGTTTGAACAACAGAGCAGTGAACTGGAAATCTTCCAAACAAGAGACTGTTGCCGTTTCAACAACAGAAGCGGAATATATTGCTGCAGCTGAGGCAGAAAAGAAGAAGTTTGGATCCGTAAATTCCTAATTGGATTAGGAGTAGTTCCGTTAGCAGCTGAGCCCGTACCTTTATATTGTGACAATAACGGGGCTATAGCACAGGCTAAGGAACCACGGTCTCATCAACGATCCAAGCATGTACTTCGACTAATGATAAAAGTCCATATGGTTAAATCGGATTAATAAGATATGAGACAGTATTAATCCACGAACGGTTTAATCATTAAATATCCCTAGTCGTAGTTTTATCAAGACTGGACATTGATAATGCGAAATAGACTAGTATTACACTTGTGCGTGTTATGGAAGCTTAACTGCATAGTTCTCATATATTTAGGTATTGGATACTTATGCAAGTGTGATAAGAGGTTCTGTTAGCTGTTGGACCCACTCGGAATCCCATTGGTAGTATAACTATGTGTCTATGGGAATACGAATCAGGGTAGGTGTATGTGCTCTTTAACCTGCGACTTATGTCGCTATTACTTGCGACAATCAGTTTACTTTGGTATTGGTCGTCCAGAGCTTTAACAGGTTTCGTGTACGACTTTATTGGGTTTACTGAGAATCGTAGTGTATTGGATGTGATATCAAGATGGGAGTATCACTTCAGTCATATGGAGATGATGGTCACACAAGATAAAGTACTAGTACTCTTAAAAACTGCAGCTATCAGGAAAGTATGACTAGGTCATGACTTTCCGATAACAGAGACTAGTTATGCGGGATCCGATATATGCTTCGTATGGGGTAGACAAGGAGCTAGCCTTAGGCCTAACATGTGACATCCAATATTGGATCGTATTACGCATTACATTGTATTACTACGCCTGATACAGATAATATTCCTCGGCGGATATTTCTGGAGAATTGGGTAGGCACGGGGCTTTACTAGAAGCCAACCATGTCTTGTAAATCGGTGAGAACATGGTACGGGGTACGCACGTGTTCGGATATTCCGAAAACCGTATTTACTACCAACATATCCAGGAATCTCCTGGGTCTCTTCCCAAAGATTCACCAATGACATTTGACTCGAATAGAATTAATCTGGGATTAATTAAGAGAGAGAAAATTAATCTGGGATTAATTACGGCAAGAATTATATGGGATTAAATTAGTACAAAAGAGAGAACGCGATTAATTTGGAATTAATCGATAAAATAAATTTAATAGTTAAATTGGATTTTTCTATTTAATTTATTTATTGGGATAAAATAATATATCATATATATTAATTGAAATCGGATTTCAATACGAAATTAAAATTTGATTTTAATTCGAGCGAACGAATTAATTTTGAATTAATTCGTAAGCGACTATCACAATAATTTTTCTAGGCATAATTATTTAATTAAATTGGATTTAATTATATAGCGACGACAAATTTGTTTATTCAGAATTAAACAAACCCGGGCCCAAGTCTAGTTGTGTGTTGAGTAAGCCAACTTAAATTTAGAATTTAAAAGTGGTGGGACCCTCTTGACTTACATCAACTTTAGACATTTGATGGAAGTGGTTGGGCTTAATAAATTGGATTCATTAACTCACACCAATCAAGTTTTGAACTTACTATTCACCATCTCTCTTTTCCTCTCTAATGCTGTGAGCTTCTCTCTTCTTCTTGAAAATTTTTGTTTCAAAATTTGATCAAGCTAGCACTTGGAGAGTTGATTAAGGTGATAGGGAAACTCACCCTAGAATTTAACAACTCAATCAAAAATCTTGGAGCTTCATCATCTAAAGAAATTTTTGAAATTTCTCAACACATAAATGTAAGTTTTTCTGCAACTTTACTTGATTATTCACACACAAATCATGTTTAGGATCTTGGGCATGTCTTAGAGACACTAACAGCAACTTTGGCATGGTTGGGCTTCGCTATTGAAGGCCTACTATAAGTTTTTTTTGTTTTGGTAGTAGAATTTCCTATTTTTAGCTTCTTCCTCTTATATATCAATGACTATCTCCCTCAAATGTTTGAAACCTGAGATCATGGAGGTCATTCTTCTCAACTTGTTGTAGATGGAAAGTTTAGTCCCCTTGATTATCTTCTTGATCTGATCCTTCTCGGAGAGCTGTGTCTGTATCTTTAGGAGATGGCTTCTCCAAATTTCCATATACTCCATGAAACTATCGTCTAGCTTTTATTTGGTGTTCTCCAAGTCACGGAGTGACAAATCTATCTCCATGTCTATGGCGTATTAGTTTAGGAAGGCTTTCGCTAAGGCTTTCCAATTATCCTTTATTTTCTTCTCAAGTTGTGGTATCATACCACTGGTGATCCTTTTAATAACATTCCAAACATTTTCTGTACTTGATATTGAGATAATCTGGTTGTACTCATTAAAGAGACATATTGTCGTAGGTCATCATTTGGGTCTTCGTTCATGTTGAACTTCACCATTTTAGGCATCATGAATTGGGTAGGTAATTGTTCTTTAAAATCCATAGCATTGTAGTCCAGTAGATCCTCATGCTAACCCTTCATTTTCTGTGTCACCAACTATGTTTGTTCCTTCAACATTTGTAATTCAACCTCAGCCTATGACTTGGCCAATTTCCCTACAGCATATTCTGTCATGTTTTCTTCATCATCTCAATCCTACTCTTAGGCTCCTCACTCTTTTTGTCGCTAGTCTCATCCCCCACTGTCTGAATTTTTATTTGATTGGCCATAGAAATGATCAAGGTTTGTAGTTATTCTGCCATTTTGTTCACAGTGGCTTCCAGTTTGTCTATTCGGGAACTACTAATGCTAGTTATTTCTGTGAATGTTAGTTTTTTCTTGATAGTATTCATTTCTCTCTAACCCAACGCTCCACTATGATGGCTGTAACCACACGAGATTAGTATGATGCATGAATGCATGAAATATAGGGTTTTATTCATGTAACATACATCCTCATAACCTTGTCTCTCTTGCTTACGCGGTAAGTCATTGTCTATCCTAGGTTTGGCTTAACTTATGTACCAACAGGGGGTACAAAAACTCGTTCTCTTATATACTAAAGGGTAAATCTTAGTTACTTTAGTTCCATTCCACTGTTAAAAGACAAATGCTGTCCATATATAAAATGACTATGCCTAATATGAGGATCAAACCCATGTCTAAAAATGATGGACTGGTACTTCGGTAATCATGGTTATTTGGGATGTGCCGGAAAATATTTAGGAACATCCAAACGGGCCAAGACGATGCGTACTTTATGCTCTAGTACATTTGAACCTTAACCAGATACTCTAGGCCCAACAAAGTTGTCATACAAGTTGGCCTATGGACTTTTCGAAGTAATTGGCTCAAATATTTTGGAATGAAAACTTGTCCCAATTGAAAAGGCCTAACAAGTTTACGTCCCATGGTATGAGGGTCAATCCACTTCAAACGATTAGGGTCCAAACACTTGGGGAAAACAACTATTGGTTCACATGTGGGCTCATTAGGGTTAGGCTTAGGCTCTCGTTGGCGATTGATTGTCTATAACTATGTCTCCCCACCCAAGGATTTGAACAACAAATGGACACACTTTTTTATACCTCAAAGGTACATGCCAACGAGTGATGGGTATCATCACATAATGATCCACCGCCTTGAGTGAAAGCGATTTCACGATATGCAATACTATTAGGTTGGGAAGGTATGCAAAAAGAATGAAGAAATAATTCACCTCAGTCTTGCCATGGATACTATAATGAATTTTTCAGGGTCGATTCTCTATCCCTAGTGGAGTCACCACATGTAGGAGTGAAGTGGGGTTTATCACAATGCGTATGACGTCAGCAATCATGACATTGTTGGCTTACAGCCCGTAAAGAGTACGGACAGTCCTCGAAGAAATAACCGAAGAATAAAAGAGTCGACACCAAGTATAAGACTTTGGGAATGATTTAAGGCCACACTACACCCCTTTCAAGGTCTGATCTTAAACCCTTTTGGGTTCGGAATGGTCCATTACTAATGCTAGTATAATATCCAGGTTCAAATATGGATCCACATATCTTATAATGAAAGAATCACACAAAACAATTTATATTTCACACGACAAACGGACATCTATAAAAGTAATAAATGAACAATAATAATAACGAGCAAATTAAACTTAGATGGATATATCTTGGATCTGGCTGAATATATATTGTCTTTGCATGTCCGGTTAGACTTGAGTGAAGGTTGGCTGGACTTACTGCATAAACCAGTTGGATCGCAGACTCTGAATTACGTCCAAATGACAGTAAAAACAACACTAGAAGCGATTAGATCAACAGTAAAGTAGTAACAACAGAAAATAAACAGTTAACTATAAAGAAAGCATAAAAAGTATGATGGTGATGATAAACTGAAATAAGACCGCACACGTCCTTTTTCGTTTGGTACGTGGAATTTTACCCATAGTGTAAACTTAGTTGGACATATCTTGGATCTGGCCGAATATATTGCGTCTCTGTATGTCCGGTTGGATTTGAGTGAAGGCTAGATGAACTTACCACGTAAACCAGCTGGATCACAGACTATGAATTACGTCTAGATGACAGTAATAACAACACTATAAATGATTATATCAACAGTAAAACAACAACAACAGTAAATAAATAGTTAACTATAAAGAAAGCATAAATTGTATGATAATGATAAGAGATCGAAATAAGACTGCACACGTTCATTTTTTTTATGGCACGTGGAATTGTATTCAGAGTGTAAACCATATTATCATCCATTCATAATCAATTATGAAATCTATATCCAGATTTTCATCATATATACCACGGAAAACAGGCGGCCAGATGTGCCAATTGAGTAGCCAGACTTATGTATGAAAATAGTATGTCCGACCGGACATACACGATGTCTGGTCGGATATACGGCATCAAGATAAGGTAAAATGTGCGAAGTTTAAGGTTTTGGGGCCCTCAGATTGCACCTTTGAGTGTAACTCGACTTCGAGAACACTTCTGAAGGTTTGGTTTGGCTGTTAGGTCTTATTGGAGAGGGTAATTTAATGTTGATGTCCTTTCTCTATTTTTGAGCGTTCTCCAAGAATCCCGTCTTGTGTGTTTTGATCCCCTTTTTATAGTGTGTAAGGTTTGGTTAATAAAGAAAAGATCCATTTATTATGGAAATTAATTAAGAAAGAAAATAAGGTTTTATGGAAATCGGCTAAGAAAAAAGAGATAGAATCCTTCTGCAATATTTGAAATCTGACGCATATCTGACAGGTCTTTAAGTCATATCCGGTCGGATTTGATTGAGATGTCAGACCAGACATATGTGACATACAACCGGATTTTGTTGACTAACTATTTTAGATTTCTCTAGGGTTTCTTTCCCTCCAGCATTAATTCTGACAACTTTCCCAAACCTTTCAAGTGTGTTTCCATAAGAGACTCATCATCGGACTATGTGTAAAAATATAATGTCTACACTGTGGGAATAATAGCACATGATCTAATTATGTGAATATATTTCCGTACATGATAGACATATACCTACATGGCATACGTAGCCAATATTAGAACTTGACCTTAATGGATTTGGGTTAAGTTAGTTAACATAAACATATAGTTAATTAGCTTAATCAGAATATTTCTACCTAACCATCGAAAGAGACTGTAGATAGATAGCGTTCTAGGTTAATAATTCGTAACAATAACCCAATTGAATGAAAAGTGCATGAACCAATTGTTTGCGTGTTTAAGTGAAGTTACAACTCTAAGTTTTTCTATCATATAGAGTTTTCTCCCAAAAGATTTTTATTATTCTTTAGTTACTTTTCAGTTAATTAAACTAGTTTAATCTTTCTCTCTCAACTCTTTGTTTAGTTTTGATTAAATATGTTAGTTTTAATATTAATAAGATGAATAATAAGTCATTTTGAGTACGATATCCGACTTTTGTCACTATATTATTTGAGCAATATGTGCGCTTGTTAACGGTAGTAAAATCACTATAAATATAAATGTAATATATCTTTGATTGGTTTTTATAAAGGGGCCTCACCCTCAAAATATTATATGTCTACTTTTTTCATCTTAATGAATATTGTTTTGACTCAAAACGTTGCTGCACAAAGACAATGTCATATTCAATTTCCTCAAATTTATTCACAAGAAACATTCAGCAATTAAATTATTGACCGGCGTAAACACACACGTATAACGCAAGCGCACGTATCGTTCAAGTAGTATAAAAATATCGATCCCACGAGGACTTAATTCCTACTGTTGTTATTAATTGTTGAATCTATTTATTTACAAATATCTAATTGAGGGAGAAGAGAATGATTGTTTGATTGGTTGAATGTGGTTTTCCTTAATTAAAATAAATAAAATAAACAAAAGAAAATAATAAAGAAAATAACAAAAGACTCAAAGATCTAGGGTTGTGAATCATTCTAATATCTTTTAAAAGATGAAGTGATTATTTTATGTTTGTGTAATAAATCAGTTTACTAACCTGGAACACGAAATTATGCAAAAGCCTCTGTCGATGATCAGACGCAAATACCCAGTTTAACACAATTGAACCATATGTCTAAGTCAACCAAATTATATGGATTCATTAAGTTTAAGTTCCAATTATGGCTACCCCCGCCCGACAGGTATATGTCTATCCTGTAAGGAAATCTATTAAAGGGTTATCTATCCTCAAGGAAGATCGTGGGCTATTAAGTCTAAGGATGAACCTAAAATCCATATGTCTAGTTCATTTTAGATTTACCACATCAATCTTATTGGTGATCAGACAACAAGAAGCATTAAGCTTAAGACTTAATAAGTAAACCTTTAAATTACCCAAACTATAAAATAACCCTTTATAAACCGGTGATATTAGAATTCATCACAACCCCAGATAACTAACACATAACTAGGGCTAATAAAATCTTAAAAGTAAAAGACATAAAGTAAAAATGCTGAAAAGTAAAAGACATAAAGTAAAAGCTGAAAAGTAAAAAAAAAATAAAATGCTAAGGTAAAAGGAATTACTTTTACTATTACTATTTTAGATATCTCTCATAAAATAATATATAAACTTGTGATAATATTACCAACCGACCAATCTGGCGGTATCCTTTATTAGTCAGGTTTAAAACAAATTAAAATGAATTACCAACCGACCAATCTGGCGGTATCCTTTTTAAGTCAATATTTTAAATAGTGAATATATTATTTTTAAGGGAGATTAATATAAATAGTAACAGTAAAAGAATTACCTTTCACCCTAGCTGGGGAAGTTACCTCCTCATGGTTAATAGTAAAAACTGTAAAAAGTAAAAAAAAGTAAATTACTATATTAACAAAACGTAATTAAAATTATTTACAAAACTAAAAACTAAAAAAAAAAACTAAAAACTAAAAGAAACTAGAGAGAGAAACTCTCTCTTTACATCAAAGAGATAAGAGAGAGTGGTGCATCTAACTGAAATCTCGAGCTCAATTTATAGGCGCGGATAGGCATCTGGCGTCGCGACGCTGAAGCCTCTGGCGTCGCGACGCTGAATCCTTTGGCGTCGCTACGCCAGCTTCTGTCGACGTGGCACGCTCTGGTTCGTCAGTTGCAGATTCTGGATAAGATGATAAGGTGACACGTGGCGTGGTGGTTGAAGACTCAATTATTGTGACACGTGGCGGCTTCTGATTGGTCGGCTAGATTCTTATCCGCCACGTGTCAGATAAGGATTAGATAGCCAATAATTGATGCTGACGTGGCGGTTACGTGGCGACACGTGGGAAAGGGACTGTCGGCACCGTAGGATTGCGATACGTGGCACTTCCTGATTGACTGATGATGATGTGGCGCTGAGGTGGCAGTTTGACTTGGTCAACCTGGTGATGTGGCTGATGACGTGGCAATGACATGGAATGACACGTGGGACACGTGGCGATGATGACTGTCGGCACCGTAGGATGATGACACGTGGCACGGTGCATTTTAGCCGATCGGCTGTGATGGTGACACGTGGCACGGCGCACGTTAGCAAAGTCAAACTTTTCTCAGATTCTGATTTGTGGACCCGGCGTACGTTAGCACTGTTCGGCGTATGTTAGGCGTCGTGACGCTGAAGGTCTTGGCGTCGCGACACGGGAAATTACCAAAATATCATTTTCGTCCAATTTTCACTGTTTTAGCCCAAATCACCTCCAGAATGTCCTGAAATTTTATTTATCTACAAAATAACACAAAACACATCAAAATATTCACAAAACTCAAGAAAGTATACAAAATATTAAGTTAAATGAGTGGGTATTAGTGATAGATTTACCACTCATCAATTATTATGTTTTCGATGCCACCTTCTCTGCAATAAAATCACCCAATTTTTTAGGCAATTTAACCTCCCACTTCTAGCTAAAAATCAGATAAAATGACGACCAGATAAGGCGGAAAATTGCTTATTGCTAAGTAACAATAATTCTTCATCTTAGTGCATTAAAGTACAAGTGTATAAAACAAATAGTTGCAAAATATTGTATATCATATAGATTTTATAATTTGTATCGTCATACATCCACATGGACAATAGCCAAGATTATGATCGAAATTATAAAATTTAAACAACATTGTGAGGCGTTAATGGGCAAGTTCCAGTCTCCATATGTTAAAATTCTATTATTCCAAAAAAAATTATATATATGTGAGTATTTCTCTCTCTGAGAGGTGTGAGTAAATTTTCAGACTGTATTATAAGATATAATCTCCTAAAAAAAATCCAGATTTTATATACATATAAAAATATATAATTATTCTTATACAGACGTTCTCATATATCAATATTCGGACGAAATTAAAAGATAAAAAAAATATGAATTCTAATATATTAAAAATAAAATATTGTGATAAGATTCCTGTAATTTTTTTTTTTTTTATAATTTTGTGATTACCTTAGTAAGATCATAAAGTTATTATTTGAATATGTATGTATGTATATATGTGCGTGTAGAGAATTACAACCATTTCACCCCAAAAAAAATTGCGAGGCAGGCCGTACAAGCACAAGGTGGCAACTGGCAAGGCTATAAAACCCGGCCGTTACTCATCCTCTTTTTCCCTCGATTCTCCCGTTCTAATAAAAAATAATTATTTTACGACCTTTGCTTTGAGCGGTAAGTTATTGCTTTAATTTGTTAAAATAAAAAATATATTACGAGAATTTCATCGAAAGTCACAGAACTTGGAAGGTTTTCGCATCTTATCCATCTGTTAAATTTTCCTTTACCAATCTTCATTGTGAGTTGCTTGGAAGGTAAGAAAATGAGGAAAAGTTTGTAGAGAGTTTTAATAAGCCTAACATGATAGATATAGAATTACTAGTTATAAGTGTATCTAAAGTTTGTATGTTTCTGCCACAATATATCATAATTGAATTTGAAGTCAATTTTAAGATCATCATAGTTGATGTAGGATCTAAAAAAATAAATGTATTGGAAGTCCATCGATTCCTACCTCCATATATCATAATTGAAGTTCAATAAAAAATAATAATATCGGTTATTAAAACAGAAAAAAAAAATATCATACAACTTGTTGGGTTTTCTAGGTCAAACCAATATCAAATTAAGCAAAGAAATGTGCGAATACAACAAAGTAAAGTAGCGGAAATACTCACTTTGAACGGCTTTTGGATGCGATGAACACAAAAATTCTGCTCCTTGATGTATTCGGCCAAGCCCTCCTTTTGTTGATCTTCAAGCTCCAAACTTTGAGTGTTGATTCCATGCTCAAGAATTGGTTTCCCTAACACCTTTGAATGACTCCTTGGATGTGCTAGCATCTTTGATTTTGAAGCAAAATCAAGAAACAATGAGCCCTAGGCTCACGGCAAATAGAGAGAATATCGGAGAAGGCCATTCGACCATGGTGAGAAAAGAGAGAATGAATGTTGAAAATTGATTTCAAAAATCAAGTAACGGTATATCAAAAATTTGGTATTAGTCATTCATTTCTTACACAAATTGGAGTGTAAAACAAGTCATCACCCACCCACCAAATTTCATCACCATAAAGGTAAGTCAAATGACAAGTGATGTGACTTGTGATGTGACAAGTGGGCCCCACTTGATTCAAAATCTGAGTGGGCCCGCAAACACTCCCGGGCTCGGGTTTCGCTAATTCCGAATTAACGAATTTTCCGTTGCGACGTAATTAAATCAAATTAAATTAAATAATCATGCCTAGCAAAATTACTATTCACGTCGCTAGCGAATTAATTCTAAATTAACTCGTTCGCCCGAGCTAAAATCTAATTTTAATTTTGTGTCAAAATCTAATTTCGTATAATATATCGAATATATTATTTTATCGATTAATTCCAAATTAATCGTTCTCTCTCTTTAAAAAGAATTTTATCCCAGATAAAATCTCTCCGCAATTAATCATAGATTAATTTTCTCTCTCTTATAATTAATCACAGATTAATCATGTCTGAGTCATACGTCATCGGTGAATCTTCGGGAAGCGACCCATGAGATCCCTGGATATGTTGGCAGTAAATTCGGTCGTCAGAATATCCGAACACGTGCGTACCTGGTACACGTTCTTATCGATTTACAAGACATGGTTGGCTTCTAGCAAAGCATCGTGCCTACCCAATTCTCCAGAAATATTCTTAAAGGAATATATAATCTGTATCAGGCGTAGTATACGTAGTATTGCGTATATCGATCCAGTATCGAATGTCACATGCTAGGCCTGGGGCTGGAATTGTGTCTGCCCCGTACGAAGCATATATCGGATCTCTAGTAACTAGTCTCTATAATCGGATAATCATGACCTAGTCATATTATCCCGATGACTGCAGTACTAAAGAGTACAAGTTCCGTATCCTGCATGATCATCATCTCCATATGACTGGAGTGATACTTCAATCTTGACATCACACCCAATACACTACGATTCTCAGTATACCCAGAAGAGGCGTACACAGAACCTGTTAAAGCCATTGACGACCAAAACCAAAGTATATTGATTGTCGCAAGTATTAGCGATGCAAGTCTCAGATTAAGACCAAATACATCTACCGTGATTCGGACTTCCATAGACACATAGTCATACTACAAATGGAATTCCGAGGGGTCTATCCAGAGCGAAGCTGTTTCCGTACCATCGGTAAACACAACCTCCTATCACACTTGCATAAGTATCCAATACTTAAATATATGAGAACTATGTCGTTATGCTCCCACAACGCGAACAAGTGCAATACTAGTCTATTCCGCATTATCGATGTCCAATCTCGATAATACTACGACTAGGGATATTTTAATGATTAAACCTTAGTGGATTGATACTATCTCATATCATCTCAATCCCGAAATAATCATAAGGACTTTTATCATTTATGTATCTTGGTAATCCAATTACAAATGATAAAAGAGTAATTTCCTTTGTCACATAGTTAATTTGTACAACAACACCATGTTCTGTACAAATAGTGATGCTATGGGTCATAATTGTCCAACAATCTCCCACTTGGCCTATAGCCAATCACTCAAGTATCTTACACTTGAACTATGTACGGTTCGTTCAAAATTCTGCTGAGAAATAGCTTTCGTCAGCGGATTTGCAAGGTTATCATCTGATGCGATTTATACGATCATCACATCACCACGATGTATGATTCGAACGAATCAGATGAACAATTGAAGTATATACTTGGATCGTTGATGAGAACATTAATTCTTTAGCCTGTGTTGTAGCCTAGCTCAGCTGCTAACAAAACTATATCTAATCCAATTATGATTATATAGATCCAAAGTGCTTCTATTGTTGTCTCAGCTGCAGCAATATTTCGCTTTTGTTGTTTATTCGGCAACAGTATCTTGCTTGGAAGATTTCCAGCTCACTGTTCCGTTATTCAAACTCTATAGTACCCTTATTACGACTTATTGTCATTTTTGTCGGTTTGGAAACTTCCAACGGTGAACCCAGTCACTTCAAGTTCTCCTCCTCCATAAATTAAGAAAGCATCCTTAGATCATCTAAGATACTTAAGGATGTTCTTAAAATCAATCCAGTGACTATCACATGGATCGGCCTGATTGTGACTCCATATGCTCAAAGCATATGAGACACCAGGTCACGTACATCTTTTCATTGTACGAGTTCTCGGAGAGTGCTAACAACTTTTAGATATATCCCAGTAGATCTTTATTCCTAGAATAAAGGTTGTCTCTCCCAAGTATTCTATGGAGAATTTTTCCTGAAAGCCAAGCTTCACTGATTGTATTATGGGAATGTCATTTCCAAGAAATGATATATCATCATTTTATAGGACAATCATTGTCAGTGCGCTCCCACTAACCTTCTTATATACACAAGAATCATTTTCGTTTTTGAATTAAATCATAAACCATTATGATTACATCAAAACGCTGGTTCCAAGAACGTAATGCTTGCTTCAATCAATAAATGGATCGAATTAACTTGCAAACCTAGTGTGCTTGTTTTGCTACAACAAAACCGTTAGGATGTTTATAAACATCCTCCAAAAGATTTCCATTTAAGGAAAGCGATTTTGACGTTTAGCTGCCATATTTCATAAATGAAACATGCAGCATTAGTAAGCATTATCCAAATGGATTTAATCAAGGCAACATGTAAAAGGTTTCGTCGTAATCGACACAATGTTGATAACGATACCTTTTCGCTATAAGCCTAGCTTTGTACGTGGGTATGTTGCTATCCATGTTTGGTCTTCATTGAAGACTTATATAGTACCAATAGGCACAATGCCTTCTGGTACAACAACCAGTGTCCAAACTTGGTTGGTATACATTGAATCCATTTCGGACATCATGACACTTTGCCATAATATGGAGTCGATACCTTGTATCACTTCCTCATACGTAGCCTGTTCGTATTCCTCAATAAGATTGACATCTTCATGAGGTAAGATCAGAAACTCATACCTCCCAGGTTTTTTTTCTGACTCTCTCCGACTTACACGGTTTCTTGTGTATTCGAAGATTATGGTACAGTTTCATCCCTGATGAACTGTTTGTGTTCCGTTAAAGAATCGGTGCCTGTAACAGTATTACTTCGATTTTCATCGAGTTTTACTTTCCTCCTATTTACCATTGCATATAGATATTCCTCTTAGGAAAATCACATGGAGAGTAACAATTACATTGTTCTCTTGTGAGTTGTATAAGTACTATACTTTGGTTTCCCTAGGATAACCAATTATAAATTAGGCACTTATTCGATTTGGGTTTTAGTTTGGTATCACCCAAACATATGCCTAGCATTCCCAAATCTTCAGGAATGAGAAAACTCGGTTTCTTTCCTGTTCATATCTAATATGAAATCTGTCTAACAGATTTTCATGGAACCTTATTCAAAATAAGTTTTGCACTGATTAATGTGTATTCCATAGATGGAAAATGGTAGCTCAGAGCGACTCATATTAACCTTACTATGTCCAACAAAGTTCGGTTTCTCTGTTAGGACACACCGTCAAATTGAGGTGTTCCGAGAGGAGTCCATATTGAAAGAATATTATACTCTTTCAAGTAATTGAGAAACTTATTGCTTAAGTATTTTTCCACCATGATCTAACAGTGACGGTTTAATACTTTAGCCGTTCTGTCTGTCTACTTCGTGTCGAAAACGCTTTGAATTTATCAAAAGTTTCTGATTCGTGTTTCAAAAGAAACACATAACCATAACGCGATGCCACATCCGTAAAGGTTACGAAGTATTCAAATCCACCTCTAGCCTAGCTAGACTTGGGCCCACTTACGTCACTATGAAAGAGGGCTAAGATCGGTGGCACTTGCACTTTTACCAAGTAAAAGTGTTTTAGGCACTTTGCCTAATAAACTAGATTCGTAGACATCATTTGATTAGAATCAAATCAGTCCTAGTACCCACTCTCTGAAAGTGTGGATATACGAGTCTTGTTTAATATGTCCCAGACAACAATGCCACAAATAAGTCTCATCTGATTAAATCAGTTTGAGCTAGTTGTTTGTCATGTTTTCGTTTAGATTCATTTATATTTAAATATAAATATTGTTATTCACATCTAATGTGTGTTTATCTCAATGTTATCTTTATAAAAAAAACACTTAGTGTTCTAGAATATAAAGGTATACCCGCAACGTTAAACATAGATATAAAGATAATATTTCTAGTCAAACTAGGTACATTATAACAGTTTCCTAATTTAGGTACATACCCAAAGGGTAGTTCCTAAACTTAGGTTTCTACGGTTAAAACAGCGACTCTCGTCCCGTTTCCGACTCGTAGGTTCATCTCAACTGAAGTCAGTATCCTTTTAATCAGTAGATTCCGCACATCAGTACATATCTATGTACCACATCTAGTATCAAAATCCAATTTTGAAACTAATAGTGAACATGTTTATGACAAACATACTTGAAGCCGGAGCCTTGCCCCTCTTCACTTCCTTCATGTCAACCTTGTGCATACGGCAGTCACGCTCACAGTGAATCTGTTTGCCACAGTTTAGGCAGACATCTTGGGATATGTCTTTTGTCTTCCTAGAAGACTGTAATGATTTTGCCTTTGCCCCTTTTAGAAGCTCTGGCTCTACCTCCTAGAGCATAGCCATCAACTCTCCAATAGTTTACTCTTGATTCGTAATGAACCTGCCCCAGCATTCGGGTAGAGACTAAAAGATCAAATCTTTAGTAGTCTCGGCCACATAGGTAATGCCCAGCTAACCTAGTTGATCGATGTCAGCAATCATCTGCGACACCTAGTGCTCGACAGATGTACCATCTGACATATACGAGCGAAAGAGCTTCTTTTGCAATTTGTACTTCTAAGATCTAAGAATAGATCTATGAAGATCCTTTAATTTCATCATCATGGTATAAGGATCTAATCCTTAATTTTGACGACAGAGTTAAAGAGTCATTGCGGTAAGCATAACAGATTGAGCACTAAAGTTATCATCACCATGAATCTTCCAAAACTCATGCTCTACTATTTGCTCAACTTCGGGCTTAGGCCCGAGATGTTTCTCTATCAAATAGAATAACTTCTCAGTTCCCATGACTATCCTGAGATTTTATTCCCATTCTGAAAATTAAAGCCATTTTAAGACATTTTCACCCAGGATTATGTTTTAAACGCTAATCTTTCAGTTATCTTGATTCCAATAGTCCAACTATCTAATCAACAATTTCGGGTACAATTAAATATAATGATTACTATAGTTTAACTATATAATCAACTATAATTTGATTGGTCAAATTCAAATATATTGATTACTATAATCCAATTATATAATCAACTATAAATTGAAGTAGTTTGAATACAGTCCAACTGTTTAATTAAAACAACAACTAAATATTAGTCCAACTAATATATTTTTTAAATAATGACGAAAAATGAAATGAGCGCGTATTGGCAAGTATCTAAACGAAATTGCAAATTTAATACTTGCCTCCCACTATTTTTCGGTGAGCCTCTAACCCTCTGTTGATTACTCGGGAAACCTAGTTTCCTAGTGGGCTAGGATCCCGTTAAATAATAAACAACCTCGACTTTAGCCAACAAGTTGTATGATATTTAACTAGGTAGATCTCTAAGATCAATTGGATCTCATCCAATTCCTAGATCCAGCAGGTGGACATCCAAGTCCGAAACATATATCTAATATATGCTAATATATCCAATATATTCCCTAACCTTTTTCCTCTGAATCAACTAAGCCTTGGCTTTAGCACAACAAGCTTAATGATTCCGGTTAAGCGGGACCTATTGACTTTGGAAAGCTTCGTAATCGATGTCGATGGACAGGAAGTGATCTTGACTTTGGCCAACAAATCACAACTTGGACAAGACATGCGATATGGAACAAAGCCTTCATGATTCAAACACATCCGCGATGGAAAAAGGTCTTGACTTTGGCCAACAAACCAGTGCCAATCTTGGATCTTGAGAGAGAATCACTCAATGGAAGGAAAACGCTTAATATTTGTTGAGGGTTTTTCACGTAATTGGCAACCAATTAATTATCTTTGATTAGGTCTCATCATACACCCTTAAGCATGCATTCTAAAAGCATAATAAGGCGCGGTAAATAAATTAATAATGATATGCGGATGGATATTTAAAATATTTTGTTCCTAGAATAAATCTCTCCCTTTCCTCTCTCCAGCTAGCACAAATCTTACTTCTACCCAATTACATAACACTTCTAAAGAAACCTCATTTACATTGAGGGGAATAGGTGAGAAGAGAAATACAAAGAGTCAATAGGTAAAAGGCTGGACACGCACGTCCAATTTAATAAATTCTAAATTTATTACAACAATTTCCAAAATTGCCCTCACCCATCTAATATCCATCTGATATACATTATTCATACATCACATCCACGTATTCACACAAAGCATGTTATCAATCAATCTAATCCAATTAATTAATATTTGATTAATGATCATCCAATGTTCAAACAACGATTTGATTTGCGCGAGTCCAACTAGTTTAAAGAATAAGTACTCAAAGTACGAATTCTTGAATTATATCAAACTACAATATTAAATCCAATTTAATTTGTATTCAATACTAATTCTTTATTTAATTCCAAATTAAATAATTACACTTTATTAATGACCTTTGCGATTTAGATTCTAAATCTAATCTTAACGGGTCTCAAAGCCCAATTAACATTCAATGTCAATTTAATTAAAGTCCAATGGGCTTTCAAATTAATATAAGGAATGGACTTTGGCAACCAAAGCCACAAGGGAATCATCCTTTGCCAAAAATCAATTTAGGCCCATTAGGCCCAAATAAAATATTTAAAGGCCCAATATATTATATTTGGACTTTATGGAAATGGTTTTAGGCCCAATTGGATCCAACCAATTAACCAAAACCAAACTTGGCCCAACCAAGCCCAAAAAGCCCAAATACAATATTTTTAGCCCAATTCCAAATTAAGCCCAACTAATTAAATTAAAATATTCCAAATATCATAATTTAATCAATTAAAGTGTATAGCCATAATTAATTATTTAAATCATTATTTCCAAAATACCAATTTACATAATTATTCATGCTTTAATTAACCAACTTATGTCCAAAACAAATTGAAGCAAAATCAATCCCAACATGCACTTAAGGCTCTCGGCAATTAGGGAATTTTTTTATCAATTTTGATTTCAATCCAATTAAATCACAAATTAATATATCCCATGCATTTTAAACATATCAAATTGTCTAAAATTGAAAATCACCAAGAGCTTAGGGCTCCTACACCATTAGGCCAAGGCACCAAATTTGGGGAAAATTAATCCAATTAATTTTTCTTCAAATTGATCATGCACAACTCAAAGTTAACATATTATAAGCATGCTCAAACAAAAAATTTACCAAAAACATGCTCAAATCAAAAAATACCCAAATTAAAGTTAAGAACCCAAAATTTCAATTTCATGTTCAATAACCGCTCTGATACCATTGTTGGGTTTTCTAGGTCAAACCAAGATCAAATTAAGAAATGAAATGTGCGAATACAACAAAGTAAAGTAGCAGAAATACTCACTTTGAACGGCTTTTGGATGCGATGAACACAAAAATTCAGCTCCTTGATGTATTCGGCCAAGCCCTCCTTTTGTTGATCTTCAAGCTCCAAGCTTTGAATGTTGATTCCATGCTCAAGGATTGGTTTCCCTAACACCTTGGAATGACTCCTTGGATGTGCTAGCATCTTTGATTTTGAAGCAAAATCAAGAAACAATGAGCCCTAGGCTCACGGCAAATAGAGAGAAAATTGGAGAAGACCATTCGACCATGGTGAGAAAAGAGAGAGAATGAATGTTGAAAATTGATTTCAAAAATCAAGTAATGGTATATCAAAAATTTGGTATTAGTCATTCATTTCTTACACAAATTGGAGTGTAAAACAAGTCATCACCCACCCACCAAATTCCATCACCATAAAGGTAAGTCAAATGACAAGTGATGTGACTTGTGATGTGACATGTGGGCCCCACTTGATTCAAAATCCGAGTGGGCCCGCAAACACTCCCGGGCTTGGGTTTGCTAATTCTGAATTAATGAATTTTTCGTTGCGACGTAATTAAATCAAATTTGATTAAATAATCATGCCTAGAAAAATTACTATTCACATCGCTAGCGAATTAATTCTAAATTCACTCGTTCGCCCGAGTTAAAATCTAATTTTAATTCCGCGTCGAAATCTAATTTCGTATAATATATCGAATATATTATTTTATCGATTAATTCCAAATTAATCGTTCTCTCTCTTTAAATAGAATTTTATCCCAGATAAAATATCTCCGCAATTAATCATAGATTAATTTTCTCTCTCTTATAATTAATCCCAGATTAATCATGTCCGAGTCATACGTCATCGGTGAATCTTCGGGAAGCGACCTATGAGATCCCTGGATATGTTGGCAGTAAATTCGGTCGTCAGAATATCCGAATACGTGGGTACCTGGTACTACGTTCTTACCGATTTACAAGACAAGGTTGGCTTCTAGCAAAGCACCGTGCCTACCCAATTCTCCAGAAATATTCTTAAAGGAATATATAATCTGTATCAGGCGTAGTATACGTAGTATTGCGTATATCGATCCAGTATCGAATGTCACATGCTAGGCCTGGGGCTGGAATTGTGTCTGCCCCGTACGAAGTATATATCGGATCTCTAGTAACTATTCTCTAGAATCGGATAATCATGACCTAGTAATATTATCCCGATGACTGCAGTACTAAAGAGTACTAGTTCTGTATCCTGCGTGATCATCATCTCCATATGACTGGAGTGATACTTCCATCTTGACATCACACCCAATACACTACGATTCTCAGTATACCCAGAAGAGGCGTACATAGAACCTGTTAAAGCCCTGGACGACCAAAACCAAAGTATATTGATTGTCGTAAGTATTAGCGATGCAAGTCTCAGATTAAGACCAAATACACATACCCTGATTCGGACTTCCATAGACACATAGTCATACTACCAATGGAATTCCGAGGGGTCTATCCAGAGCGAAGCTGTTTCTGTACCATCGGTAAACACAACCTCATATCACACTTGCAGAAGTATCCAATACTTAAATATATGAGAACTATGTCGTTATGCTCCCACAACGCGCATAAGTCCAATACTAGTCTATTCCGCATTATCGATGTCCAATCTCGATAATACTACGACTATGGATATTCTAATGATTAAACCTTAGTGGATTGATACTGTCTCATATCATCTCAATCCGGAACTAATCATAAGGACTTTTATCATTTATGTATCTTGGTAATCCAATTACATATGATAAAAGAGCAATTTCCTTTGTCACATAGTTAATTTGTACAAAAACACCATGTTCTCTACAAATAGTGATGCTATGGGTCATAATTGTCCAACACAACTCCCAAAAAAAAAACAACAACAACAACAAAACAAAATTAACTCAGACCTCAATTATAAGATGAGAAAGTGTGTATTGTAATTTAGATTTTTTAATTAGTTGGACTTGTGGGTATTAGTCAGAAACAAGATAATCATTTTTTAAGATATGGTTTTAGAGCGCATCCTTAACGACCATATTATTATTCTTTAATATAAGATTATGTTCTGATAGCATTATCTTGAAAGTTCATAATGAAACTAGAGAAAAAAGAGAGGGTTAAATGAAAAATATATAAGATGGGATTCGCAATTCACCCTACTTTTATATATATTATTCATGCCCTATTACTGCTCTCTCATATCCAACACACACTGTAGTTTATGTTGGGGTTTTCTCAAAGGCGCATGTGGAAGCACTGTTCGGGTAAAATTATAACTTTAAAAACTTTTTTTAAACTTATCTAATAAATTATTCAATATCTAATATGAATAATTCATTCATATTTCACCTAAACATATTTATTCGATATCAAATAACGACATAAATAAGTTAGAAACACTACGAAACTTTTACGAAAATGTTTTTCCGCAAAATGGCATAAAACGCGTTTTTGTCCAAACCGACCAACCAACACACATGGGGGATGCCCAGGTCAGCTCCAATAGTACTTGGGAAATTTATGGGCTGCCCGAACAGTGACCAATTCACTATTTGGACAGCGAACACCCGTAAAGCCCAAAACTCACCTGTAACACCGTTTTCGCGTATTTCAACTCCGAAACATTTTCTGCCAATTGTTCCAATGCCCAAAACACATTCAATACATTTATACAGCATACGTTTCATCAACAATATCACAGAAATTTCGGATCTGATTTGGTAACCAAAATTATCATTTTTCATGCTTTAAATCTAATTTTCTCAACATTAATCATATTAATACTTACACCAACCAAAGTCACCACAAATGAAGAGCTCAAGAATAATTCCAGGAGTTACAAGAGTGGTCATAACACTCTAGAATGGCAACATATCATTAAATGATAAAATTGAACTAATATTATTCAATCTAACTTCACACATGCATATAGCCTCAAAATCTATCCTCCAAATAAAAAAGCCCCAAAATCTAAGAAAACAAAAAACCCTAGAACTATTCTAGATGTTCAAGAATAAGAAACAAGCTTTCTAAGTTTAAGATTACTGAAGATTACCTCAAAATCTCCAAATTTCCTTAAACTTTCTTCTTGATTTCTTGACTTTCTTCCTTGTTTCTTCAAACAAATTTTGGGAGCTTTCTTCTTGATGAGATTCAGCCATGGCTTCCATTACAAGGTAAAAGAAAATTTTTAAGTTAAAAAATAATGGTCATGACTGACTTAGGAGGGACATTTTGGTCATTTGTTCATTTTAATCAAATTAAATAATAATAAGTTTTAAGTTAACAAATCCAATTTGTAAACTTTAAGCTTAAAAGAATCATGCCACATGTAACCAATAATAATCTAACATATTGCATAATAATTATTTAATATTGATATAATTTAATTATCTAGATATTTAATATTTAAACACCTAAATAATTAATTAATGTGATTATTATTATATATGTATTTTATTTACATTAAATAACAAATACATATATTAATGGCATGTGTCAAAATCTCATTTGACAATTAATTAATATGTATCAATTCTAATATTGTATCAAATACAAATACACATTAATTATTAATTGACCAAAATCCTCTAATGCATGTATTTTCGTTTAACCGATTAAACGATTCGAATTAACTCATTTAATCCGATAAAGTATTATGAATAATCTGTATTATTCATAATGCGTAGCCCAAGTGCTCAACGAGTACACTTAATATTGTGGGAATCTTTAAGTTTAGGTTTATCCGTCATGGAATCCAATTTCGTGTCCATAATTCACCCACTTATGAATTATGACGATCACGAATAATCTCGCTAAACTATGCAAGTCGAGGTCATTACATACATATAATCCCTCTGTCATAGGCTATCAATGTTATATCGGGAATATAGATAGAAACGTCAAATCCCTAAGGTATAACATAGTCGACTTTCAGATTTACGATCTCCAATTAACACTTGGAACTCACTTCTGAACTATACCACAGCCTTGGATTTACTATATAGCAAACACGTTTAAGATACTTATGCCCTGTATACATGACTGACGGATTCTATCTGATACTCATAGGATATCATGAGTATCAGTCCACACCTAACGAACAAGCGGATGTTTGATCTAAATAGATCGGTGACGTGACTGCAATCAAAGTGTGGAGGATGTCTCATATATCCACAGTGGTATCTCAATTCGAAGGACCACTATACTACTCGACTCGAGAAGATTACTATTGACGTTAGTGTACCATCTATTAGGAAATCTTCGGTGAGTCGTTCCGTGTTTATCAAATAAACACCTACACGTCTATACGAGTCTCTCAAGACTCATGGTTCATTGGGATAAACCATCGGACCAAGTCTCAATATACAATATGTACTGGTCTCAGCAGATTTTACTAACCGACCCGTGTCAGTAAATCTTAACCAGGAACTTTATTTGAGAATATACAACTTATAGTGACGCTTCTTAATGTCAATTACAAAACTACGTTGTAACAACGCACTATGTTGTAAATCCTGGGGCTTTATCTAATATATACGTATCACTAAATCAGATTTAGTTTCAATCTTATCGTAATTAGATCAAATACGTATATAAAAACAAGAGGTGCAACCATAAAAAAATGAATATTATGGAAAAAAGGAATTGTTCGTATTCATGAATCAAACATAAATACGATCCGGATTGGCTCTCCGAGCACCAACCATAACAATTTCTCTCACTTGCTCTAGTGTCAATCCATGGTATCATACACACATCTCAATATGTATCGCATACACATGGCCCTCAAGATTTAACCTAGCACTCAAGAGGTAGGCAATAACCAGTAGGACTGTTATAATATTTTGAGTTTGTCCAATAAACCCAATCGTTTCCCTTAGCCAGCATCATTCATATATTGTATAACCTAAGTTATACAACAATATGACTCTGATGCGACATCAATATTGTGCTACAGTTACTGAGTTGTCTATCTATTTAGAGATCAAATCCAAAATACTACGCAGACAACTGCAAGCACAACAATAATATCAAAACTTCTAATCTATAAGGTCACTTTGCAAGTTCATAAGTCAATGCTTCATAAGTTACAACTAATTCCACTAATATAGTACAATCATATGTGACACTCCCACTGCATCTTTTCTGACTCTATATGATATAGACCATCTAATATCATAATTAGACTCAAAACTAATTTGACTCTAATGGTTGCAGATTATATTCTCCATGAATAAGAAACTCGTTATTAATATCTCAAAGATAACAAAGAACATGTTTTAAGACCCATCCTATAGCCTACATGGTATCGAAAATAGCTCGTAACAATTATGATTAAATTGATATCTTTAATCGCATTTTATATAGTATTAATTATGCCATCATCATTTGATTCATAAGATTGACTAGACATTCTAATCAATTTCTCTTTTGACAAACGAATCATCCTTTACGAAAGATAAATACTATATAAAAGAGACACACTAACTGTCAAACATTTATACTAACTGTCACACAGATAGTTTTGCTGTGTAATTTATTAGATTATATCTAATGCATGACTAATGAGAGTATCTCACTGATCGGTGAAATCACTTACGTAACGCAAGTGCACATATCGCTCAAGTAGTATAAAATGTATCGATCCCACGAAGACTTAATACCTTAGCTATTAATTTATGATGTTAAATGCTTACGAGTATCTAATAGATTGATTGTTGTTTGGATGGTGATTTTTGTCTGAAAACAAGTAAATAAAACAGTACGAAAGTAAATTAAAGGAAAATTCAATATTATAAAACTATCTAGGGTTGTGAATCATTCCAATATCTTTTAAAGATGAAGTGATTATCTCATGTTTGTGTAAAATAACGGTTTATTAACTTGGAACACGAAATTATGCAAAAGCCTCTGTCGATGGTAAGATGCAAAGACCCAAAGTAATCCAATTAATCATATGTCTATGTTAACCAAATTAGCTAAATTCATTAAGATTAAGTTTCAATTGCGGCTACCCTCGTCTGACAGGTATATGTCTATCCTGGAAGGAAATCTACCTAAGGGTCACTATGCCCCAAGATGAGATCGTGAGCTATTGAGTCTAAGGTTGAAACCTAAAATTCCTTCATCAAGTTTATTTTAAGTTTACCAAATCAATCTTATTAATGGCCAGTTAACAAGAAGCATTAAGCTTAAGACTCAATAAATAAACATTTATATTACCTAAGACACAAAATAACCACTTCTAAAACGGTGATATTAGAATTCATCACAACTCTAGATAAAGGGTTTAGTTACCACACATATCTAGGAATATTAAAGACATAAACAAAGTAAATGACATAAAGTAAAGCTTGGAAATTAAAAAGATAAATAAACAATAAAAGAAAATGATGGGGGTTAGATGATCCACTTTTATTACTTCTAATTTAGATATCTCTATTATTATAATTTATAAACTTTGCATGATATAACCAACCGACCATACAAATGGTATCCTGATTAAGTCAAATTTATGATTAATTCCAACTGACCATAAATGCGGTATCCAATTTAGTCAGGTTAAAATCAATTTAATTAAGTCTAACTGACCATAAAAGTGGTATCCCATTAAATCAGGTTTTAAAATATTTTATATATTATAATTAAGGGAGATTAATCTAAATATTAGTAATAAAAGCTTTACCCTTTACCCCAGCAGAGGGGAGTTACCTCCTCATACTTAAAAGTGAAATAAAGAAAGAACTATTGCATAAAATAAAAATTAAATACAAGAAAGTTGTAAATAAACAAACAAGATACAATCTTCTTAGTATTCTTAAGGAAATCCCCATAAGAAAGTATCGATTTTCCTTCTGATTTCAGCTTCAATTTATAGGCAAAATTCTGCCCCGCGCGTCGCTACGCGCCGTTGATTCGATGAAATGATGACACGTGGCTGTCAGTAGAATTATTGGCTTGGCGTCGAGACGTGTTGAGGGTTATGCTTCACGACGCGGGCTATAGTGATGACATCAGCGATGACACGTGTCGATAGGCTGCATAATTATGGCGTTTGGCGACGCAAAGGATGTTACGCGTCGCGACGCGTGGATATGAAATTTTCCAATTTGCCCTTTTTATCTGAATTTCACCGTTTTAGCCCCGATTCAATTCCAGTGAGTTTCGAAACTTTATTTATCTGCAAAATAACACAAAACAAATAAAAAATATTCACAGTACTCGAGAAACTAAACAAAATATCAAGTAAAAGGGACGATAAATACTGATATATTTACTGCTTATCACACCCCCAAACCTAACATTTTGCTAGTCCTCGAGCAAAACAACAAAATAAAATACAATAAACAACTTTAAAATAAAATTAAACTAACTCACTTTCGTAGGGATCACGGTTGCATTTAGCATATGCAACAAGCCTTTAAACCCCTAGGTCCCTAGTGGACGAGTTGTATTATTGTGAGGGCTTACAGAGAGGATACCCACAAACGTCAAATGCACACAAAAGCAAAAAGATTAAACAAGTTAGTGACTAAACAAGTGAAACTCTTATCCAAGTTAATAGATGTTTTCTTTCTTTCTAAATTATCAAATAACTAAATTCTCCGATTATTTTTACCATTCTCCATATACACAACCAACAAGGTATTAATCAAATCATTGTGCCCATAATATTCATAAGTGTAGTTGAAAAGAGAGTAATATTTTTGTCCTAAAATTATATCAGAATTCACACTTTTTTAAGCAATGGTTTTTTTTTATTTACAACATCTTCAATCCATGTAACGAGCTTTGGGCCAGTGACTCCCAAACCAGTTGGCTTTAGGGCACGAGGTGCTAAAACACCCTTACAGACTTAATTAATCGGATTTCATATATATATATAAATATATATATATATATATATATATATATATATATATATATATAATATATATATATATATATATATATATTATATAACATCTTCAATCCATGTAGTGAGCTTTGGCCAGTGACTATCAAGCCAGTTGGCTTTAGGACACTAGGTGTTAAAATACCCCTACAGACTTAATTACTCGGATCTCAGATGTTTCTTTTTTTTTCATCGCTTTTTTAGATGCTTCCTCCAATTAAGCTAGAGCACTGAATATTACAAACTTTTCAATTACAACTCATGGCCGTATGTTACCATGCATGTTGATAATACATGTCAACTGAGCATATGAAGATCCAATTTAGTCAGTATTTGGAGAATTCATAAATTAAATAATTCAAAAGGAAATAAACAAAAAATTAACTTGTTACGAAATAGGTTGAGATAGTCTAAATAGTGGAAATTCATTACTCAGCTATCTAACATCAATTTCACCTGATTAGTCAAGTTAAAAACACAAAAACAAAATATTTTGTATATTTTTAATTTTTTAATTTTTTTTTTGAATTTTGGAAAATTTTTGACTAAAAACCAAGCATAAAAAACACAACGAAACAAATAAAAATAAGATACTAATCAACTATTCCCCTCCCCCAAACCTAATTGAGACATTGTCCCCAATGTCTAAAAAGTAGAAGAAGAGTTTAGAAGACAGTACCTGGTTAGCTGAAATTCTACATCTAAAAAGAAAATTAAAGGTTAAGATCCAGATTTATTCGACGCTTCTTACCACGATCATTATCGGACCAGTTTATCTTGGAAATGATATGGTCAATTTATGGTTCAAAGGCTAAGAGTTGGTCAATTAAATCATGGGCTGTTCTGGTAGTGAAGAGGATTTATGTTTATGTTTATTTATTTTCTCCGTCATTTTTTTCGTTCTTGCATGTTTTTTTTATTCCCTGCATGTTTTGTGTCTTGCATGTTTTGTGTGTTTTATTTTTGTGCATTTTTTTAATTAAAAAATGAAAAAAAAAGGAAAAAGGAAAAAATGAAAAAAATATATTAGTCTAATGATGAGATTGTTTGACTTAGTAGAAAGTTCTAGGAAAAGATAAATGCTAATTTCACTTTTATCATATACTTTGAACCTAATATCTAGGTAAGACTCATATGCACTTAAAAAATAGTTCTGTAGCAATTAGATAATAAGGAATTGACAAAGTGACTAGTTAAAATAATCGGTGGTTGATGAATGACCGTTTGCCTGAATATCTGTTTCTGTCTGTAGTTATTTTTTATATGAGGAATAATGATAAAAAAATAGTGTATATTAATAAATAATAACCGAGATCTGAGTAATTAAGTTTGTAAGGGTGTCTTAACACCTAGTGCCCTAAAGCCAACTGGCTTGGGAGTCACTGGCCCAAAGTTCGTTACATAAATTAAATATGTTATATAAAAAAAAACATTCGATATCCGAGTAATTAAGTCCGTAGGGGTGTTTTAACACCTAGTGCCCTAAAGCCAACTAGTTTGGGAGTCACTGGCCCAAAGCTCGCTACATGGATTAAAGTTGTTACAAAAAAAAATCGCATACCTCACTTTGCTTATATTGTAGTAGACAGAACAATTTTAGATAGTTAAGTTGTGTGCATTTTATTGACGTTTGTGGGTATCGTCACTGTAAGCCCTCACGAGACTACAACTCGTCTACTAGGGACGCCTAGGGGTTTAAAGGCTTGTTGCATACGCTAAATGCAACCGTGATCCCTACGAAAGTGTCTTAGTTTAATTTAGTACCCACAAACGTCAATAAAATGCACACAAAAGCAAAAAGATAAAAGAAACAAATGAAAAAGAAATAAAAGAAAATAATAGCTATATATACAATGTCCTCAAATAATGTTTAGCAATAAAGTAAAAGGAACCTTCAAAATGTATACTACAACTAAAATCTTTTCCTTTGAACAAAGTATCTAAATCAAACTCTGAGTGTGTGTGTGAATAGCACTGTAAACAGCTTCGACTCTAAGTTATTAACTAGGTGAGTTTATCTCAATTCTCAGTAGTTAATGGCAAACCAACCTGACTTTCTAAAAATTGTTATGTAACTACAATATTTGCAAAGTGAGGTATGTGATTTTTTTTTTGTAACATCTTTAATCCATGTATCTAGTTTTGGGCCAGTGACTCCCAAACCAGTTGGCTTTAGGACACTAGGTGTTAAAACACCCATACGGACTTAATTACTCGGATCTCGAATATTTTTTTTCTATATATATAATATATTTAATCCATGTAGCGAGCTTTGGGCCAGTGACTCCCAAACCAGTTGGTTTTAGGGTACTAGGTGTTAAGACACCCCTACAGACTTAATTACTCGGATCTCAGATGTTATTTATTAATATACACTGTTTTTTTATCATCATTCCTCACATCAAAAATAGCTACAGACAAAATCAGATATTCAGGCAAACGGTCATTCATCAACCACCGATTATTTTAACTAGTCACTTTGTCAATTCCTTATTATCTAATTGCTACAGAACTATTTTTTAAGTGCATATGAGTCTTACCTAGCTATTAGGTTCAAAGTATAGGATAAAAGTGAAATTAACATTTATCTTTTCCTAGAAATTTCTACTAAGTCAAACAATCTCATCATTGGACTATATATTTTTTTTTTCATTTTTTCATTTTTTTCATTTTTTCCTTTTTTTGTCATTTTTTTAATAAAAAATATGCACACAAAATAAAACACACAAAACATGCAAGACACAAAACATGCAGGGAATAAAAAAACATGTAGGAACGAAAAAAATGACGGAGAAAACAAATAAACATAAACAACCTCACCCCCAAACCTAAATCTAGTATTGTCCCCAATGCATTACAAAACAAAATAAAGATAGAAGAACAATGTTACCGTGATTTCGTTTATGGGCCATTTAACTTTTTTTTTGGCAAAATCGAGTCATGTGATGAATATATCCACTAAGACGCGTATCGAGAGTTGACTTTTTACTCCGCCGTCTCTACTGAATTGACTTTTTAAATTCCTGATTTTGTTAAACTTTATTCCGTGACAACCTCATTTTCACTGGTTTGCTTTGCTTTAAGTGCTCCGTCTATGTTTTTCCCTGCAAAAATAACACACAAAATTAAAAACTCTACAACATGTATACACAAAATATAAAAATAAAAATAAAATTTTTTGCTAGGGTTGCCTCCCCGTGAGCGCTAAATTTATTGTCTTCTGCTAGAAGTGACTGAAATCCATCTGTCAAGGAGGTTTCAGCGTGGTTTTGGATGTCTGATTGAAGACAATCCCATGAGCGTTGCTTTTGAAGGGTCTCTTCCAACGGTAAAGTGGCAAAAAGAATTTTATCTCTGTCAGTGCTTGTGCCACCTTCTTAAACTTTGTCGTTCCAGTGGTTCCTGAAAAGAAAGAAAGAAAATAAGGAGGTCTCTTATGGTGCTTGACTTTGAATGAGAGTTCCATTCTGTCAAGCTTCTGGGCGGTGTCCTTGATTTTTACTCCCCAAAACAGTGATATGTCTCTTAAATGCATGAGATCTTCAATATGGTTAAGCATTTGCTCCTCCATTTGTGCATCATTTTGCTCAAATTTTTCTTCACAAATGTATTTTAGTATTTCCGCATTCAGATCTTCATCTGTCATCTGTGAAATGCCTGCTCCATATGTGTCAACCTGAGGATGCAAAGATATATCTAATTGTATGCATTCATCCTTTGTGGTTTGTATAAACGGTTCAGGTAGCTCTTCCTCAAACATCATTGCAATGCATGCTCCAAGATCTTCATTTTGAGGCTGAAAAGTTTTATCCTCACTTGAAGTTGGTACAGACAACTCTGCTTTTTTGATCCTCGTCAGAGTCCGATGAATAATAAAAATCAAATCAAGATTCTGTTGGTTCGGGCTCCAAAACTGATACCTCAGATTCTTGATACTGCTCAGCCTCTTCCTCTGTTAAGGTGTCATTGTGAAATGCTTGGTACTCGAAGGCTTCATCAGTTTCATCTGAAAATACTCATTGAGGTATGTAGCTCTGGTTTTCTGTTAATTGTCTCGCTTGATATGTTATTCTTTATAAGGTTGCTACTTGGTCCTCTATTTGACTCTGAAACATTTCCGCCATTGCATCCAACTTTTCTTCTTGCTTTTTGATCCAATCTTTGAGCAATTCAATCACCTGATCTTCCTATGATGGTTCTAGTTCTTGATGAAGATCGTAGGTAGATGGTGGATAAGATGGAGAATAAGGTTAAGTGAAATATGATGGTTCATCATACCATGAAGGATGTTGATAGTTCTGCCACCCTGAATTATAGTAGTGATTTATGCTCGGGTGGTTACCATCACATATCTCACATCTCTCCATTGCGTTCTGTTGAGAAAATGTTGTGTTGAATGGCTCTGACATCCAAGGATAGTTGTAGGCTGGACAACAGGCCTCAGAAAACCGGATTGTTGCTCCCTGATTTGGGGTGTATCTTCACCTCGTAAAGCTAGTAATTCTTTTATCACCCAATAAAGACCTATTTCAACCACCTGAAAAATAAAAGAACGAAATAAAAATTACAGATAAAAATAAAGAAAATTAGATACAAGTAAAATAGATAGCTTCAATATTAATAACTCACGAAAAATAAGCCCCCGACAACGGCGCCAAAAACTTGATCGGTGAAATCACACAAGTAACGCAAGCACACGTATCGTTCAAGTAGTATAAAAATATCGATCCCACGAGGACTTAATTTCTATTGTTGTTATTAATTATTAATGCTAAATGTTTACAAGTATCTAATTAAAGGGAGAAGGGAATGATTGCTTCTGGTTGGTTGAATGTGGATTTGCGAAATAAATAAAAACACAAAAGAAAATACTAAGGAAAATAAACAAAAGACACAAACATCTAGGGTTATGACTCCACACAATATTATTCTAATGATGAATTGAGTCTCTTATATATTTGTAATAACTTAGTTTGCTAACCTGGAACACGACGATATGCAAAAGCCTTTGTCGATGGTCAGATGCAAACACCCAAATAACCCAATTAATCATATGTCTATGTTAACCAAGTTACCTGAATTCATTAAGTTCAAGTTCCAATTATGGCTACCCCCGCCTGAAAGGTATATGTCTATCATGGAAGGAAATCTATTAAGGGTTATCTATCCTTAAGTGAGATCGGGAGCTATTGAATCTAAGGCTGAAACCTAAAATCCTTTTTCCAAGTTCATTTTAAGTTTACCCCATCAATCTTATTAGTGATCAGACAACAAGAAGAATTAAGCTTAAGATTCAATAAACAAACCTAAAGTATTACTTAATATATAAAGAAAATCAATTATTAAACTCGTGAATATTGTGATTTATCACTTTCTTAGAATAAAAATAAAATGTTGGGGGTTAGGGGATCCACCTTTGCTATTTCTAATTTAGAAATCTCCCTTATTATAATATAGAAATTATCAGTGATATTACCAACCGACCATATAGGCGGTATCCTGATTAAGTCAAATTTTCAATTAAGTCCAACCGACTATAAAGGCGGTGTTACTATTTGTCCATAATCCAGCAATATAGGTGGTAATCATCTGTCACATAAAGACCGCCCATATAGGCAGTGTCACATTATGTCAAATAAATAAAAATCAACAATTAAGGTGGTAAAACCTTTAGTCCATATTATTAAATTATAATTTCCATATTATAATTAAGGGAGATTAATCTAAACTATAATAATAAAAGTTTTATCCTTCCCCCAGCGGAAATTTAACTACTAAACATAAAATAAAAATAAAGAAAATAAACTACTACTATTACTGAAAATAAAAATACATAATTTAAATTACAAAAATTAAACACACAAGATACAATCCTTAGATCCTTATTAGAACCTTAAGGAAAGTATGAAATTTACAAATGAAATGGTTTGGTATTTATTGGCAAAGAAAAGGCTTCCACCAATTTCTCCACCAAACACTCCACAAAACACTCCACCAAACACGCCACCAAACACTCCACCAAACATGGCACTAAACATGGCACAAAACACTCCACCAAACATGCTAGCATGTTTGGTGGAAGTTTGACAATTTTTATTTTTGGATAATGACTTTAGTAATTAAACATAACATAATTTCAGATTGTTCATCACTTTCGGTCATGCCAACTTCATAATTTGAAAATCTTATGAACTTTAAAGTTGTAGATCTTTGAGTCTTCTTTAATCTGGAACTTGAATCAACTCAATCTGATATCGGAGTAGAACGTTATGACCAAAATACGAAAATTACGTAAAGTTGAAATTTTTGAAATTTTACTTCGTTAGAACGCAATTTCAAGTTTCCAATCTCCAAAATCAAAATGTCAAGTCCAGTTTTTACCCTTATTTGTTCCAAATTTCATCCTGATTGATTTCATTAAGTCCCGATTTTATTTTATCTACAAAATAAACAAAAAAACATCAAAATGTTCATCAAACCCGAGAAACTAAATAAAATATTAGGTCAACGGGGCGGGATATAGTGATATGTTTTCCGCTCATAAATTTCTTTTACAGGTTTTGAAACGAACCCATTTCTCCGGGCATCATCAAGAAATACACAAAGAAAGTCATAAAATCCATCAGCATTAAACATTCTAATTGGTTTCTGGTGTATGCTCAAGTTCGCCCAAGATAGTACTGTAAAAATTTCCTCCATCGTGCCCAAGCCACCTAGCAAAGCAATAAAAACATCAGCACGATTAATCATTTCAACAAGTCATTTAGACATACCTGGCACAATGCATTCCTCTTCGTTTGATGGTCCTATAAGATTCGTTTCTACCAAAGGTTTTGGGATGATTCCCAGAACTTGATTACCTCCTTCCTGTACGGCCCTTGAAACGCACCCCATTAGTCCATGGTTGCCACCGCCATATACTTGGTGCATATTCATTTCAGCTATGACTCTACCCAATTCATGTGCTGCCTCAACGAACTATGACTTAGAACCAACACTAGTATCGCATAACACACATATGTTAACAACTTATCTTCTTGAAGTTGCTTCCATTTTTTTTATTTCTTTCTCAAATCTAGATGTCTTCAAGAGTGCAATGATGAGCTGAATATATAGAACCTGAAAAAGGGTGAGTAATAATAGCACTAGTACCTGCCAAATGAAAATTATTAGTTAAACAGTAAAATAAATCGTGAAAGTCAAAAAGTCTGGATCCTGTCAGAGAAAATAAAAGATAATAACAAAATATATTACAATTATTAGTTAAAGACAAATAGATAATAATATTTACAAGATGTAACGGCTTGAATGATGTCTATGCGTCAGGGAGAAGCTTCCCATCCAATTTTCTTATAAATTGGCAAACAAGGTCTTTTAAAGTCAGATTCCTGAGACTTAATTGTTGTCTTTCTTTTCGAAACTGGGTATGTAACATGAAAATTGTGTGATACACATATCCACTGGGATGCTTCTCAAGAGTCAATGATATGTCATCCAAAGACTCCATACTCATTCCATCCCTAATGAATTTAATTTTATCTTCGCGATTATCAGACACCATTCCTAAATAACGACAACGAGTATTACATGTCATGCGTGCACACCTATAGCAAACACATAATCATTTAGCTTTTCTTTCTTACCATAGTTGCTTTTTCCTAAACCAGACAAATATGAAATAAACAAGTCAGAAGACTCACATGCCAATCGGACTCGTGCTTCAATAATCCAACGAATGTCATTAAGAATACCTTTGATCATTAGAAGTCTCATTCGTTCCATTCGAGCCTTGTATACTTTCATCAGAGAGTTTTAAGGGAGAGAAGGAAATTGCTTGTGAAGATTTACGAGAACGTCTTCCATCCTGAAATGTGACTTTACTTACAAAAATAAAACACACCAAATCTGAATATATAAAAATTGCATGGGTTGACTCCCTGCTAACGCTAAGTTTAACGTCATCAGCTAGACATGACTGCTCGAACGTTAGGTCCGATCTTCAAGTGTGATACTTTCTTTTTATCGCTCAAATGATTCTTCCCAGTAGTGCTTGGCACGCTGATTGTTTACTTTGAATGTATCATTAGAGTTAGGATCAAGCAACTCAAGGGCTCCATATGATAAAACTTGGGTGATTAAAAATGGACCTGACCATCTTGATTTCAGCTTTCCAGGAAAAATTTTAATCCTTGAATTATATAACAACACATGCTGCCCTGGTTTTAGTTGTCTGCACAATATTTTTTTATCATGCCATTTATTGGTCTTTTCTTTGTACAGTCTGGCATTCTCATATGCCTGTAGGCGAAATTCCTCCAATTCGTTGAGTTGGTGGAGCCTTTTCTCTCCTGCTGCTTGTAGATCAAGATTTAACTTCTTCAGTGCCCAGTACGCTTTATGTTCAAGTTCCACTGGCAGATGGCATGCTTTCCCAAAAACCATTCGATATGGGGCCATACCAATAGGTGTTTTGTAAGTTGTCTGGTAGGCCCATAATGTGTCATCCAGTTTTGTAGACCAGTCCCTTCTTGTTGATCCAACAGTTCTCTCAAGGATTCTTTTGATCTCCCTGTTTGAAACTTCAACTTGTCCATTTGACTGCGGATGGTAAGCAGTGGCAACTTTATGAGTAACTCCATATTTAGATAGGAGTGCATCGAAGTATTTGTTGTACAAGTGTGTGCCACCATCACCGATAATTGCCCGAGGTGTTCCGAAGCGAGTGAAAATATTATTTTTATGGAATTTTATCACCATTTTTGAATCATTTGATGGGAGTGTTGTTGCTTCAACCCATTTGGAGATGTAGTCTACTGCAACTAGTATGTATAGGTTCCCAAATAATGGAACAAAGGGTCCCATAAAATCAATCCCCCATACATCAAACATCTCCAATTCGAGAATATTTTGAAGAGGTCCTTCATTTATTCTCGAAATATTTCCCGTTCTCTGGCATTTGTCACATTGAAGAACAAATAAGTAAGCATCTTTAAACATAGTGAGCTAGAACAAACATGATTTTAGGACTTTGACTGCAGTTTTATCTCTGCTGAAGTGTCCGCCGTATGGTGATGAATGAAAATGCTGCAGGACACTATTGACCTCCTCATGTGGAACACCACGTCTCAGTAATTGATCAGCACATCATTTGAATAGGTACGGCTCATCCCAGACATAATGATTGACTTTCTTGAAGAATTTCTTCTGTTGCTGATGTGTCCATTCCAACGGCCATTTTCCTGATACTATGTAGTTTACATAGTCAGCATACTAAGAGACATCCTACTGTTTGATGGCAAACAATTGTTCATCTGGAAAAGTTTCTTTGATTGTCATCTCATTGCCAGTTGTTTCTCCATTTTCGAGCCTCGATAAATGATCTGCCCTTGGTTTTCTGTCCCTTTCTTATCTTAGATCTCCACGTCAAATTCTTGCAGCAGAAGCACCCATCGGATCAATCTGAGCTTAACATCTTTTTTTGTTATCAGGTATTTGATTGCTGAATGATCTGTGTAGACCACCACATTGGGACCCAGCAGATAAGAGCAGAATTTATTAAAAGTAAATACAACTGCGAGCAACTACTTTTTAGTTGTTGTGTAGTTGAGTTGTGCTTCATTCATAGTTCTGGTGAAGTAGTAAATGGTGTGGAAAATTTTTGCTTTGCGTTGTCCCAAAACTGCGCCTACAGCAAAATCACTAGCATCGCACATTACCTCAAATGGAAGGGTCCAGTCTGGTGCTACTATGATGGGAGTAGAGACCAACTTCTGTTTCAAGATCTCAAAAACTTCATGGCATTCTTTGGTGAAGTTGAAAGGCACATCTTTCTGCAACAAATTGCATAAAGATTTAGCAATCTTGGAGAAGTCTTTGATAAATTTCCTGTAAAATCATGCATGTTCGAGAAAACTCTGAATCTATTCAACTGATGATGGTGGAGGTAGTTTTTCTATTATCTCAATCTTTGCTTTGTCTACCTCGATTCCCTTTTGTGAGAGCTGATGTCCCAGGACAATGTATTCTTGCACCACAAAGTGGCATTTCTCCCAATTGAGTACCAGGTTGGTATCTTCGCATCTTTATAACATTTTTTTCCAGATTTTGCAAGCCGTGGTCAAACGAGTCTCCAAACATAGAGAAATCATCCATGAAAACCTCCATACTTTATTCTAGCATGTCTGAGAATACGGCCATCATGCAACGTTGAAATATGGTTGGAGCATTACATAATCCAAATAGCATCCTGCGAAAAGCAAAAGTACCATATGGACATGTAAAAGTGGTTTTCTCATGATCTTCTAGGGTGATGGCAATCTGATTGTACCCCAAATATCCGTCCAGAAAATAATAGAATTCATGTCTCGCTACTCTGTCTAGCATTTGGTCAATGAATGGTAACGAGAAATGATCATTCCTTGTTGCTTTGTTCAGCTTCCTATAGTTCATGCATACTCTATATCCAGTCACCATTCTTCTTGTTGGAATCAGCTCGTTCTTTTCATTTGTGACTACAGTTATTCCTCATTTCTTTAGCACACATTGCATAGGACTCACCCAAGTGCTGTCAGAGATGGGGTAAATGATACCGACTTCCAACCATTTGATAATTTCTTTCTTTACAACCTCCTTCATGATTGGATTTAATCTCCATTGATGCTCCACTGGGATTTGTACTCGTCGTTCATCAAAATTTTGTGCTTGTGAAATGATGGACTAATGCCTTGAATGTCTGCTATAGTCTAGCCATTGGCTTTCTTGTGTTCTCGTAACACTCTCAGCAACTTATCTTCCTGCTCCAATGTTAGCGACTAAGAAATAATCACAGGTAAATCAGAAGAGTTTTCTAAGAATGCATACCTGAGATGGCTCAGAAGTGGATTTAATTCCAGCTACGGTGGTTTTTCAATCGAGGGATTGATTCGCTCATTTTTCGGTAGTTCCAAACTTTGCACCTGTGGTGTCGATTTGAAGCGAAATGGTTTGTCAAGATAGTTCATACATTCCAGAATTTCACATCTAGCTCGCTGTCAGTCATGTTGGTGATGCAAGCTTCAAGTTTGTCCATGGAAAGTTGCATTGCATTAGTATCCTGGATTATACTACATAAAACATCAATTCTGAAACATTCCTCCTTATTTTCATCATTCGGGAATTTCATGGCTTTGAAAACATTGAATGTTACTTCTTAGTCCTATATTTTCATGGTTAGTTCTCCTTTTTGTACATCAATAATAGTTCGAAATGTAGCAAAGAATGGTCTCCCGAGGATGATGGGTACATCTTTGTCTTCTTCCATATCAAGGACTATGAAATCTGCAGGGAAAATGAATTTGTCGACTTTAACCAATACATCTTCCACTAGACCTCTCGGAAATGTGAGTGATCTATCAGCAATTTGAAGAGTAGCTGAGGTGGGCTTTGCTTCTCCAATTTACAGTTTCTTGTAAATAGACAAAGGCATCAAGTTAATGCTCACACCTAAGTCACACAAAGGCTTACCAAAGTAATGTTCTCCTATCAAGGGATGCTGAAATTTCCAGGATCTTTCAACTTTGGGGGAAGCTTCCCTGAATGATGGCGTTGCATTCTTCTGTCAATGCTATTGTCTCGTAATCTCCCAATCTTTGCTTTCGTGAAAGAATATCTTTCGTGAATTTGACATAGTTGGGCAATTGTTCCAACGCTTCTGCAAATGGAATGTTGATATGCAGCTTTTTTAAGATCTTCAGGAATCGAGCAAACTACTTGTCCAGTTTATGTTTCTGGAGACGTTGTGGAAATGGTGGAGGAGGAGTGAATCTTTCTCGATCATTTTCTTTTGTCTATTTTCCTCTATTTGTGGTTCTGCTTCGCTGCTTTCTTTTGGAACTTCCTCAGTGGATGCCTTGATTCCAACATCTTCGTTGATTTCAGTACCGTTTTTCAAAGTAATGGCTTGACATTGCTCATTCCCACGGTTCCTTGGATTTGGTTATGTGTTACTAGGAATGTTACCTTGTGGTCTGTAACTCTGAGCATTGGCCAGTTGTCCCATTTGATTCTCCAGTGCTTTAATATAAGCTGTTTGATTTTGAATTCATGCTAATGGAGAGTCGTATTTTGCTTCAAGTGTTTTCAAATGGGCCAGCACTTATGTTATTCCTGGTTCTTTTTCATACTCATGGCCTTTGTTTTGCTATTGGAATCCTGGTGGTGGGTTGTTCATTTGCCCTGAATTACTGCTCCATGAAAAATTATGATGATTCCTCCACCCTGGGTTGTAGGTGTTGGAATATGGATTGTTCTCCTGTCTGTTGAAATTGTTGACATAATTCACCGTCTCATCATGTTGGTTGTATGATTCTGCCTCTGGTGCTCCTCCATATGGTGAACTTGTGGAATCAGTATTACCCTGCATGCTAAGAGTTTCCATGAATTTGCATATCTGATCCATCTTGGCATTCAATGCTATGTTGGCTCTGACTTTGTAAATTCCTGCTATTCATTAGATCATGCTCCTTTCTGTTGGCCACAAAGAATTGTTGTTGTTCATTTCTTCAATTAAGTCCCAGGTCTGATCCTCTCATTTTTCCATTAAAGCTCCTCCAGCAGCAGCATCAATTGTATTTCTCATCAGTCCAGAAAGTCCATTATAGAAGGTTTGGACTTGTAGCCACTTTGTAATCTCATGGTGAGGAAATTTTCTGAGCAACCCATTGTATCTTTCCCAAGCGTCACAGAGAGATTCTGAGTCATGTTGTACAAAGGATGTAATGTCATTCCTCAGCTTTGTAGTTCTGGCTGGGGGAAAGTACTTTGCAAAGAATTTGGTGGCTAGAGTGTTCCAAGTTGTGATGGAACCTGCTGGTAATGAATGTAGCCAAGCCTTAGCTCTGTCTTTCAAAGAATATGGAAACACACGCAGTCTTATTGCTTCTTCTGCCACTCGGTTGTAATTGAATGTGCCGCAAACTTCCAGGAAGTTGCTGATGTGGGCCTTAGGATCTTCAGTTGCATTCCCCCCAAACTGAACTGACTATTGTATCATCTGAATATATGTTTTGATGTCACACGCATTTGCTGGTAAGAGAGGAAGTACAATTCATGATATGAAGCCGTCAACCACCGGAATAGTTCTGTCTCGAATGAGAATTGGTGGTGCAACCTCCAAAGGTTCAGGTTCCATGTTGATTAGTGCTTCTTGACCTTCTCGCATTCCCCTTCTCAACTGTCTGATAGTTCTTTCAATTTCTGGGTCAAGCGGTCGGATTTCAAAGCTTCTGGTTCTTCACATGTAGTGTCTGAGAACCTGAAACACAAGAAAACAGAAATAATAAGTAAAAACAAATTAGAAACAGGTAAAGGTATCTAACTCCATAATTAATAGTGAAAGATAAATAAGTCCCCGACAACGGCGCCAAAAACTTGATCGGTGAAATCACTCACGTAACGCAAGCGCACGTATAGCTCAAGTAGTATAAAATATATCGATCCCACGAGGACTTAATACCTTAGCTATTAATTTATGATGTTAAATGATTACGAGTATCTAATAGATTGATTGTTGTTTGGATGGTGATTTTTTTTCTGAAAACAAGTAAATAAAACAGTGCGAAAGTAAATTAAAGGAAAATTTAATATTATAAAACTATCTAGGGTTGTGAATCATTCCAATATCTTTTAAAGATGAAGTGGCGATCTCATGTTTGTGAAACATAATGGTTTATTAACCTGGAACACGAAATTATGCAAAAGCCTCTGTCGATGGTTAGATGCAAACACCCAAAGTAATCCAATTAATCATATGTCTATGTTAACCAAATTACCTGAATTCATGAAGATTAAGTTCCAATTATGGCTACCCCCGCCCGACAGGTATATGTCTATCCAGGAAGGATATATACCTAAAGGTCATCATGCCTCAAAATGAGATCGTGAGCTAATGAGTCTAAGGCTGAAACCTAAAATTCCTTCATCAAGTTTATTTTTGGTTGACCAAATCAATCTTATTAATGGCTAGTTAAAAAGAAGCATTAAGCTTAAGACTTAATAAATAAACCTTTATATTACCCAAGACACAAAATAACAACTTATAAAACGGTGATATTGGAATTCATCACAACCCTAGTTAAGGGGTTTAGTTACCACACATATCTAGGAATATTAAAGACGTAAATAAAGTAAATGGCATAAAGTAAAGCTTTGAAATTAAAAAGATAAATAAACAATAAAAGAAAATGCTGGGGTTAGAGGATCCACTTTTATTACTTCTAATTTAGATATCTCACTTATTATAATTTATAAACTTTGCATGAATTTACCAACCAACCATACAAGTGGTATCCTGATTAAGTCAAATTTATGATTAATTCCAACCGACCATAAAGGCGGTATCCAATTTAGTCAGGTTAAAATCAATTTAATTAAGTCCAACCTACCATAAATGTGGTATCTCATTAAGTCAGGTTTTAAAATAGTTTATATATTATAATTAAGGGAGATTAATCTAAATATTAGTAATAAAAGCTTTACCCTTTACCCCAATAGAGGGGAGTTACCTCCTTATACTGAAAAGTAAAATAAAGAAAGAACTATAACATAAAATAAAAATTAAATACAAGAAAGCTGTAAATAAACAAACAAGATATAATATTCTTAGTATTCTTAAGGAAATCCCCAGAAGAAGGTATGAATTTTCCTTCTAATTTCAGCTTCAATTTATAGGTAAAATTCTGCCCCGCGCGTCGCGACGTAAAATACCTGCGCATCGCGACGCGCCATTGATTCGATGAAATGATGACACGTGGCTGTCGGTAGAATTATTGGCTTGGCATCATGATGCGTTGAGGGTTCTGCGTCGCGATACGGGCTATAAGGATGACATCCGTGATGACGCGGGTTGGCAAGCTGCATAATTATGGCGCATCACGACGCAAAGGATGTTACGCGTGAACAAAATATTTCCCAATTTGCCATTTTTTATCCGAATTTTTCCGTTTTTGCCCCGATTCAATTCCAGTGAGTTCCGAAACTTTATTTATCTGCAAAATAACACAAAACACATAAAATATTCACAATACTCGAGAAATTAAACAAAATATCAAGTAAAAGGGACGGTAAATACTGATATATTTACCGTTTATCACTCACAAGTCTCTAAGTTTTATAGCATATATGAAACTTTATATGAAATATAACAGAGACTACTCTCACTATTTTCACGGAGAAAATAAGACTTAGGTAAACCTTGTACCTCACAAACATCTCATTATTAAAAAATAATGATAATTTCGTTAGGATATACAATTCTAGAAAGAAATATGTACGCTCCCACTAACCCTATTATCACATATGTATTCTTTATTCTTTGATAAAATTAGACAATCTGAGTAATATCAAAATTAGAGAATACAGATTTTCAGAAAGCTCATCTGAATCTACAATAGGCTCTATAAGCTGGTATATCCAACTGTGATCTTAACATAATAAAAACTCCAGGGCCATTCCAGAACGAACTTGTAAAGCAAAGAAATCACAATGGATATATTCTTCGAAGAAATCATTTAGGAACACCACTTTTTATTTCTAGCTAAAATACATAGTTTAATATCAACATTAACCAACAGATCCTTAATTGTTCAATTAGTGTGACTATAGACAAGTTTCCTCAGAATCTACAATAGATTGTTGAGTATAATCTTTCTCAATGTCATACTATAAAGGTCAAACCTTTAATAAGCTTACTATGTTTTTGCTGTGGAAACCATTTGCACATTTTAAGAATGATTCATAATGAAAGCTTAATCAAGTTCAAAAACTTGATCGTAGTAAGCTACGAACAATCTCAAATCTATGATTCAATGCTAACTTCCGAAATCGATATCAAATATCTCTCATACTACAAGTTATACGATAATTTTCTTCGATAAGAAAACAACAGAACCATTAAGTATCAAATACTTCACAAATGATTCTGACATCCTATTGGACTTATATGGAAGATTGTCAAAGGGTTTTTCAATCTTATTAATTATGTAGTTCCATTTATAGTTTATCACTCTCATAATTGACTTCACTAAGTCAAGTCTTTTCTACAATGGTCAACATCTAATGTTACACACCAAGTAATGACACAATTTTATTACTCGGGATCATAGAAAAGATATTTTATCAAATAGAATATAATATTCTATTAAATAGAATAAATGATAAACTTTTACTTGTACCTCCGAGGCACAAGTACTTTTCAATTATATAACCACTATACAAAAGAAAGATTCTAATCTCAAACTTTTCAAGATTCGAATTTTCTACCTAGACATATGATATACGTAACTGTAGAAACTAATGGAACCTTAATTAAAAGGATGAATTAGTGTTACTAGAGCATATCCCCAAGAGTAATGAAAATAATTCGGTAACACTTAATATGAAACAAATCAAATTATATAAGATTCGATTTCCCTCACTGACCAATTCCATCACGATGGAATCGTAGAAGAATAATATTGAGTAAGAATCACATTCATTGAATAATCTTATAACTAATTTCCATCAATTCATATGTTTGATCGTATCAAACATCTTTGAATAATTCAAAAATTCATGATGAAATTTAAAGATACAATTTTCAAAACTTCAGATCGAATATCTTTGAACTAGTCAAAATATTATATCCGAGTTTCATCAGAAAACATATTGAAAGTTCTCAACCATTCAAGACGTTCAATATGTATTGTTTTAGAAACACGTAACTAAGTCATGACAACTCATTAACTAAGTTACGAAATAAAGAAAACTATCCAAGGTAATTTATAATTCATTAAACTACATACATCGAAAGTATTAGTTTAATAAATCTGTGGTCCAATGACAATCATTGGTTAAATGAGATTTAATCACATTCCCAGAATACAATATTCAATAAATGGATAAGGATATTGTAGGACACAGATGTTGGACGACTCTATTTCGGGCTCGCGGCCCGGTTGGTAGTACGGAATAGCCCACGGGGGAACTAAACCGGAGAAATAATATGGAGCCGCCACCCGGTGTGAATCGGGAAAATGATTTAAGGCTGCACTCACCCCTCGCAAGGGAAGACCTCAAACCTTTGGGTTCGGAATGGTCCCTTACTTATGCCACTTGTAATGATATGATTTGTGCAATAATCTAAGCAAGCCTAAACAACATATATTTCCAAGGATAATCTATTCCTAAGTTCGCATCTATAAAATAAATCATAATGATGGCAAACATACGATATCACACAATAATCTCATGAACATGTTGAATCATCAAACACGAAAAATAAATAACAACCTAAACATAAACATAAAGAAACACCTATTGCGAAAGGAAATAACAAGATCATGCATAGAGGAATAAAATACTAATGGCTAAATCATGCTTGAGAAACAAGTAACATCCTAACGACCTAATCATGCTTGAACACAATCTTGCGAACACATCAAATAGATGAATACGGGAATATAAATGGATGATAACAACAAAAGTGTCAATAATGGAATGGCATGGTTAATTACATAATGCAAGAAAAATCACCCAAGAAGCAATCATGCATGAAATGTGATGAAAAGGACTCAGTTCAGTGTATGGGCATTTATGTAGCGTTTAGAAACGCGTTCGAACGGTAAACAGAAGGTTTGCGTTCGTATAACATTCAAGAACGCGTTCGAACGGGATAAGACCTGATGCATGATAAAACAAAATGCATGAACGTTCGAGTAGCGTTCGAATGGTAAACAAAAGGTTCGCGTTCGTATATCGTTTGAGAACGCGTTCGAACGGGACAAGACCTGATGAAAAAAAATGCATGTGCATTCGAGTAGCGTTCGTAAACGCATTCGAACAGTAAACAGAAGGTTCACGTTCGTATTGCATTTGAGAACGCGTTCGAACAGGACGAGACCTAATGAAAAAAAAATACATGTGCGTTCGAGTAGCGTTCGTAAACGCGTTCGAACGGGAAACAGAAGGTTCGCGTTCGTATAGCATTGGAGAATGTGTTCGAATGGGACAGGACCTGATGCATGATAGACGACGCAAACACATACACAGATGCACAATGTAGGACCCCGTGTGCCCGATTGAACTTATTCCCATTCAATCGAGTATACCTCGTCTGGCTCGGCAAGACATCGTGGTAAAGGTAGCCTTTAGGCATTTTCCCTCGAATAGAGGACCTTCAATCCACCCTAGTTAGCCCATGCGCACTAGAATGCAATACATGCGTAAATAGAGCAATGATATGCAAAAGGTAAATGACATAACAAAAGGCGCGGCAAAACATCGTGGTAAAGGTAGCCTTTTAGGTATTTTCCCTCGAATAGAGGACCTTTAATCCACCCTAGTTAGCCCATGCGCATGACATTACAATGCATGAAAATAAACAAGACAAGGATATGGGACTTTGCATGCTCGTTTGAACATATCTCACATTCAACCAAACATACTTCGTCCGACGCAGCAAAGTACTATCGTAAATGTAGTCTGTTAGACTTTTCTTCTCTCAAATAGAGGACCTTTAGACCAACATACTAAGGCCATGCGCACTATATCATCAACACATAAACAGATAACTTGCAGAAAATAAATGGCGGAATATTAAAAGGCGCGGCAAAGTATTGTCGTAAAGGTAGTCTTTTAGACTTTTCTTCTCTCAAATAGAGGACCTTTAGGCCAATATACTAAGCTCATGCGCATCACATCACAACGCATTTAAAATAAATAAGACAAGGATATGGGACTTCGCATGCCCGATTAAACGTATCTGGCATTCAATCGAACATACTTCGTCTAGCGCGGTAAAATACTGTCGTAAATGTAGGCTTTTAGACTTTTCTTCTCTCAAATAGAGGACCTTTAGACCAACATACTAAGCCCATGCGCACTATATCGTCATTACACAAGCAAATAACATACGGAAAGTAAAAGACGGAATATAAAATACGGATAATAAACAAACAAGATAAAATAAAGCGAAATCGACTAAATCATGCTTAAATACAAAGTTGGATGAAACGAAATATGTGTGTCTCTCAAGCGGTATGTGGCGTTGTATCCCGAGTACAGACCGCACTACCATCCATTCAGATTCGGCTACGGAATATTTTTGTCCGGGTTTCCATCCGATATACCACAAGAGAAAACACATATTTCGTTCATCCGGAAATCACATCATGCACCAACCCACAATGCAAAATAAAGTAAGAAAATAAATAAAAGGAAGGGTGCCCTCAGGTCTAACCTCTTAGGTCGTATCTCGAAAGCGCGTTACACGGCCGTCGGAAGGGTTGATGCTCCGCAACTCCTCTGGTTCACTGCTCTTATCCGTTGCCTCGCGGTTTTGGGTTGTCGTTTCCTCTGTTTTACTGCTGTTTTTACTGTATTTTCTGGTCACTGTTTTCACTGTATTAAGGAACTATTTTTGGTGATGTGGTGGTGCAGTTTTAGAGATTGTTTTCGGTTATGTAAGGGGTTGTTTCGGTGACGTGAGGGAATGTTATCAGGGTGTTGTTTCGTTGATATTAGGGGACAGTTTCAGGTTGTTTTGGTTTAGTGTTTTCGGCAATGGAGGGAGGAGGAGAAGAGAATTATTTCTTATTACTTCTTGCTTGTATTGGGCGTGGACTTTCTTTGATATTTTTTTGTGTCTGAGTTATGCGTGAATGCCAGGGGGTGTGAGTGTTGGATTTGAAAAGGAATAAGATTTGTGTATTAAAGAGATGCCATTTAATTAGTGTCACACAAGGAAAACATATATTTAATTGGGGACAATATTTGTTTAAATTAGGAATAGATTTATTTTATGTTTATTTGTTTTATTTTATCTGGTATATGATTTGTTTTGTTTAGGTAAGTGAATTATTTATATTGGGATGTGATTTATTTAATTTAGGAAGGGTATTATTTTAATTTGTGACATGTTTTAAATGTTTTAATTATTTTTGGGTGGGTTTTGGTGGGCTAATTGGGCTTGGGCGTGAGGCTAGCAACAAAATCAGAAGTATCGACACCGTTCGAACACCGATTCAAACGCTACACGAATGCCCGCAATCTGCTTGACGTTCGAACGTTTTCACAAACGCAGCACGAAAAAAAGCAGTGAATATGTGAATTGAATCTGATGACATACTTATTCTGAATTTCCCCTTCCGACATTCGTTTCCCACGACTTCCGTGATAAAAGGTAGTGTCTCCAAATGAGACTCATCATAGGGACTTACATGCAAAATGCAGTGCCTACAGATATGTTGTGTGATCTCGTATCAGATCATTCATTAAAATACTGAATAAGCATCAAATGCTTATGTGATAAAATCTCATAAAGCACTGTTCTAAGTTATTCACTTAACCAAATATTTTTCTTCATGTTTGTCTCTTCATCAATGACACTACTAGTCATATTAAAATATGACATAAGTGTTTATAAAGAACAAGTAACTGTCCAATAGTCACAAGTTCTGATATCAAATATCAAAACAATCATTAAATAATATTTTAAATAACTAGACGGGAGATCTGGTATCCAATATCTTTAGTTGTCGTATTGTGAGAATCAATATTCTCTACACACAACTATACACATCTCATTTCTTTAGCTTTATAATTTGCCTTCAACTATTCACAACAATTACAAATAATTGATTAGCAAACTGTGTCAGACATATTACCTTTAAAGGTCACTAAAGCCAAAAAAAAAAATGTCATTATCAGATAAAAAAATACCTAATGGGATTTTCTTAATGCCAGTCAAGAATCTCGAGATATGAACTAATTCAAGTCAATTCCTACTGCAAAAGAAACTATTCTCTCTACAGAATCACATCATAAAATGGACATCTATTTAGATTACCTATCATGACTTAGAAACTAAGTCACTAACCATCTTGATTTTTCAAAAAAATCGAAACAACAGTTCCTGATGGTTTTGACTAATCTAACAATATCCAAGCCTACTCTTAATCTAGAACCTATTCTAGAAATTTACAACAATAAGTGAAGTCAGAAAATATATAGATAAATATGCATGCAGTGGATTAGAAGTTTAATTCTATATACACAATAGAATAAAGGAAACATAAACGGAAGATTTCATAATATTACACACTGCCTTAGTTATGGATTTTTAACCCAGCAGTGCCTTCCACTATTTTACATAATACCGTAATCGCCAACAAAAAACGAGAATCCAATAATTAAATTGAATTACATAGTGAGAAGTGGACCCCATGAATATATTTCGACTCACTGCTTCGGCACGTTCTCGTCTACGTATATTCACTGGTAGACAATTCATTGTTAATCACACTCACTATGACTTCTGATTTTGGTCATGACCGTTTCTCGTTGTGACAACTCTGGCATGTTCACAGGAGGCATATCAAGGCTTCACTTGTCAGTGACAAACTGAAGTTACCGATGTAGTCCTGACAGCTTTGACACGTTCATGATTTCCACTTTCACTTGAATTTTTCTCCTATCATATAAGTTCTACAAGCGTAAATGAACTACCATCGGCCATAACTGCACAACTTTGGCATGATACAGCTACAACATCAGGAAATCATTTGCATCCGTACTGACAAGGTGGACCAAAAAAGAAGTATTTCTAATACTAGTTACTTTAATGCCTTATTTAAGTGGGGATATTCCTAAAGAGGGTTCTACTCTACAACAAATGCAGATATTCAATCTAGATCAATTTCTCAACAGTTTAATTCTACATATGAAAACATAACTTAACTTAACCATTAAATCTCTGTTATGTTTTCTTTTAGCGTAGAACTAAACAATTAAGAAACATCTAAATTACATGCATGTGTAATTATCAAAATTGGATTATATATCATATATCAAGCAGGAAAAATGCAATGGATATAGGATCAGACTCGCTCTGATACCATTTTTGTTGGGGTTTTCTCAAAGGCGCAGGCGGAAGCGCTGTTCGGGCGAAATCATAACTTTAAAAACTTTTTTTTAAACTTACCTAATAAATTATTCAATATCCAATATGAAAAATTCATTCATATTTCACCTAAACATATTTATTAGATATCAAATAACGATATAAATAAGTTAGAAACACTAGGAAACCTTTACAAAAATATTTTTCCACAAAATGGCATAAAACACGTTTTTGTCTGAACCGACCAACCAACACACATGGGGGCTGCCCAGGTAAGCCCCAATAGTACATAGGCAGTTTATGGGCTGCCCGAACAGTGACCAATTCACTGTTTGGATAGCGGACACCCGATAAGCCCAAAACTCACCCGGTAATGTTGTTTTTCATCGTTTTTGTGTATTTCAACTCTGAAATAATTTCCGACAATTGTTCCAATGCCCAAAACACATCCAATACATTTATATAATATAATTTTCATCACCAAAATCACATAAATTATAGATCTGATTTGGTAAACAAAATTATCATTTTTCATGCTTTAAATTTAATTTTCTCAACATAAATCATATTAATACTTACACCAACCAAAGTCACCTCAAATGAAGAACTCAAGAAAAATTCTAGGAGTTACCAAAGTGGGCATAACACTCTAGAATGGCAACATGTCATCAAATGATAAAATTGAACTAATATTACACTAATATTATTCAATCTAACTTCACACATACATGTAGCCTCCAAATCAAAAAGCCCTAAAATCTAAGAAAAGAAGAAACCCTAGAACTATTCTAGATGTTCAAGAACAAGAAACAAGCTTTTTAAGTTTAATATTATTGAAGATTACCTCAAACTCTCCTAATTTCCTTAAATTTTCTTATTGATTTCTTCACTTTCTTCATTGTTTCTTCAAACAAATTTTGGGAGCTTTCTTCTTGATGAGATTTGGCCACGGCTTCCATTACAAGATAAAAGAAAAAATTTTAACTTAAAAAATAATGGTCATGACTGACTTAGGAGGGGTATTTTGGTCATTTGTTCATTTTAATCAAATTAAATAATAATAATCTTTAAGTTAACAAATCCAATTTGTAAAATTTAAGCTTAAAAGAATCATGCCATATGTAACCAATAATAATATAACATATTTCATAACAATTATGTAATATTGATATAATTTAATTATATAGATATTTAATATTTAAGCACCTAAATAATTAATTAATGCGATTATTATTATATATGTATTTTATTTACATTAAATAAGAAATACATATATTAATGGCATGTGTCAAAATCTCATTCCACAATTAATTAATATGTATCAAATCAAATCTTGTATCAAATATAAATATACATTAATTATTAATTGACCAAAATTCCCTAATACATGTATTTTCGCTTAACCGATTAAACGATTCGAATTAACTCATTTAATCCGATGAAGTATTATGAATAATATGTATTATGAATAACGTGTTGCCCAAGTGCTCAATGAGTACACTTCATATTATGAGACTCTATATGTTTAAGTTTATCCGTCACGAAATCAAATTTCGCGTCCATAATTCACCCACTCATGAATTATGACGACCACAGATAATCTCGCTAAACTATGCAAGTCGAGGTCATTGCATACGTATAATCCCTCAGCAACAGGCTATCAATATTTTACCGGGGATATAGATAGAAACGTCAAATCCCTAAGGTATAATATAATTGACTTTCTGATTTACGATCTCTAAATAACACTCGGAATTCACTTCTGAAATATACCATGGCCAGGGATTTACTAGATTGCAAACATATTCAAGATACTTATGCCCTGTACACAGGACTGATAGATTCTATCTGATACTCATAGGATATCATGAGTATCAGTCCATGCCCAACGAACAAGCAGAGGTCTGATCTAAATAGATCGGTGACGTGACTGTCATCAAAGTATGAAGGATGTCTCATATATCCATAGTGGTATCTCAAGTCGAAAAACCACTAAGCAACTCGACTCGAGAAGAATCCTATTGACGTTGGTGTACTATCTATTCGGAAATATTTGGTGAGTCATTAAATGTTTATCAAATAAACACCTAAACATCTATACGAGTCTCCCAAGACTCATGGTTCATTGGGATAAACCATCGGACCAAGTATCGATATACGACATGTACCGGTCTCAGCGGATTTTACGAACCGACCCGTGTTAGTAAATCTTGACCAAGAACATTATTTGAGAATATACAACTTATAGTGACGCTTCCCAATGTCAATTACAAAACTACGTTGTAACAGCGCACTACGTTGTAAATCCTGTGGTCTTTGTCTAATATATACGTATCACTAAATCGGATTTAGTTTCAATCTAATCGTAATTAGATCAAATACGTATATAAAAACAAGAGGTGCAACCATAAAAAAAAAAAGTAATATTATGGAAAAAGGAATTGGTCGTATTCATGAATCAGACATAAATACGATCCGGATTGGCACTACGAGCACCAACCCTAATAGTTTAATCATGAAAAGCGAAGCAAAGAGAAACAAAAGTTGCATGACAAACAAAAGAGAACATCGTAGATATTTGATTGCTTGTGTGAAAAAAATACTAAATTGGACGGCTATGATTGATTGAAAAATGTTGTCATGATAAATCAAGACAATAGATACAAGGGCTTGGCCAGATGATGGGCTGGTACCTTCAGCTAGACCTGGCCGGCGGTTCGGAACTGAACCGAACCGGCCGGTTGTCGGTTCCACAAGTGTGGAACCGGAATCAAACCGGTTAATTCCAGTTCGGTTCCGGTTCCACACTTAAGTGGAACCGGAACCGTGAACCGAATCGGTCGGTTCCGGTTCCGACTCCGGTTCGAACCTTTTTTTTAATTATATAAAAAATTCGAAAATAAATTTAAATTAATTAGATTAATTTAATAAATAAATAAAATTATTAAATTGAAGAGCTTGAACTTAAATTTTAAAAAATATAAGTTGCCTACATATCCTCCAAGGGTGAGAGGAATCAAAGCTCATGTAGTTCCATTACAATTTTAAGATATTTCCCCTTTGGAAATTTACAATTTTGTAATTATCAATCATCATTATGAGTTGATCCTTCAGCTGCGGTTCAGCTTGCACTTGTTGTTGCAGATGTATTATCGAACAAGTCTTCAAAATCATCGGGGGCATCTTCTTGTTGTCTCATATCAGCTCGAGTCCAATCATCCACACAAGTTGTTGCTTCTAGAGTGCTTGGATGTAATGAAGATCGTCTAGCTTCCAATATATTGCCTCCCAAGCTGAAGGCTTGCTCAACCACAACGGTGGAAATAGGTGCTTCCAATATCTCTTTAGTAATAATTGATAAAACATGATATATATTTTGATGTCGGTTCCACCATTCAAGGATTTTAAAATTTTTACTAACTAAACTTTCAGTAGGAAACTCAAAATTTGTAGATAAATAATTATCTAATTCGGGGTTATTAGTTGTCGTATCCCTAGCTTTTTTATTTCGTTGCAGTAACCAACGATCCCCTGCGCTAAGTCTTGTTTGAATTACTGGTTCGCTACTACTAGATTCACCTAATGTTCCTAAATTATATCTTACAATATAATCATTAAATAACTCAATTAAATCATTTCTTAATCTCACTATTATTCTTGTAATATCAAATTTAATTTAATATTCCTGAATAACCATAGTAAGCTTGTAAAGCAGTATTCAAACCTTCTAATTTAAATCTAGGATCAAAAGCAGCAGCAATAAGATAAACTAAGAGAATTTCTCTAAAATAATTCAACCATTTTACCTTCATAGCAGTAATGGCTTCGAACAAAACAATATTATTAGGATCGTTACTTTCAACATGTTCATCGAGAGTACCAACAATATTCAAACTTTCAAGAAGAAATAAATATGTTGTAGGATAATAAACTCCGCTAAAAATTAAAGTAGCATCATTAAAAACTTTTAAAATATCTAAAAAATTTCATAAATATTTGACATTATGTTCTCAGATGAGCTTGCAATTTTTTTTTAAAGAAATAAGTAAGAAGAATAAGAAAATTGAGAATGATAATAACTAATTGAGAGAGTTGAGAAATTGTTGTGTTGAAATAATGAAAAATGACTAATATTTATAGAATTTTAGAATATTTTTTCATACCGAAAATGCCCATAAATATAACTATTTTATTACCGTTATTAGGGGTATAATAGGAATTATATAATATTACAAATTTTTTTTTAATGGCCAACGACCTTTTTTTTTTTTTCAATTTTGGCTCCCTACCCCTTAAACCCAACAGCTACTAGCCGTTGGGGACACCCCAACGGCTAGTAGCCATTGGGAGGGTTCCTGTTGGAACCCTTCCGGTTGGAACCGTTGGAACTGCTGGAACGGTTTGGTTCCAGCGGTTCCGACCAGTTCGCGTTGGGGTGGAACCCCAAGCGAGCCGGTCAATCATGGTTCCGATTCCGGAACCAGAACCGGAACCGATTGGAACTGAAACCGTCCGGTTCCAACCGGTTTGGTTCCGATTTTGAACCGAAACCATGGCCGGGTCTACCTTCAACATAACTTTGAGTCTCTTATGTAGGATAGCATTCAACAGAATTTATTTCACTAATATAAATCTGGTATATTATCTTCTCAAATACTAGTAAAGTTGTATTATAATATCTTGAAAAGGGGAATTATATTGCATTTTGTTGTTATTCCGTGGAGTTGCCTTTTTCTTTCATTCAACCTAAATTTGATGTATTTTGATTCTACATGTACATGTGATATCCGCCCTCTAGACTCCTAGGTTATGTTTGAATTGATGAAAAGGGATAAAATGAAATAAAATATTAATTAAAATATTTAAAATTCATTACTTGGATTGATGGAAGTATATAGAATGAAGCAAACGAGAATGAAAGAGAGTGTAACAAAAAGAAGTCTTAAGACATTGAATATAAGCCGTCCAAATATGGGGTTGGGATATAACATAACATTAAAAAAAAAAATAATCTGTGAAGAAAATTTTTTCGCTTGAGAAAACAATATTAAAATATTTGTCTTTTTTATTTTTAGAATCTAAATTGACTTTAAAACCATATTTAGTTATATTTCATTCTATTACTAGTTATTTATCAAACAATATATTGGAACATTACATTAGAAACTTATTCTTTTTCCCAAACAAAATTATGATAGGTTACACTTCATTTCGTTATGTTCAATTCCATTCTGTTAGTTCCATGATTTTTGGCAATGTCCATAACAAAACAAGTTCAATTGAGTTGTAATGAGTCTTGAAGATCTCAGTGCAATTAGAAAAGTATTTGGACGACATCAGATAAAGCTGTCAAGATATGCGTTCGTGGTGTGTTCTTGTTTGGGTTTGAACGCTCTATGTTCGTGGTTCGTTTGAGTGGACGTTCAAACATAAGTTTCATGTAACATCCCCAATCCGTGAGATGTTACCGGCAGGGAATAAGCCGTACTATTCCCCTGAGCCTCTGACTCTCTAATCATGAACAATACTAATACTCTTTTCTCTGTTTAAATATCTTATGTATGGGACCGTAGCCCAAAGTTAATAACATAATATGAAAACTCAACATTAACTGTGTACTCAATAACATTTACTTTTACAATGACTATCACATAACCAAAGACTTAATACATAACTTTTACTTGACTCTGTCTAGACTCTCACTCTCTCTAACTTGAACCGGTGGACTCTATACCCTAGCGACCACATCCGTATCCATCCTCCCGAGCTCGTCCTCATAGAATACTTGTAAAATAAGGAAACTGGGAGTGGGGGGTTAGACTCTTGTATGATTTAAGTGAGTGGACGAAAATTGAAATACTGTTATAAAAATATTTGGATTATAAAACCAAAGTTCATAAAATAGCTTTATCGAAAACTCTTTTTCTGTCTAAAAACTCTGGGCTTCTTTCTGAAAATCTATTCTGAACTATTTCTGAAAAACTTATATTTTCTGAAAGTTTCTTATAAAACTGTTGTTTTATGAAAACCTTTCTTTTCTAAAAACCTTTTCTGAAAACTGTATCTGAAAACTATTTTGAAATTCATATATGTCTATGAAAATCTAACGTATAGAGGTGTTACGTATCGCCGTCCCCCCATACGCCTAACTAGAGCCAGGAATGCAAATCCATAAATTTATTGTGTTATGTATCGCCGTCCCCCAAAGCATGCCACTTATGTCCCTGAAACTAGAACTTCGGGTGCGGATCTAAGCTACCCTCCAAGCTCTGAAACTAGGATATAGGGGTATCTGTCATCTCTAGTTCTGAACTAGGATCTGGAGGCGTTACGTATTGCCGTCCCCCCAGTCCTCTACATGTACACATGTTATCCATCAATTCCATGTCTTTAACCAGTTACATACTGAGGTGGGTTTTTCCCTCATGCCTCGAAAACCATAAGATCATACTCTGAAAATGTTTCTTTCTCAAACATAACTTAAATGATAAACTTTCATGAAATAATTGTAATAAAAATAATCTAATGCTCTAAAGTGTAAAAATAAATCTGATATGAAAATAACAATATGAAAGTCAATTTAAAAGGGTAGTGTCAACTCACAGATTAGAATCTGGCTGGTGCTATACCGCTTCGTCGAAGGAAATTGCAACTCATGCAATGGTCTATAAGCGGTAACTTGATTAGACTATAAACCATGAGATAAGTTTCGAAACTAGGCTAAACTTCTCAATTCAAGTACGTGATGTCATCGCTTGGTATATCATGCTTGTAATAATATGTAATGTATGTATGCAAACTGATACGAGACCCTAAGGGTGGTCTCTAACACGCTAGGGTGAAGCTGGACTTTAAAAACTGATTTTGGGAAATTTTTTGGCCACTTGTTGCGACGCATGTTGGGATGTATGCCCTAGAGCTACATATGATGTAAACGGTTTTATTTGTTATGAAATAAAATGATGCATTATTCATTCATCAAAGTGTTTATTTAATTTTTGCATATTATAAATTATCTAGAATACCCTAGATTACTTATGTGCCTTCAGACTTAGTGTATGAGTGTCATACACAATAGGATTTAAGTCTGAAGTCAGTAATCTTAATAGTCCAAAGAGAGCAAACAAAGAGGGTACTTTGTTTGTGGTTTATCTATAGCTGCAGTCCATTCTATATTTGTATGACGACATTGATCCGAGATCATCCATTTACAGACATGAGAATGGAGGCACCTTGTATGATGTGATCATATAGGACTGGACCCAGATGGAAATGACATTATTTTAATATCCGTTAAACAAAGAAAGTCATTTCGATCTACTAGATGGTCATATATGGATTGATCTTAATCCTGAGTATACTAGGAACTCATGCATGGCAGTCTATGTCCTTTGATTTACAAAGGTGAGGTTGGTGTAGCAGTCCCGGCCAATAGCTACGAACTTTGGGGGCATGCTCTGTTGTGTAGCTGGGAACGTTTTACATAGATATGGAGTTCACTTCTTCTTGCGAGAATTAGATGAGTATCTTTCTTAGGGGTTGATTCGGTACTTGAACGATTAGAGCGCTCAAGTCTTTCTATTACGAATAAAAAGATTAAAATTCATAATGGCTATGAATAAATCATTCATTAGAGAATCAATGGTACTTAAGGTAAAAATAATTAGAGGGGTATAACAGATATTTTGACCCGGCTATAATTACGAGATACTCGTGAAGGGTCAATTCGTATGTAGTGACTATATCGATGGACACCGACTTGGTTCGTCTTAATATATATATGTAGTGACGAGAGTGCAGCTTTAGGTTTTTAGTGGAATAACCTAAAGTTAATAATTCGGAATATTTATAGATTATTGGAGCTCAGAACTGTAGGTCCATTTGGTCCCCGTGTTAGCTCGTTACACTATAGGAATCCATGGAATAATTGGATGATCCAATTATGAACTTACTTGAAAAATAATAAATAATTGAGAATTATTTATTGATATAATTATTAATTTGATTAATAATTATATAATGTCACACCTTGAAATTATATATTAAAGTGTTTAATATATAGTTTTTATATTAGTGATTATTAGATAATCGTTTAATATAAAATTTGATTTAAAATTAAATTTGATTTAATTAAAAATTAAATATGTAATTTTTATCATGATATAAGTTACATGTTAAAATTTAATTTCAAAATTAAATGATATTTGATATTGTATTTAATTTTTGAAATTAATAATTTTGTTGTGACAAAAAATGTCATTGGTCAATATTTATATGTGTGATTAGGGTTAGGGTTAATTTGGTAAATGTATATTAAATTAACCTAAACCGTAGATAGAAATTGAAGGCTTCTCTCTACACAAACTAACCCTAGCCTCTTTTCTCATCTTCTCAATGAGATTGAAAAGAGAGAAAACAATGGTGGTGGAAATTTTCTCAAGAAATATCTCAAACAAGTGAGTTGGATCCGAGCCCACCCTCACGAATTTTTGGTGGTCAGTCATAACACGGAAGATCGAGTGGTGGATCCGATAATATTCATATGGTTCACGGCAATAGATCTTGTTCTCATTCGTTGCGCGCATGGAGGGCACGATAATGATCAAAAGGGCTGGATCAAAGCAAGTATAGCGCATGGTCAAAGCAAGATGCGCATGTGTTCAAAATTAATTGCATGGACGTGGCTGATTCTGATAATGCGCATGATCAAAAGCAAGATCAAAGGTTGATCTACGGACATGAGGCGTGATTAAATCAAGGTGATGGCGCACTGAAGCAATATAATCAAAATAATGATCATAGGGGAAGCCGAACAGTCACTGTGTATTATGTTGTGTGCGTGACTGGTTCTGTCTATGTCGTGTGCTTGAATGGTTCAAGTGCTGGGCAATGAACATCAATGGGACATGCGAATCAACATGGCAGTGTGTGCGTGGCAGTGTTTTGCGTTCAAAATCTAGTCCATAGCTGGTGCGTGCGTGGCTATGGCTTGTGGTTCATGACTGGCTTATGGGATGTATGTGACTAGATTCGCCAGTGAATAAAATACAGGGCTGTTTCAGATCTGGATTTTTGGCAGAAAAATTCTGGATTAAAATGAGGAGAGCAGAAAAAATTTTCAATGTCGATCATGGGTGCCTAAGACGTTTCCGTTGCGCGAGGAAAGCGTTTCCTACAACGCAGGGTCTTTGCGTGTCACGACGCGCACCATCCCAGAAGCATATCTGGAAAATTTTCCATTACGCGTCGCGACATGCATGTTTCCAGAAACGTTCCTGAAAATTTCCCAAAATGGGTCGCGACGCTGCGTGCTCCGCGTCGCGACGCAAGGCCAAAAACAGGGCCTACAATTCTTTCATCCCTAATTTGCTCAATACTTCCCCTAAATATTCCACACAAGTAAATATCCTCAATAAATATCCTAAAACATCATCAATATCATTCTCAATATCAACTCAAGTACATACTAAAACCTTTATTTAATTTCATACCCAAATTTAACTAGTTGGGGATTCACACAATCACCATTTTCTTAGCATAACAATCACTCAATCATCATCATATTCAAATTCTCAACATGCTACAATTATTAAATCATTAAAACTTCAAGTATTACAATTTGGGTCATGCTTTTCTTACCTCTTTTTCTTTGATCTCCATCACTTCTCCAAGCCTTAATTGTGGCTCATCTTCTTCTTTGCCTCCTCTTCCCCTTTCTTTTCTCTTTTCTTTCTTTTCTTCTTTCCTTTTTCTTCCTTTTTCTTCTCTTCTTCTTCTTCTCCTCTTCCTCACGTTTTCTTTCTTCTTTCTCTTGTTTTCTAATTTTTGAAACATTGAATAGTAATCTCCTTATATACTAGGGCTTATTTGATATTTGGAATAATGTAGACAAGTGTAGAAATTTGAAGAAATTTTGAGAATTTACTAGAATGACCCTCGGGGTACTATTTATCTGAATTTTTTATCTATATTTTTAGCTCATTTCTGGTTTGAATATGCAAAAACGTTCAACGCAAAAGTTGCATGTCTCGATCTCAGCTTTCCGAAAATATAAAATTCATAAAATTGGAGTTTGTATGATAAAGTTACGGCCCAATTACCATGGGCTGTCCGGAATGGAACATCTTAGCATCTAATATCGGATTCTCGAAGAATTTTCCGATTGTTCCCAAAGTCATCTCACGAGGATATATGTTCCCAAGCATGATTTATATTATGTGACACTCATCCCACAGTGTAATAGTAGTTTAGATTCACGGTCGTTATAAATTCTCCCCCCTTTAAATAGGATTCATCCTCGAATCCTCTTTAAACTTGGGATCTTATCATAGATCACAAGATTCATGGGTTCTTTATAAACCACCAGCTTGAACTGACTATATACCCATCGCCTTAGTCTTATCCATTGTTCTATACCACTTCCTGATGATTTTCCATGTGCTATCATTACACCACAGGATAATGTGATGATCATGCTGAACCTAGAATGCCATGACTTGGAAGTCATAACTAGAGCTGTACGCTAATTTTTCTGTGTGAACTCTTACTTTCCTGTAACTATTATGTACCATCGGGGATACTATTTGACTTAACAACGAAGGCATTTTCCCGGCTGATCATTTACCACTTGACTAGTAAGTATATGAGATTCTCCATCATTCTTAATAACTAACTCATGCATCATACCTTTTGTCATACTTGGGTAAACTACTTCAGAATTCGTGGCTTCAGTGAATGTCCCTTAAGTTCTTTATTAAAAGGTACTACCTCATTTTCGTTTCATAAGATCTTCGCTGAGTATCCTCGACTACCTCATTTATGGACCTCTAGTTGTGCTCAATATTCTTTGTCTCCAAGGAAATCATTTTCTTTAGATCTTTAGTCATACTCAACAATTATTTGACTCGATCGGGTTCTTCTTAGCTAGTACCTTTGACTCTTACTAGAAAAATACAAGTATCTCCATGGTTAGGCTTCTAATGTTCCCTTTCCGGAATCAATAAGTTTACATGAGTGATCCTTTTTATTAACAATGCTTGTACTCGATACTTCTTTTGCTTCACTTGTTCAACTAGATCTTAATATTCTTTCTTATATCTTAGCTACTTAACTCTCTATATTCTCATTGCCAGGCTTCAACTGCATATGAGCTTCTCTCTTCAAGTTCCAATATCTCTGCTTATCTATGGGGGCCTATGTCTTTCTAACTTACTGATATTGTCTACAGATGCTGCTTGTACATAAAATGTTGCTTATGGGTAGTTTGCTAGTGGTCCTCCTCAATTGGCTAAAGAATAAGGCTTAATTGTATGTGTAGGCACTGTATTTTTGCATATAAGTCCCGATGATGAGTCTCACATGGAGACACTACCTCTTTAAGTTGTGGAAGTCGCGGGAAACGGACGTCGGAAGGGAAAAGTTAGAAATTGATATCTTGTTGGACTAAATTCGTTTGCTTAGCTGTGGGTTCGCTCGTTGGACCTCTGTTTTAAAATTCATCCTCAGCCCAAACCCCTGCAAGCCACACACCACCAAGCTACACACCAAGCCCACCAAAATAGACCAAACTCACGCCTAAATTACCTTAAGCCACGGCCACATCCTTATAAAATAACAAAATCACACATTAAACACATGCTAAAATCAAGACAAATCACCTTCCCAAATTAAAAGATTCAAATCAAATCTCATCAAACACTTTCCTAATTCAATTAAATCATATCCCTAATCAAAAGAGAAGAAATCAAATCAAATTAAATCATATCCCTAATTAAATAGATTTCTCATTATAACACACTAATTAGAAGATATCCCCATAATTACACAATATCCTTTCCCTATTCACATAAGGTAAACCTCAACCCTTGCCTATAAAAAGAAGCCTAAACCAAACCTTAGAAGCCCTAGCTCATTCACGCCCAAAGCATAGAAAAATAGTCTCTGCAACACCGAAAATCACAGCCCAGAAACACCCCCTCCATCACCGAACCAACCTCTGAAAATTACCCCAGCAACCATCGAAAACAGCCCTCACACTGCCGCAATTCACAACCTGAAATAGCCCCCATCGACCGCACAAAACTGCACTCCAAATTACCTTAAACTACCGCAAAAATAGCCTTATACAGCAGTCCCAATCCCCGCCAAAAACAACACCAAAACAGCAAAAAACCGCACCCCCTAATACACCTAAAAACCGCAAAAACAGTCCCCAATTACCGTAAGAACAGTGACCAGAAATTGCAGCCCGAAACACCGAGGCGACGAAGGAAAATGATGAACTAGTGAACCAAAGAAGTTACAGAGCATTAACCCTTCCGAAGGTCGCATAACGCACTTCTAAGAGACGACTTAAGAGGTTAGACCTGATGGCACCTTTTTATTTATTCCCGTTCTTTTATTATTATTTCTTCGCATGTGTATTGTGAATTCATGAATGTTATGGCCATGTGATTAATGAAATATGTGTTATCTCTTGTGGTATATCGGATGGAAACCTAGACGTAAATTCCGTAGCCGAAGCCGAATGGACGGTAATGCGGTCTGTACTTGGGAAACAACTCCACGTACCACTTGAGAGACACAAATATTTCGTTTCATCCAATCTCATGTTTATTCTTGATTTAATCGTTTAGTATGTTATTTTCCTTTATGCATGATTTAGTCGTTTAGTATGATATTTTTTATGCATGATTTAAGTGTTTATGTGATTAGAGGTATCATTTTTTTGTGATTCTGTTCGAACGCGTTATCAAACGCTGCACGAACGTATGCATTCTGCCTCAGCTCGTTCGAATACGTTATCAAATGCTACTCGAACGTGTGCATTCTGTTTACCGTTCGAACGCATTATCAAACGCGTGCATTCTGTTTACCGTTCGAACGTGTTTATGAACGCGCACGCACTGGACAGATTCCTTCCTCATGTTTTGCATGTTTGTTTCCTTAGTTATTCTTTTCCCCATCAGATGTTTAGTTAGCTCTTTTTAATGTTTATGCTTTTATCGTCATTTTTTATTTATCTTTCCACATTTATTTATTTATTATGTTCATGAAATTGTGTGCTTACCGTTACTTCGACTTACTTTTATGCATGCCAACTTAGATATAGGTTGTATGCAAACTTAGATATAGGTAGTAAGCAAACTTAGATGTAGGTTGTTGTTGCGTAGACTTGGTTAGATTATTGCACAAATCCATTCATTACAAGTGGCATAAGTAAGGGACCATTCTGAACCCAACGATTTGAGGTCTTCCCTTGCGAGGGGTGAGTGCGGCCTTAAATCATTTTCCCAGTTCACACTGGGTGGCGACTCCATGTAATTTCTCCAGTTTAGTTCCCATGTGGGCTACTTCGTACTCCCGACCAGGCCGCGAGCCTAGAACAGCTTCGCCGATTTCTGTGTCCTATAGTCTGGCGACTCCACTAGGGAAAGAGAATCGACCTCGAAATAATGTCTTGTAATGTTTGTGATTTTTTCTTTAGTTAACCGTGTCTACAGTGGGTTAAATGGGTTTAATCAAAGGCATTATTAGAGTTAGGTAATGGTTTGGTGTCTTCCTTCATTCACTACCTTTCTAAGGAAAAGCTGTGAAGGCACCTAGATAATTAATCACACACCATAACTCGTTGGCACGTACCTTATGGTATAAAAAAGGTGCGCTCACTTGGTCGCTCGAACCCTTGAGTGGGGAGTCCTAGTTGTGGGCAATCCTTCGTCAGTGGGAGCCTTTGTTTACATCCATGTAGACCCGCATATGAACTGTAGTACTATGACCAATAGAAACTATTCATTTATGTTTGCGTTTAGGACCGTCGTCATTTGGATTCAGTTGGACTTTTTATCATGAGGTATGGGTTTGTTGGGCCATTTAAACTGGGACGAGTCCGTACTTTATGGAAATCGGGCCAAAAGCTTCTAAAATGCAGATGGGCCATTTTGTGTTTAGGCCTCTTATCATTTGAAGTCATTTAGCCATGTTATCACAAAAGTGTAAACCTGTTGGGCCTTTTTCAACTGGGATAAGTTTGCACCACGCAATAGTATGATTGAATGCTTTAAAATGATAATGGGTCGACTTACACATTCCATGCATCACACGCATACATGCTGACTCAGGGTTTTAAAAGACATCATAGATATCAGTTGGGTTAGGGAAGAGGGAAGACATGTCAAAAGACCATTAGCCAACATGAGTGAATCAGAGAAAGAGGTATCCCGTATGGATCAACTGGAAGCTAATCTCACTAAGGTTACCGAGCAACTGCAAGCTTTGACCACTGCTGATGAGTGGTAAATCTATCACTATTTCCCACCCATTTAACTTAATATTTTGTATAGTTTCTTGAGTCTTGTGAATATTTTGATGTGTTTTGTGTTATTTTGTAGACAAATAAAGTTTCAGGACATTCTAGAGGTGATTTGGACCAAAACAGTGAAAATTGGAAAAATGGCATTTTCGTAATTTTGGGAGCGTCGCGACGCCCAAACCCGTGGCGTCGCGACACCTAAAGTGCGCCGAGACTTGCTAACGTGTGCCTGGTCCACGTGTCAGAATCTGAAAAGTTGACTTTGCTAACGTGCATCGTGCCACGTGTCACCATCACAGCCGATCTACTAACGTGCGCCCGCCACGTGTCATCATCCTAAGATGCCGACAATCATCATCTACGCTAAAATGCACCTGCCACGTGTCAAAATCTCAGCGGATCACGCTAACATGCACCTGGACACGTGTCGCCATCACATGTTGCCGACATCAAAAAGTCAACTGCCGACATAACAGTGCCACGTGCCATGATCTCGCGAAGCCAAGCCAATGCGTGTCAAAAATCTACGTGCTCGCGACGCCCAGACCCTACTGATGCCTATAAATTCAGCTCGATGTCAGAATTCAAATCATGCCTTCCTTGAGTTTTGTAAGGACTTTAAGGATTACATCTTGTGTGTTTAAGTTTTGTAATTTAAACTAAGAATTTTTTACTTTTAGTATTTTTAATTATGCACTTTTACTTTTTGTAATAAAGTTTTATTTTATTTTATTTTCTCTTTTTAATGTTCAGTAGTTAATTTACTGCTGGGGTAAAGGTGAAGCTTTTTACTTTTATAATTTAGATTAATCTCCCTTAATTATAATATATAAATTATTTAAAACCTGACTTAATAAGGATACCCCATATTGGTCGATTGGTAATTTATTTTTAAACTGGTTTTAACCTGACTTAATGAGGATACCGCCTGGTTGGTCGGTTGGTATTTAATTATTAATTTGACTTAATCAGGATACCGCCTATATGGCTGGTTGATAAATATCACACAGATCTATATATTATAATAAGAGAGATTTCTAAATTATAAATAATAAAGGTAGAATAATCTCATTTTAATTATAATATGGAAATTGTAATATGAATTAAAAGTTGATTCCACCTTAATGGTTGGTTTTAATTATGTAACATAATGTGACACCGCCTATATGGCTGGTCTTTAGGTGACAGATAATTACCGCCTATGTGGCTGGTTTATGGATAAATAATAAGACCACATTTATGGTTGGTTCAACTTAATTAGATAATATTGGCAATTTCCATATTATAATAATTTGAGATTTCTAAAGGTGGATCCTCTATCCCCCAGCATTTTATTTTATTATAGAGAAGTGATGAAACACAATATCCACACACTTAATAATTGATTTTCTTTTTATGGGTAATTCCTTAGTTTGTTTATTGAGTCTTAAGCTTAATGCTTCTTGTTGTCTGATCATCAATAAGATTGATTTGGTAAACTTAAAAAGAACTAGACATATGGATTTTAGGTTTCAGCCTTAGATTCAATAGCCCACGATCTTCCTTGAGGATATATAACCCTTTAATAGATTTCCTTACAGGATAAGAATATACATGTTGGGCGGGGGTAGCCATAATTGGAATTTAATCTTAATGAATCCAGGTAATTTGGTTGACATAGACATATGGTTCAATTGGGTTATACTGGGTATTTACGTCTGACCATCGACGGAGGCTTTTGCATATTTTCGTGTTCCAGGTTAGCAAACTGATTTATTACACATAGATAAGAGAATCAATTCATCTTTATAATAATATTGTGTGGAGTCACGACCCTAGATCCTTGAGTTTTTTCTTTTATTTTCCTTAGTATTTTCTTTTGAGTCTGTTTTTATTTTATTTTGCAAAACCACATTCAACCAACCAAAAGCAATCAATTCCCTCTTTCGTATAATTAGATATTTTTAAATAAATAGTATCAATAATTAATAACAACAGTAGGAATTAAGTCCTCGTGGGATCGATATTTTTATACTACTTGAACGATACGTTCGCTTACGTTAAATGTGTGTTTACGCCGGTCAAGTTTTTGGCGCCGTTGCCAGGGACTTATTTTTCTTGATTTATTAATTTTGAAGCTATCTAATTTACTTGTATCTAATTTTCTTTATTTTTATCTGTAATTTTTATTTCTTTCTTTTGTTTTCAGGAGATTAAAAAAAATTGAACATTACTGGGAGATTGAGAGATCACGAGCTTTACTAGAAGATACACCCAAAATCTGGGAGCAACAGTCCGGTTTTCTAAGTCCTATTGTTCATCCCAACAACTATCACTGGATGCCAGAACCAAGCGACACTACATTTTCTCAACAGAACACCATGGGGAGATGTGACATATGTAATGGTAACCACCCTAGAGATTATTGGAGTACAGCTACCATCAAGGGTGGCAGAATTATCAGAATCATTCAAGGTACGAAGAACCATCATATTTTACATCTTATCCACCATCTACCTACGATCTTCATCAACAATCAGAACCATCAGAAGAAGATCAGATGATTGACATGCTCAAAGATTGGGTCAAGAAACAAGACGAAAAGTTGGATACAATGTTTGAAACATGCCAGAATCAATTTGAAAGTATTCAGAGACAATCAGAATTCATTCAGAGACTGACAGATCAAACGAGACAATTACCTCAAGAAGAATTATCAGATGAAACTGAAAAAGCCTTCGAGTACCCAGAGATGCACAATGACATCATAACAGAGGACGAGACTGTGCAGTATCAAGAATCAGAGGTATCAGTTCAGGAGCCCGAACCGACAAAGTCTCGATTTGATTTTTATTATTCTGACTCTGACGATGATGAAACTGAGTTGTTTGTACCAACTGCATCAACACTTGAGGATGTAATTCTGTATCGTCAAAATGAAGATCTTGGAGCATCAATTGCACAAATGTTTGAAGAAGATCTACCTGAGCCAATCATTTCACCCAAATCAGAGGATGAAGACCTAATGTCAGAAACATCTTTACATCCTCAGGTTGACACTTATAGAGCATATTTTTCACAGATGACAGATGAAGAGCTGAATGCGGAAATTTTCAAATACATCTGTGAAGAAAATGTGGAACAAGAAGCAGAGCAAATGGAGTAGCAAATGTCTAACCTTATTGAAGATCCAGAGCATTAAGAAGAAACATCACTATTTTGGGGAGTACAAATTAAAGATATCGCCTAGAAGCTTGACAGAATGGAACTCCAATTCCAAGTCAAGCACCATACGAGGCCTCCTGATTTTCTTTCTTCCTTTTCAGGAACCATTGGAGCAACAAAGGTTAAAACGGTGGCACGGGCACTGAATGAGACAAAATTCTTTTTGCCCATTTACCGTTGGAAGAGACCATTCAAAAGCAACGCTAATGGGCTTGTCTTTAATCGGACATCCAAAACGACACTGAAACCTCATTGACAGATGGATTTCAGTCACGTCTGGCTGAAGACGAAAAATTTAGCGCTAGCAGGGAGGCAACCCATGTAATTTGTTGTAATTTCTGTTTCATATTTTATATATACATGTTGTAGAGATTTTTAATCTTGTGTGTTATTTTTGTATGGAAAAGCACAAACGAAGCATTTTAAAACAGAACGAATGGTGTTTGGCAATCAGAAAGAAGAGAGCTAATTCATTTGTGATGGCTGAGTAAATAATGAATTCTTGAGACGCATCCTAATGGATTTATATACCAAATGAGTGGCGTATTGCATACATAATTCTGTTGCCTTAATTATTGCTTTGATTTGCTTTTTTGTTGTAATTATCTTTATTTTCGTAGATAGGATCCAGACTTTTTGACCTTTCACGATTTTTTTTATTGTTTAGCAAACAAACGTCCTCTGAAAGATACTAGTGCTATTATTACTCACCCTTTTCAGGTTCTATAAATTCAACTCATCATTGCACTTTTGAAGACATCTAGAGTAAAAAAAATGGAAGCCACTTCAAGAAGACGAGTTGAAACAATCTGTGTGTTTTGCGGTACTAGTGTTGGTACTAAGCCACAATACGTAGAGGCAGCACAACAATTGGGTCGAGTCTTAGCTGCAAGGAATATGCACTTAGTATATGGCGGAGGCAATATTGGACTAATGGGGATCGTTTCAAAGGCCGTACAGGAAGGAGGCAGTCACGTTTTGGGAATCATCCCAAAACCCTTGACAGAGGCAAATCTTATTGGATCATCAAACGGAAAGGAACTTATTGTGCCAGGTATGTCTGAGTGACTAGTGGAAATGATTAACCGTGCTGATGGTTTTATTGCTTTGCCAGGTGGCTTAGGCATATTGGAGGAAATTTTTATAGTGCTATCTTGGGCGAACCAGAACATACACCAGAAAACGCTTGGACTGTACAACGTTGATGGATTTTATGATTTTCTTTGTGTGTTTCTTGATGATGCTCGAAGAAATGGGTTCGTGTCAAAACCTATGAAAGAACTCCTCTTTACTGCCAGAACTGCTCCGGATCTAATTGACCAACTCTTAGCTTATGAACCACAAGTTGACCCTTCCTTTCAAAGATAAATTGGTCTGAAGACGATCGTGGTAAGAGGCGTCGGATTAATATGGATCTTAACCTTTAATTTCCTGTAGAATTTCAGCTAACCAGGTATTATCTTCTAAACTATTCTTCTACTATTTAAGACATTGGGGGCAATGTCTCATTTAGGTTTGGGGGAGGGAATTAGTTGATCAGTACCTTGTTTTTAGTTTGTGTGTTATTTTATTTTAAGTCCAAATTTTTTCGAAAAATACAAAAAAAATTCAAAAATTCAAAAAAATTACAAAATTATTTTGCGTTTTTGTATTTTTATTTTGACTAAAAAGGTGAAATTGGTAAGAGATAGCTGAGTAAGGAGTTTTTACTTCTGAGACGTATCTCAAACTTATTTCGAAATAAGTTAATTTTTGTTTATTTCATTTTAAATTATTTTATTTGTGAATTCTCCTTAAAACTGACTAAAATGGATCTTCATATGCTCAGTTGACAGGTATTATCAATATGCATAGTAACATGCGGAAATGAACTAAAATTGAAAAGTTTGTAATATTCAGTGCTCTAATTTAATTGGAGGAAGCATATCAAAAAAACAATGGAGTAAAAGAAAAAGTCTGAGATCCGAGTTATTAAGTCTGTAAGGGTGTTTTAACACCTAGTGCCCTAAAGCCAACTGGTTTGGGAGTCACTGGCCCAAAGCTCCCTACATGGATCAAAGATGCTGCAAAAAATATATATATCTGAAGTCTGAGTAATTAAGTTCGTAAGGGTGTCTTAACACCTGGTGCCCTAAAGCCAACTGGTTTGGGAGCCACCGACCCAAAGCTCGCTACATAAACGGAAGATATTGTCCCTACGAAAGTTGTTTAGTTAAATTTTATTTTAAACATGTTTATGTTATTTTATTCTGTGTTTTGCTCGAGGACTAGCAAAATGTTAGGTTTGGGGTGTGATGAGTGGTAAATCTATCACTATTTCCCACTCATTTAACCTAATATTTTGTATAGTTTCTTGATTCTTGTGAATATTTTGATGTGTTTTGTGTTATTTTGTAGATAAATAAAGTTTCAGGACATTCTGGAGGTGATTTGGGAAAAAATAGTGAAAATTGGAAAAAGGGCATTTTCGTATTTTTGGGAGCGTCGCGACGCCCAAACCCGTGGCGTCGCGATGACTAACGTGCGCCGAGACTTGCTAACGTGCGCCTGGTCCACGTGTCAGATATGAAAAGTTGACTTTGCTAACGTGCGCCATGCCACGTGTCACCATCACAACCGATCTACTAACGTGCGCCTGCCACGTGTCATCATCCTTAGATGCCGACAATCATCATCTACGCTAAAATACACCTGCCATATATCAAAATCTCAGCGGATCCCGCTAACATGCACCTGGACACGTGTCGCCATCACATGTTGCCGACATCAAAAAGTCAACTGCCTACATAACAGTGCCACGTTTCACGATCTCGTGAAGCCAAGCCAATGCGTGTCAAAATTCTACGCGCGTCGTGACGCCTAACGTCTTGGCGTCGCGACGCCCAGACCCTAATGATGCCTATAAATTCAGCTCGATGTCAGAATTCAAATCATGCCTTCCTTGAGTTATGTATGAACTTTAAGGATTGCATCTTGTGTGTTTAAGTTTTGTAATTTAAATTAAGCATTTTTTACTTTTAGTATTTTTAATTATGCACTTTTACTTTTTGTAATAAAGTTTTATTTTATTTTATTTTTCTTTTTTAATGTTCAGTAGTTAATTTACTGCTGGGGTAAAGGTGAAGCTTTTTACTTTTATAATTTAGATTAATCTCCCTTAATTATAATATATAAATTATTTAAAACCTGACTTAATAAGGATACCCCCATATTGGTCGATTGGTAATTTATTTTTAAACTGGTTTTAACCTGACTTAATGAGGATACCGTCTGGTTGGTCGGTTGGTATTTAATTATTAATTTGACTTAATCAGGATACCGCCTATATGGCTGGTTGATAAATATCACACAGATCTATATATTATAATAAGAGATATTTCTAAATTGTAAATAGTAAATGTAGAATAATCTCATTTTAATTATAATATGGAAATTGTAGTATGAATTAAAAGTTGATTCCGCCTTAATGGCTGGTTTTAATTATGTAACATAATGTGACACCGCCTATATGGCTGGTCTTTAGGTGACAGATAATTACCGCCTATGTGGCTGGTTTATGGATAAATAATAAGACCACCTTTGTGGTTGGTTCAACTTAATTAGATAATACTGGCAATTTCCATATTATAATAATTTGAGATTTCTAAAGGTGGATCCTCTATCCCCCAGCATTTTATTTTATTCTAGAGAAGTGATGAAACACAATATCCACACACTTAATAATTGATTTTCTTTTTATGGGTAATTCCTTAGTTTGTTTATTGAGTCTTAAGCTTAATGCTTCTTGTTGTCTGATCATCAATAAAATTGATTTGGTAAACTTAAAATGAACTAGACATAGGGATTTTAGGTTTCAGCCTTAGATTCAATAGCCCACGATCTTCCTTGAGGATAGATAACCCTTTAATAGATTTCCTTACAGGATAGGAATATACCTGTTGGGCGGGGGTAGCCATAATTGGAACTTAATCTTAATGAATCCAGGTAATTTGGTTGACATAGACATATGGTTCAATTGGGTTATACTGGGTATTTACGTCTGACCATCGACTGAGGCTTTTGCATATTTTCGTGTTCCAGGTTAGCAAACTGATTTATTACACATAGATAAGAGAATCAATTCATCTTTATAATAATATTGTGTGGAGTCACGACCCTAGATCCTTGAGTTTTTTCTTTTATTTTCCTTAGTATTTTCTTTTGAGTCTGTTTTTATTTTATTTTGCAAAACCACATTCAACCAACCAAAAGCAATCAATTCCCTCTTTCGTATAATTAGATATTTTAAATAAATAGTATCAATAATTAATAACAACAGTAGGAATTAAGTCCTCGTGGGATCTATATTTTTATACTACTTGAACGATACGTTCGCTTACGTTAAATGTGTGTGTTTACGCCGGTCAAGTTTTTGGCGCCGTTGCCAGGGACTTATTTTTCTTGATTTATTAATTTTGAAGCTATCTAATTTACTTGTATCTAATTTTCTTTATTTTTATCTGTAATTTTTATTTCTTTCTTTTGTTTTCAGGAGATTAAAAAAAATGGAACATTACTGGGAGATTGAGAGATCACGAGCTTTACTAGAAGATACACCCAAAATCTGGGAGCAACAGTCCGGTTTTCTGAGGCCTGTTGTTCATCCCAACAACTATCACTGGATGCCAGAACCAAGCGACACTACATTTGCTCAACAGAACACAATGGGGAGATGTGACATATGTAATGGTAACCACCCTAGAGATTATTGCGAGTACAACTACCATCAAGGGTGGCAGAATTATCAGAATCATTCAAGGTACGAAGAACCATCATATTTTACATCTTATCCACCATCTACCTACGATCTTCATCAACAATAAGAACCATCAGAAGAAGATCAGATGATTGACATGCTCAAGATTGGGTCAAGAACCAAGACGAAAAGTTGGATACAATGCTTGAAACATGCCAGAATCAATTTGAAAGTATTCAGAGACAATCAAAATTCATTCAGAGACTGACAGATCAAACGAGACAATTACCTCAAGAAGAATTATCAGATGAAACTGACAAAGCCTTCGAGTACCCAGAGATGCACAATGACATCATAACAGAGGACGAGGCTGTGCAGTATCAAGAATCAGAGGTATCAGTTCAGGAGACCGAATCGACAAAGTCTCGATTTGATTTTTATTATTCTGACTCTGACGATGATGAAACTGAGTTGTTTGTATCAACTGCATCAACACTTGAGGATGTAATTCTGTATCGTCAAAATGAAGATCTTGGAGCATCCATTGCACAAATGTTTGAAGAAGATCTACCTGAGCCAATCATTTCACCCAAATCAGAGGATGAAGACCTAATATCAGAAACATCTTTACATCCTCAGGTTGACACTTATGGAGCATATTTTTCACAGATGACAGATGAAGAGCTGAATGCGGAAATTTTCAAATACATCTGTGAAGAAAATGTGGAACAAGAAGCAGAGCAAATGGAGGAGCAAATGTTGACCTTATTGAAGATCCAGAGCATTCAGAAGAAACATCACTATTTAGGGGAGTACAAATTAAAGATATCGCCTAGAAGCTTGACAGAATGGAACTCCAATTCCAAGTCAAGCACCATACGAGACCTCCTGATTTTCTTTCTTCCTTTTCAGGAACCATTGGAGCAACAAAGGTTAAGAAGGTGGCACGAGCACTGAATGAGACAAAATTCTTTTTGCCCCTTTACCGTTGGAAGAGACCATTCAAAAGCAACGCTCATGGGCTTGTCTTTAATCGGACATCCAAAACGACGCTGAAACCTCATTGACAGATGGATTTCAGTCACGTCTGGCTGAAGACGAAAAATTTAGCGCTAGTAGGGAGGCAACCCATGTAATTTGTTGTAATTTCTGTTTCATATTTTATATGTACATGTTGTAGATATTTTTAATCTTGTGTGTTATTTTTGTAGGGAAAAGCACAAACGAAGCATTTGAAGACAGAAGGAATGGTGTTTGGCAATCAAAAAGAAGAGAGCTAATTCATTTGTGATGGCTGAGTAAATAATGAATTCTTGAGACGCATCCTAATGGATTTATATACCAAATGAGTGGCGTATTGCGTACACAATTCTGTTGCCTTAATTATTGCTTTGATTTGCTTTTCTGTTGTAATTATCTTTATTTTCGTAGATAGGATCCAGACTTTTTGACCTTTCACGATTTTTTTTATTGTTTAGCAAACAAACGTCCTCTGGAAGATACTAGTGCTATTATTACTCACCATTTTCAGGTTCTATAAATTCAACTCATCATTGCACTTTTGAAGACATCTAGAGTAAAAAAATGGAAGCCACTTCAAGAAGACGAGTTGAAAAAATCTGTGTGTTTTTCGGTACTAGTGTTGGTACTAAGCCACAATACGTAGAGGCAGCACAACAATTGGGTCGAGTCTTAGCTGCAAGGAATATGAACTTAGTATATGGCGGAGGCAATATTGGACTAATGGGGATCGTTTCAAAGGCCGTACAGGAAGGAGGCAGTCACGTTTTGGGAATCGTCCCAAAACCCTTGACAGAGGCAAATCTTATTGGATCATCAAACGGAGAGGAACTTATTGTGCCAGGTATGTCTGAGCGACTAGTGGAAATGATTAACCGTGCTGATGCTTTTATTGCTTTGCCAGGTGGCTTGGGCATATTGGAGGAAATTTTTATAGTGCTATCTTGGGCGAACCTGAACATACACCAGAAAACGCTTGGACTGTACAACGTTGATGGATTTTATGATTTTCTTTGTGTGTTTCTTGATGATGCTCGAAGTAATGGGTTCGTGTCAAAACCTATGAAAGAACTCCTTTTTACTGCCAGAACTGCTCCGGATCTAATTGACCAACTCTTAGCCTATGAACCACAAGTTGACCCTATCCTTTCAAAGATAAATTGATCTGAAGACGATCGTGGTAAGAGGCGTCGGATTAATATGGAGCTTAACCTTTAATTTCCTGTAGAATTTCAGCTAACCAGGTATTATCTTCTAAACTATTCTTCTACTATTTAAGACATTGGGGACAATGTCTCATTTAGGTTTGGGGGAGGGAATTAGTTGATCAGTACCTTGTTTTTAGTTTGTGTGTTATTTTTATTTTAAGTCCAAATTTTTTCGAAAAATACAAAAAAAATTCAAAAATTTCAAAAAAATTACAAAATTATTTTGCGTTTTTGTATTTTTATTTTGACTAAAAAGGTGAAATTGGTAAGAGATAGCTGAGTAAGGAGTTTTTACTTCTGAGACGTATCTCAAACTTATTTCGAAACACGTTAATTTTTGTTTATTTCATTTTAAATTATTTTATTTGTGAATTCTCCTTAAAACTGACTAAAATGGATCTTCATATGCTCAGTTGACAGGTATTATCAATATGCATAGTAACATGCGGACATGAACTAAAATTGAAAAGTTTGTAATATTCAGTGCTCTAATTTAATTGGAGGAAGCATCTCAAAAAAACAATGGAGTAAAAAAAAAAAGTCTGAGATCCGAGTTATTAAGTCTGTAAGGGTGTTTTAACACCTAGTGCCCTAAAGCCAACTGGTTTGGGAGTCACTGGCCCAAAGCTCCCTACATGGATCAAAGATGCTGCAAAAAATATATATATCTAAAGTCTGAGTAATTAAGTTCGTACGGGTGTCTTAACACCTGGTGCCCTAAAGCCAACTGGTTTGGGAGCCACCGACCCAAAGCTCGCTACATAAACGGAAGATATTGTCCCTACGAAAGTTGTTTAGTTAAATTTTATTTTAAACATGTTTATGTTATTTTATTCTGTGTTTTGCTCGAGGACTAGCAAAATGTTAGGTTTGGGGGTGTGATGAGTGGTAAATCTATCACTATTTCCCACTCATTTAACCTAATATTTTGTATAGTTTCTTGATTCTTGTGAATATTTTGACGTGTTTTGTGTTATTTTGTAGATAAATAAAGTTTCAGGACATTCTGGAGGTGATTTGGGCAAAAACACTGAAAATTGGAAAAAGGGCATTTTCGTATTTTTGGGAGCGTCGCAACGCCCAAACCCGTGGCGTCGCGATGACTAACGTGCGCCGAGACTTGCTAACGTGCGCCTGGTCCACGTGTCAGATCTGAAAAGTTGACTTTGCTAACGTACGCCATGCCACGTGTCACCATCACAACCGATCTACTAACGTGCGCCTGCCACGTGTCATCATCCTTAGATGCCGACAATCATCATCTACGCTAAAATACACCTGCCATATGTCAAAATCTCAGCGGATCCCGCTAACGTGCACCTGGACACGTGTTGCCATCACATGTTGCCGACATCAAAAAGTCAACTGCCTACATAACAGTGCCACGTTTCACGATCTCGCGAAGCCAAGCCAATGCGTGTCAAAATTCTACGCGCGTCGTGACGCCTAACGTCCTGGCGTCGCGACGCCCAGACCCTAATGATGCCTATAAATTCAGCTAGATGTCAGAATTCAAATCATGCCTTCCGTGAGTTTTGTATGAACTTTAAGGAATGCATCTTGTGTGTTTAAGTTTTGTAATTTAAATTAAGCATTTTTTACTTTTAGTATTTTTAATTATTCACTTTTACTTTTTGTAATAAAGTTTTATTTTATTTTATTTTTCTTTTTTAATGTTCAGTAGTTAATTTACTGCTGGGGTAAAGGTGAAGCTTTTTACTTTTATAATTTAGATTAATCTCCCTTAATTATAATATATAAATTATTTAAAACCTGACTTAATAAGGATACCCCCATATTGGTCGATTGGTAATTTATTTTTAAACTGGTTTTAACCTGACTTAATGAGGATACCGCTGGTTGGTCGGTTGGTATTTAATTATTAATTTGACTTAATCAGGATACCGCCTATATGGCTGGTTGATAAATATCACACAGATCTATATATTATAATAAGAGATATTTCTAAATTGTAAATAGTAAAGTAGAATAATCTCATTTTAATTATAATATGGAAATTGTAATATGAATTAAAAGTTGATTCCGCCTTAATGGCTGGTTTTAATTATGTAACATAATATGACACCGCCTATATGGCTGGTCTTTAGGTGACAGATAATTACCGCCTATGTGGCTGGTTTATGGATAAATAATAAGATCACCTTTATGGTTGGTTCAACTTAATTAGATAATACTGGCAATTTCCATATTATAATAATTTGAGATTTCTAAAGGTGGATCCTCTATCCCCCAGCATTTTATTTTATTCTAGAGAAGTGATGAAACACAATATCCACACACTTAATAATTGATTTTCTTTTTATGGGTAATTCCTTAGTTTGTTTATTGAGTCTTAAGCTTAATGCTTCTTGTTGTCTGATCATCAATAAGATTGATTTGGTAAACTTAAAATGAACTAGACATAGGGATTTTAGGTTTCAGCCTTAGATTCAATAGCCCACGATCTTCCTTGAGGATAGATAACCCTTTAATAGATTTCCTTACAGGATAGGAATATACCTGTGGGCGGGGGTGGCCATAATTGGAACTTAATCTTAATGAATCCAGGTAATTTGGTTGACATAGACATATGGTTCAATTGGGTTATACTGGGTATTTACGTCTGACCATCGACTGACTTCTGACCATCGACTGAGGCTTTTGCATATTTTCGTGTTCCAGGTTAGCAAACTGATTTATTACACATAGATAAGAGAATCAATTCATCTTTATAATAATATTGTGTGGAGTCACGACCCTAGATCCTTGAGTTTTTTCTTTTATTTTCCTTAGTATTTTCTTTTGAGTCTGTTTTTATTTTATTTTGCAAAACCACATTCAACCAACCAAAAGCAATCAATTCCTTATTCGTATAATTAGATATTTTAAATAAATAGTATCAATAATTAATAACAACAGTAGGAATTAAGTCCTCGTGGGATCGATATTTTTATACTACTTGAACGATATGTTCGCTTACGTTAAATGTGTGTGTTTACGCCGGTCAAGTTTTTGGCGCCGTTGCCAGGGACTTATTTTTTGATTTATTAATTTGAAGCTATCTAATTTACTTGTATCTAATTTTCTTTATTTTTATCTGTAATTTTTATTTCTTTCTTTTGTTTTCAGGAGATTAAAAAAATGGAACATTACTGGGAGATTGAGAGATCACGAGCTTTACTAGAAGATACACCTAAAATCTGGGAGCAACAGTCCGGTTTTCTGAGGCCTGTTGTTCATCCCAACAACTATCACTGGATGCCACAACCAAATGACACTACATTTGCTCAACAGAACACAATGGGGAGATGTGACATATGTAATGGTAACCACCCTAGAGATTATTGCGAGTACAACTACCATCAAGGGTGGCAGAATTATCAGAATCATTCAAGGTACGAAGAACCATCATATTTTACATCTTATCCACCATCTACCTATGATCTTCATCAACAATCAGAACCATCAGAAGAAGATCAGATGATTGATATGCTCAAAGATTGGGTCAAGAAACAAGACGGAAAGTTGGATACAATGCTTGAAACATGCCAGAATCAATTTGAAAGTATTCAGAGACAATCAGAATTCATTCAGAGACTGACAGATCAAACGAGATAATTACCTCAAGAAGAATTATCAGATGAAACTGACAAAGCCTTCGAGTACCCAGAGATGCACAATGACATCATAACAGAGGACGAGGCTGTGCAGTATCAAGAATCAGAGGTATCAGTTCAGAAGAACGAACCGACAAAGTCTCGATTGATTTTTATTATTCTGACTCTGACGATGATGAAACTGAGTTGTTTGTACCAACTGCATCAACACTTGAGGATGTAATTCTGTATCGTCAAAATGAAGATCTTGGAGCATCCATTGCACAAATGTTTGAAGAAGATCTACTGAGCCAATCATTTCACCCAAATCAGAGGATGAAGACCTAATGTCAGAGAAACATCTTTACATCCTCAGGTTGACACTTATGGACCATATTTTTCACAGATGACAGATGAAGAGCTGAATGCGGAAATTTTCAAATACATCTGTGAAGAAAATGTGGAACAAGAAGCAGAGCAAATGGAGGAGCAAATGTTGACCTTATTGAAGATCCAGAGCATTCAGAAGAAACATCACTATTTAGGGGAGTACAAATTAAAGATATCGCCTAGAAGCTTGACAGAATGGAACTCTAATTCCAAGTCAAGCACCATACGAGACCTCCTGATTTTCTTTCTTCCTTTTCAGGAACCATTGGAGCAACAAAGGTTAAGAAGGTGGCACGAGCACTGAATGAGACAAAATTCTTTTTGCCCCTTTACCGTTGGAAGAGACCATTCAAAAGCAACGCTCATGGGCTTGTCTTTAATCGGACATCCAAAACGACGCTGAAACCTCCTTGACAGATGGATTTCAGTCACGTCTGGCTGAAGACGAAAAATTTAGCGCTAGCTAGCAGGGAGGCAACCCATGTAATTTGTTGTAATTTCTGTTTCATATTTTATATATACATGTTGTAGAGATTTTTAATCTTGTGTGTTATTTTTGTAGGGAAAAGCACAAACGAAGCATTTAAGACAGAAGGAATGGTGTTTGGCAATCAGAAAGAAGATAGCTAATTCATTTGTGATGGCTGAGTAAATAATGAATTCTTGAGACGCATCCTAATGGATTTATATACCAAATGAGTGGCGTATTGCGTACACAATTATGTTGCCTTAATTATTGCTTTGATTTTCTTTTCTGTTGTAATTATCTTTATTTTCGTAGACAGGATCCAGACTTTTTGACCTTTCACAATTTTTTTATTGTTTAGCAAACAAACGTCCTCTGGAAGATACTAGTGCTATTATTACTCACCCTTTTCAGGTTCTATAAATTCAACTCATCATTGCACTTTTGAAGACATCCAGAGTAAAAAAATGGAAGCCACTTCAAGAAGACGAGTTGAAAACATCTATGTGTTTTGCGGTACTAGTGTTGGTACTAAGCCACAATACGTAGAGGCAGCACAACAATTGGGTCGAGTCTTAGCTGCAAGGAATATGCACTTAGTATATGGCGGAGGCAATCTTGGACTAATGGTGATCGTTTCAAAGGCCGTACAGGAAGGAGGCAGTCACGTTTTGGGAATCATCCTAAAACCCTTGGTAGAGGAAAATCTTATTGGATCATCAAACGGAGAGGAACTTATTGTGTCAGGTATGTCTGAGCGACTAGTGGAAATGATTAACCGTGCTGATGCTTTTATTGCTTTGCCAGGTGGCTTGGGCATATTGGAGGAAATTTTTATAGTGCTATCTTGGGCGAACCTGAACATACACCAGAAACCGCTTGGACTGTACAACGTTGATGGATTTTATGATTTTCTTTGTGTGTTTCTTGATGATGCTCGAAGAAATGGGTTCGTGTCAAAACCTATGAAAGAACTCCTCTTTACTGCTAGATCTTCTCCGGATCTAATTGACCAACTCTTAGCCTATGAACCACAAGTTGACCCTATCCTTCAAATATAAATTGGTCTGAAGATGATCGTGGTAAGAGGCGTCAGATTAATATGGATCTTAACCTTTAATTTCCTGTAGAATTTCAGCTAACCAGGTATTATCTTCTAAACTCTTCTTCTACTATTTAAGACATTGGGGACAATGTCTCATTTAGGTTTGGGGGAGGGAATTAGTTGATCAGTACCTTGTTTTTAGTTTGTGTGTTATTTTTATTTTCAGTCCAAAATTTTTCGAAAAATACAAAAAAAATTCAAAAATTTCAAAAAAATTACAAAATTATTTTGCGTTTTTGTATTTTTATTTTGACTAAAAATGTGAAATTGGTAAGAGATAGCTGAGTAAGGAGTTTTTACATTTGAGACGTATCTCAAACTTATTTCGAAACAAGTTAATTTTTGTTTATTTCATTTTAAATTATTTTATTTGTGAATTCTCCTTAAAACTGACTAAAATGGATCTTTATATGCTCATTTGATAGGTATTATCAACATGCATAGTAACATACGGACATGAACTAAAATTGAAAAGTTTGTAATATTCAGTGCTCTAGTTTAATTGGAGGAAGCATCTCAAAAAAAGCAATGGAGTAAAAAAAAAGTCTGAGATCCGAGTTATTAAGTCTGTAAGGGTGTTTTAACACCTAGTGCCCTAAAGCCAACTGGTTTGGGTGTCACTGGCCCAAAGCTCCCTACATGGATCAAAGATGCTGCAAAAAATATATATATCTGAAGTCTGAGTAATTAAATTCGTAGGGGTGTCTTAACACCTGGTGCCCTAAAGCCAACTGGTTTGGGAGCCACCGACCCAAAGCTCGCTACATAAACAGAAGATATTATCCCTACGAAAGTGGTTTAGTTAAATTTTATTTTAAACATGTTTATGTTATTTTTTATTCTGTGTTTTGCTCGAGGACTAGCAAAATATTAGGTTTGGGGGTGTGATGAGTGGTAAATGTATCACTATTTCCCACTCATTTAACCTAATATTTTGTATAGTTTCTTGATTCTTGTGATTATTTTGATGTGTTTTGTGTTATTTTGTAGATAAATAAAGTTTCAGGACATTCTGGTGGTGATTTGGACAAAAACAGTGAAAATTGGAAAAAAGGGCATTTTCGTAATTTTGGGAGCGTCGCGACACCCAAAAATAGTGGCGTCGTGATGACTAACGTGCGCTGAGTCTTGCTGACGTGCACCTGGTCCACATGTCAGAATATGAAAAGTTGACTTTGCTAACGTGCGCCGTGCCACGTGTCACCATCACAGCCGATCTACTAACGTGCGCCTGCCACGTGTCATCATCCTAAGATGCCGACAATCATCATCTACGCTAAAATGCACCTGCCATATGTCAAAATCTCAGCGGATCCCGCTAACGTGCACCTGGACACGTGTCGCCATCACTTGTTGCCGACATCAAAAACTCAACTGCCGACATAACAGTGCCACGTGTCACGATCTCGCGAAGCCAAACTAATGCGTGTCAAAAATCTACGCGCGTCGCGACGCTCAACGTCTTGGCGTCGCGACGCCCAGACCCTAATGATGCCTATAAATTCAGCTCGATGTCAGAATTCAAATCATGCCTTCCTTGAGTTTTGTAAGGACTTTAAGGATTGCATCTTGTGTGTTTAAGTTTTGTAATTTAAATTAAGCATTTTTTACTTTTAGTATTTTTAATTATGCACTTTTACTTTTTGTAATAAAGTTTTATTTTATTTTCTTTTTCTTCTTTTATGTTCAGTAGTTAATTTACTGCTGGGGTAAAGGTGAAGCTTTTTACTTTTATAATTTAGATTAATCTCCCTTAATTATAATATATAAATTATTTAAAACCTGACTTAATAAGGATACCGCCATATTGGTCGATTGATAATTTATTTTTAAACTGGTTTTAACCTGTCTTAATGAGGATACCGTCTGGTTGGTCGGTTGGTATTTAATTATTAAATTGACTTAATCAGGATACCGCCTATATGGCTGGTTGATAAATATCACACAAATTTATATATTATAATAAGAGAGATTTCTAAATTATAAATAGTAAAGGTAGAATAATCTCATTTTAATTATAATATGGAAATTGTAATTTGAATTAAAAGTTAATTCCGCCTTAATGGCTGGTTTTAATTATGTAACATAATGTGACACCGCCTATATGGCTGGTCTTTAGGTGACAGATAATTACCGCCTATATGGCTGGTTTATGGATAAATAATAACACCGCCTTTTATGGCTGGTTCAACTTAATTAGATAATACTGGCAATTTCCATATTATAATAATTTGAGATTTCTAAAGGTGGATCCTCTAACCCCCAGCATTTTATTTTCTTCTAGGGAAGTGATGAAACACAATATCCACACACTTAATAATTGATTTTCTTGTTATGGGTAATTCTTTCGTTTTTTTATTGAGTCTTAAGCTTAATATTTCTTGTTGTCTGATCATCAATAAGATTGATTTGGTAAACTTAAAATGAACTAGACATAGGGATTTTAGGTTTCAGCCTTAGATTCAATAGCCCACGATCTTCCTTGAGGATAGATAACCCTTTAATAGATTTCCTTACAGGATAGGAATATACTTGTCGGGAGGGGGTAGCCATAATTGGAACTTAATCTTAATGAATCCAGGTAATTTGGTTGACATAGACATATGGTTCAATTGGGTTATACTGGGTATTTGCGTCTGACCATCGACATAGGCTTTTGCTTATTTTCGTATTCCAGGTTAGCAAACTGATTTATTACACATAGATAAGAGAATCAATTCATCTTTATAATAATATTGTGTGGAGTCACGACCCTAGATCCTTGAGTCTTTTCTTTTATTTTCCTTAGTATTTTCTTTTGAGTCTGTTTTTATTTTATTTTGCAAAACCACATTCAACCAAGGAAAAGCAATCAATTCCCCTCTTCATATAATTAGATATTTGTAAATAAATAGTATCAATAATTAATAACAATAGAAGGAATTAAGTCCTCGTGGGATCGATATTTTTATACTACTTGAACGATATGTGCGCTTGCGTTATACGTGTGTGTTTACGCCGGTCAAGTTTTTGGCGCCGTTGCCAGGGACTTATTTTTTTGATTTATTAATTTTGAAGCTATCTAATTTACTTGTATCTAATTTTCTTTTTTTTTTATTTGTAATTTTTATCTCTTTCTTTTGTTTTCAGGAGATTAAAAAAATGGAACATTATTGGGAGATTGAGAGATCACGAGCTTTACTAGAAGATACCTCAAATCTTGGAGCAACAGTCCGATTTTCTGAGGCCTGTTGTTCATCCCAACAACTATCACTGGATGCCAGAACCAAGCGACACTACATTTGCTCAACAGAACACAATGGGGAGATGTGACATATGTAATGGTAACCACCCTATATATTATTGCGAGTACAACTACCATCAAGGGTGGCAGAATTATCAGAATCATTCAAGGTACGAAGAACCATCATATTTTCCATCTTATCCACCATCTACCTACGATCTTCATCAACAATCAGAACCATCAGAACAAGATCAGATGATTGACATGCTCAAAGATTCGGTCAAGAAACAAGACGAAAAGTTGGATACAATGCTTGAAACTGTAGGGGTTTTAGGGGTAATATCCGGTAACGCAGCGGAAACGGTGGAAAATCAAATTTTCCGATTTCAAAACTTTTTCTCGGATTAATTAAATAAACATATTTATTTAATTACCCAATAATAAAATTATGAAATAAAATTCAATAAATCAAATTTATGTGAATTTACCGAATTGCCCTTACACTTGGCATTTTGTTTATTTTAGTCCGAAATTGTTCAAATCAATTTTGGATGATTCTAAATCATTTCTAAGATGAACTTAACATGTCCTAAATGTCAAAACACCAAAATCAACAGAAAACCCAAAATTTTTGCCCTTGGCCGAGAGCCCTTCTAAGGTGGCCTAATGTGCATTTTGCACTTCCATGCTTCAAAACACATCAAGATGAAATCCAATCAACATAAGATTTCATATGTATCATATACACATCCAAATACATAACATAAATGAAAAGCCCCAAATTTGGATGAGGTCTTAAACCCTAATTTTTCAATTTCTTCAAATTGGACAAATTAGACCAAATTGGTTAAATCAATTACTTTAATCATGTTTCTTCCATCCAATTAAAATCTCAACACAATGAAATAACTATAGATCAAATCTAGGTTATTTAAGAGTGCGTCAATAACTCTAGATTAGCAAAAAGGTTCTAAAACCATAAAAGAAAACTTATTACTACACTAGTAACAATCTTCCAAGTTCATACATGCTCAACACTTTCAACAAGATGTAGCCTAGAACATAAGGAACATTTTCCTTTCTAATAGCAAGTTAAGAAAACTTACTAAAAACCAAGCTTTTCTTTGTTTTTCTTTTCTTCCTCTCAAGCTTCTTTTTCTTTCTTTCAATGGAGTTTTTATTAAAGTGTATTAGGTTATCTCACCAAATGAAATTAAAACAATATATGCTTGCCTACTTTTGGCCTTGGCCGAATTTGGCCTAAGCAAAATACAAGACAATTAATTTCAATTTCATTTGGATTTCATGTAATCAACTTGTTAAAATATCAAAAAAAAACACTTTAAAGATATTTCTAACAAAGTCAACAAAGGCAACTTAGCCATTAAAAAAAATCTAAATCTTAAGATATTTATATTTTAATTAATTTAATCATTTAATAATTAAATAATTAATTAATTAATTAATTAAATACAAATATATTAAATATATGTATTATATTTCATTAAATATTAAATACATATATTCATTTATGATATTTAGTCAAATATCTCATTTGACAATTAATTAATTAATGTGTATTTAAATTAATCAAGTATTAAATGTAAATACATAAAAATTAAGGAAATGACTATCGGGTCTCTAAACATGTATTTTGCGTTTAACCTTTAAACGACTTTATAAATAATCAATATCATTTATAAATGTTGCTCTAGTGCTCTACGAGTATATTTCATTATTGAGACTCTCTAGATTCAGGCATATCCGTCACGAAATCCAATTTCGTGTCCATAATTTATCCACCCGTAAATTATGACGATCACGGATAAACTCGTTGAATCATACAGGTTAACGTCATGGCAAATGTATAATTCCTCCGTCACAGGTATCCGGATATATCCCAGAGATACAGATGTAAACGTCAAATCTCTATGGGGATTATCCAGTCGACTATTCTATTAGCAATCTCAAAAAGAATGTTTAGAACTGGCTTCTAAACAGTACCACGGGCCCATGGTTTTATCTGATTTCTAATAATATGACTACCTATGCTCTGATACACAGAACTGACGGATCCTATCTTGATACGCACATGACACCCTGAGGATCTATGTACACCCAACGAACAGACGGAGGTATGATCTTAATAGATCGGTGACATGACTTCCATCTAAGTGTAGAAGATGTCTCATGTGCCCACAATGGCATCTCAAGTCTAAGAATCACAAGTTCTACTCAACCCGACAATATTCTTATTGATGTTGGAGTACCATCCATTAAGAATCTTCGGTGAGTCGTTCAGTGTTTATCCGCTATAAACACCTACACGTCTATACTAGTCTCCAAGAATTATGGTTCATTGAGAAACCATTGGAATCATATATTCCTGTATACGACATGTACCGGTCTCAATGGGTTTACTATACTGACCAAGTAGTGTAAACTTTGACCAGGAACTGTCTGAGAATGACAACGTCATGATACAACTCAATGTCAGTTGCGACGCTTTTGCAACTGTACCATGACTAGTCATTCTAAGGTCATTACGTCTTTACCATATTAAAAGATATATTATATTATAGAAACTGCATATATTATTCAAAATAATAATGTTTTACAGAAGTATTCATAAAGAAATACAACCGGGAATTGGCGCTGTGAGCACCAACCCCAACAAAAACTCTCACTTGCTCTAGTGCCAAAACGATTGTATCTAATACCCATCGACTCCACGTGTTTATCAAACAACTTCGGAGGTATGGCCTTCGTCAGCGGGTCTGCTACATTATCTTCACTCGATACCTTGCACACGACAATATCCCCTCGTAACATAATCTCTCGAATGATATGGTACTTGCGTTCCACATGCTTCGACTTCTGATACGCCCTCAGTTCCTTTGCTTGCACAATGGCTCCAGTATTATCACAGTATAACAGAATCACATTCTCGATACTCGGGACAACTCCCAATTTTTTGATAAAGTTCTTTATCCACACAGCCTCTTTTGCAGCTTCAGAAGTTGTAATATATTCCGCCTCAGTGGTGGAATCTGGTATCGAACCCTGTTTGGAACTCTTCCAACAAACTGCACCTCCGTTAAGGGTAAATATGAATCCAGATGTAGACTTTCTATCATCAGGATCCGATTGAAAATCGGAATCTGTATACCTGTTAACTTGCAGTTCGTTTCCTCCATAAATTATTAACTTATCCTTAGTACCTTTAAGATACTTGAGGATATGTTTAATGGCCATCCAATGGTCATTACTTGGATTGGACTGATATTTACTAGTTACGCTAACAGCGAAACTGATATCATGCCTTGTACATAACATGGCATACATTATGCTACCCAAACACGAAGCATAAGGTTGGTTAGACATTCTAACCTTCTCATCTTCTGTTTGTGGACTCATCTTCTTGGAAAGATGAATCCCATGTCTGAACGGTATGTTTGCTGTCTTACAGTTACCAAAATTATACCGTTCCAATATCTTATCTATGTACGTTGATTGGGACAACCCAATCAGCCTCATTTGTCTATCTCTATAGAGTTTTATCCCTAAAACATAGGAAGCTTCTCCCAGGTCCTTCATGGAGAAATTCTTACAGAGGTACGCTTTGACGCTTTGTAACATACCTAAATCATTCCCAATGATTAGGATGTCATCAATATATAGGACTAAAAATACGACCATGCTCCCACTGACCTTCTGATACACACAGGATTCTTCAGAATTCTTGAGAAAACCAGACGATCTAATAATCTCGTCGAATCGAAGATTCCAACTTCGTGAAGCTTGTTTCAGTCCATAAATGGACTTCTTAAGCTTACATACCATACCCGAGTTTTCGCTGGATGCAAAACCTTCCGGCTGTTCCATATAGATTTCTTCTTCAAGAAATCCATTTAGAAAAGACGTTTTGACATCCATTTGCCAAATCTCATTGTCATGATACGCAGCTATAGAAAGCAAAATCCGAATAGACTTAAGCATTGCTACTAGTGAAAAAGTTTCATCGTAGTCGACGCCAGGTCGCTGCGTGTAACCTTTTGCAACCAGTCGGGCCTTGTAAGTTTCAACCTTACCGTCAGGCCCGCGCTTCCTCTTGTAAACCCATTTACAACCGATATGAACAATTCCTTCGGGAAGCGGAACCAAGTCCCAAACTTGATTCTCATGCATTGAGTATAACTCGGATTTCATGGCACTTTGCCATTTCACGGAGTCGATGTCCAACATCGATTCTCTATAGGTGAAATGATCAGTCTCTTCAACTAAGAGAACATCCAGAATCTTTTCTTGTATCAAATACAAGCGTTCATGAGGTCTAGATACCCTTTCAGACCTATGAAGTGTGTGTGTTGAAGGTCTTTCATCTACTTGAACTTCAGGTTCCTCCGTTGGTTCGTTGTTTTTAGGTTAGACTTCATCAAGCTTAACTTGTCTATGATTACCACCTTCTGACAAATTTCTACTTCTAGAAATTTTGCGAAGCCAGCTACGAACACATTTCGATGCTCGGTATCATAGAATAGATATCCCCTCGTATTCGAAGGATATCCAAAAAACCTAAACTTTTGCCCTCGAGGCGAAAGCTTATCTTGCTGAGCCACCCTGACATAGGCAGGACAACCCCAAACCTTAATATAACTAATATTTGGTCTCCTACCGAACCATATCTCATACGGTGTCGTAGGAACAACATTTGAAGGAATCTTATTCAAAAGATGTGCAGCTGTCAAAAGAGAGTAGCCCCATAAATAATAGGGCAAATCTGTGAAACTCAACATCGATCGGACCATATCCAATAAAGTCCGATTTCTCCTCTTAGACACTCCATTGTGTTGTGGAGTACCTGGAGGAGTATATTAAGCGAGAATCCCATTCTCCATCACATAATCCATGAACTCACCACTCATATATTCACCGCCTCGATCAGATCGAAGGCATTTAATATATTGTCCAGTTTGTTTTTATACTTCATTTCGGAATTCTTTGAACTTTTCAAAGGTTTCCGATTTATGTCGCATTAAATACACATAACCGTACCGTGACAAATCATCGGTAAAGGTAACGAAGTACGAATAACCACTGTGAGCAGTCTGACTTAGTGGAACACATACATCAGAATGTATGAGTTCCAGCAAGTTAGCGGCGCGGTGTCCAACACTTGAAAATGAGGCTTTGGTCATCTTACCCTGAATACATGATTCACAAGTTGGATATGATTCAATGGTAAGATCTGGTATCAAATCATTCCTAACCAATTGGGTAAGGCGTTTAACGCCTATGTGACCCAGCCGCATATGCCAAAGTTCAGTATTTTTAATTACAGGTAAACTACGTTTATTAACTCCAGTATTTAATATATCTTTTGAAGTTTGCAATGTATAATGACCATGCTGGTTTGGACAACAAAGGATCTGAATATTACTTTTATCATATAAATATAAAGAACAATTCTTAATATTAATACAAAAGCCCTCTGTATCTAATACAAAAAGTGATATAATATTAGCTACACATCCAGACACAAAACGGCAGTCATTTAACAAAAATGTCCCATTCGGCAATGAGATCTCACACACTCCCACTGCAACTGCATCCAGAGAGTCTCCACTCCCGAATCGCAACTGCATCTCTCCAGGCTTCAGTCTTCTACTTTCCTTCAGCACCTGGAACGAATTGCAAATGTGAATGGGACAAGCAAAATCTAAAATCCAGTTGGATGTAACGGCTTCACAAGCCAAAGATATATCAATAACTGGAAAAATAAATTTACCTGATGTAGATGCTCTCTCTCTCCTCAGCTGGGCGATGTAGTCAAGACAGTTCCTTTTCCAGTGTCCGACTTTGCTGCAGTGATGGCACTTGTCTTTAGAAGCCCTTTTGGGCTTAGCTATCTTTGCATGTGGTTGATGACCGAAACCCTTCTTCTTCTTCCCTTTCTTATTCTTTCCCTTTGGCCAGGCCTGAGAAGAAGCGGAAAGAGAAGTAGGTCTTGGAGGGCGAGTCGGTACTCCCTTCTTAGGTCCTTCTCCGCCGTGAGCAACATTCTATGTAACTCATGGTAGGTACAGATAGTCCCGTTCATGTTGAAATACATCATGAACTGGCGATATAAATCTGAGAGTGAACCAAGAATGACACTCCTACCGAGAATGTCATTCAGAATGAGATTATGTTGCCTCAGTTGATCGATCAAATCGATCATCTGAAGAACATGTGAGCTAACAGCTTGCCCCTCATCCAATCGCGCATGGAACAATTCCATTGCGACCTTATGAACAATTATTTGTTCTTAGTTCTCAAACGATTGTCTCAATCGCATCATCATACTATATGCATCTAACATGCCAGAGTATTGTTTCTTGAGTCCCGGAGACAGTGAACTAAGGATGTATGATTTAACTCTTAAATCATCATTCTTCCAAGTTTCAAAAACTTGGCGTTCCTCCTCCGTAGTATTCGCACCAACAGCAAGGGGCAACAGACCCTCAATAACATATCCCAATTTCTCGGAATCGAGGACAATCCTCAAATCCAATTCCCAGTCAGCGAAGTTCTCAGCGCCTTTTAGTTTGTTCGCATCAAGCATACACGCAAACTGATTTGTGGATGGTGCCGCCATCGCAAATCTATCATATAGATCACGAAAACCGGTTAGTAGAAAATAAACAGTTTCATATAATATCAAAAGCATAAACTAGATCATGGATTTTTAATCTAAAAATGCCTCTCCCACTAAATCTTGCAATACTGTAATCCCCAAACAGAATACAATGATTTAATAATTAAATTAAATATAAATAGTGAAAAGTGGATCCTGTGAATATATTTCAGCTCACAGCAGAGGCACGGTCTCGCCTACGTATATTCATCAGGTAGACAACTCATTTGTCATCACTCACTAGTGACTCCTGGGTTTCGGTCGTGGTCGTTTCTCGTTGTCGCTGCTAAGGCAGCCCTACAAGGAGACGTACCAAGGTTAAACTCGTCAATGATAAACTCAAGTTACTTGCGTAACCTGACAGCTAGGGCACGTTCAGGATTCCGCTTTCCTTGAATTTATCTAGTATCTGATATACATCCGGTATAAATAAATCTCTATCGGCTACACCCTCACAGCAGAGCCACAGTCTCAGATGTAGTCACGGAGAAATATTATAAACCGTATTGACGAGAGGACCACATAACATGCATCAAATACATAATTACATTAAACCTTATTAATTAGGGATTTTCCGCTAAGTGTCATACACCATAAATCTAATCAAATTAGATTATAACATGCATGCATGTATAAGTTAAGAAAACATGATTAAACATTGAATCAAACAAGCTAATCATTTTAGGGGGCCTAGAATCAGACTTGCTCTGATACCATTTTGTAGGGGTTTTGGGGGTAGTATCAGGTAACGCAGCGGAAACGGTGGAAAATCAAATTTTCCGATTTCAAAACTTTTTCTCTCATATTTTAAATAAACATATTTATTTAATTACCCAATAATAAAATTATGAAATAAAATTCAATAAATAAAATTTATGTGAATTTACCGAATTGCCCTTACACTTGGCATTTTGTTCATTTTAGTCCGAAATTGTTCAAATCAATTTTGGATGATTCTAAATCATTTCTAAGATGAACTTAACATGTCTAAAATTTCAAAACACCAAAAGCAACAAAAAACCCAAATTTTTGCCTTTGGCCGAGAGCCCTCCAAGGTGGCCTAATGTGCATTTTGCACTTCCATGCTTCAAAACACATCAAGATGAAATCCAATCAACATAAGATTTCATATGTATCATATAAACATCCAATACACGACATAAATGAAAAGCCCCAAATTTGGATGAGGTCTTAAACCCTAATTTTTCAATTTCTTCAAATTGGACAAATAAGACCAAATTGGTTAAAAAATAATTACTTAATCATGTTTTCTTCCCATCCAATTAAAGTCTCAACACAAAAAATAACTATAGATCAAATCTAGGTCATTTAAGAGTGCGTCAACAACTCTAGATTAGCAACAAGGTTCTAAAACCATAAAAGAAAACTTATTACTACACTAGTAACAATCTTCCAAGTTCATACATGCTCAACACTTTCAACAAACTTCCATTAAACAAAAACACAAATAATAAAGAAAATAATAACATGAGAACATCACACGATGTAGCCTAGAACATAAGGAACATTTTCCTTTCTAATAGCAAGTTAAGAAAACTTACTAAAAACCAAGCTTTTCTTTGTTTTTCTTTTCTTCCTCTCAAGCTTCTTTTTCTTTCTTTCAATGGAGTTTTTATTAAAGTGTATTAGGTTATCTCACCAAATGAAATTAAAACAATATATACTTGCCTACTTTTGGCCTTGGCCGAATTTGGCCTAAGCAAAATACAAGACAATTAATTTCAATTTCATTTGGATTTCATGTAATCAACTTGTTAAAATATCAAAAAAAAACACTTTAAAGATATTTCTAACAAAGTCAACAAAGGCAACTTAGCCATTAAAATAAATATCTAAATCTTAAGATATTTATATTTTAATTAATTTAATCATTTAACAATTAAATAAATAAATAAATAATTAATTAAATATTTAATAACATATATTCATTTATGATATTTAGTCAAATATCTCAATTTGACAATTAATTAATTAATGTGTATTTAAATTAACCAAGTATTAAATGTAAATACACAAAAATTAAGGAAATGACTATCGGGTCCCTAAACATGTATTTTGCGTTTAACCTTTAAACGACTTCATAAATAATCAATATCATTTATAAATGTTGCTCTAGTGCTCTAAGAGTATATTTAGTTATTGAGACTCTCTAGATTCAGGCATATCCGTCACGAAATCCAATTTCGTGTCCATAATTTATCCACCCCTAAATTATGACGATCACGGATAAACTCGCTGAATCATATAGGTCGAGGTCATGGCAAATGTATAATTCCTCCGTCACAGGTATCCTAATATATCTTAGAGATACAGATGTAAACGTCAAATCTCTATGGGGATTATCCAATCGACTATTCTATTAGCAATCTCAAAAAGAATGTTTAGAACTGGCTTCTAAACTGTAACACGAGCCCATGGTTTTATCTGATTGCTAATTATATGGACTACCTATGCTCTGATACACAGAACTGACGGATCCTATCTTGATACGCACAGGAACACCCTGAGGATCTTTCTACACCCAACGAACAGGCGGAGGTCTGATCTTAATAGATCAGTGACGTGACTGCCATCTAAGTGTAGAAGACGTCTCATGTGCCCACCGTGGCATCTCAGTCTAAGAATCACAAGTGCTACTCAACCCGACAAATATTCTTATTGACATTGGTGTACCATCCATTAAGAATCTTCGGTGAGTCTTCAGTGTTTATCCGCTATAAACACCTACACGTCTATACTAGTCTCCAAGACTTCTGGTTCCTTGAGAAACCATTGGAATCATATATTCATGTATACGACATGTACCGGTCTCAACGGGTTTACTATACTGACCAAGTAGTGTAAACTTTGACCAGGAACTGTCTGAGAATGACAACGTCATGATACAACTCAATGTCAGTTGCGACGCTTTTGCAACTGTACCATGACTAGTCATTCTAAGGTCATTACGTCTTTACCATATTAAAGATACATTATATTATAGAAACTGCATATATTATTCAAAATAATAATGTTTTACAGAAGTATTTATAAAAAAATACACCGGGAATTGGCGCTGTGAGCACCAACCCCAACAGAAACATGCCAGAATCAATTTGAAAGTATTCAGAGACAAACAGAATTCATTCAGAGACTGACAGATCAAACGAGACAATTACCTCAAGAAGAATTATCAGATGAAACTGACAAAGCCTTCGAGTACCCAGAGATCCACAATGACATCATAATAGAGGACAAGGCTGAGTAGTATCAAGAATCAGAGGTATCAGTTCAGGAACCCGAACCGACAAAGTCTCGATTTGATTTTTATTATTCTGACTCTGACGATGATGAAACTGAGCTGTTTGTACCAACTGCATCAAAACTTGAGGATGGAATTCTGTATCCTCAAAATGAACTGGGCAGTATATAGGGGGGTTTATGGTATAGTTTTAGGGTTGTGCAGTGAGTGTTTTATGAGGCAGTTTTGGGCGTGCAGTGAGGTGTATTTGCGGCTGTGAAAGAGGTGTGTTATGTGCGTGTTGTGTGGCTTTGAGGGAGGCTTTGAGTGTAGAGTACGTGATGAAGGCAGACTACGTGAAGTTGGCTGTGAGTGGTGTATAGGCGGGCTGGTCAGTGGCGTGAATGTACTTGGTCAGTGCGTGTGGCTGCGCTGGGCATGAGGGGTGAGGGCAAGGGGCATGTGGCGTTTAAGGTTTGTGAAGTGTGTGCATGAAGCTAGTTGACTTGGAGAGGGAGTGAGGACGTGTTGGAGGGATTACTTTTTGGTTTCTTATGCGTGAATAGCTTGTGATTTCAACGTGTTTGTGGTGCATTAAAGGGAGGGGCATACATAGGACGTGTGCTATATGAGTGGATTTTGTGTGTGAGGCAATTTTTGGTTTGTGCGTGAGAGAGGTGAAGAGAGAGCGAAGCCTTGAGAGTCTTTAGGGTTATTTTAGTTTTAGTTTTTTTGTGAATGAGAGAGGGGGAAGTGTTGGAATTTGGTTTCTTTTATAGACAAAGGCTAGGGCTTCTCCTTGTTGAAAAGGAAGGAATCAATTAGTGGCTTACAAGGAAAGTCTAATATTTCATTGGGGGACATGTCTTGGCTAGATTAGGAATATGATATATTTAATTTGTTTTGTTTAGGCATGAGATTTGTTTTTAGTTAGGAATATAATATACTTGATTGATTTTAATTAGGCATGATTTTTTTTATATTTATTTTAATTGGTATATGATTTTTAGATTTTATTTAATTCCCCATGTGTTAAATATGTATTTTATTAATTGGATGTGTTTTCAAGTGGGCTTGGGCGTGTGTGGGCTAGGTGTGTGGCTTGCTTGGGGGTTTTTGGGCTAAAGTGCTTTAAAACGGAAGTCCAACAAGAAAACCCAAAGCATAAACAAACGAATTAATTCCAACAATGTGTCAATTCTTGACTTTTCCCTTCCGATGTCCGTTTCCCGCGACTTAAAAGGTAGTGCCTCTAAATGAGACTCATCATAGGGACTTACATGCAAAATGCAGTGCCTACATTAGGCATATGTCTGGTGATGACATTGTTTGCTATATAGGGAGAAACCTTAGAAAAGATAAGTGCGAGATGTGCTCTCATCCGGTATTCTGAGTGGTTGATCGCGGCTAGACTCACGAGCACTTAATTACGAGATTTTAGCAGTAGAAGCCTGAGTAATCGGCGAGATGACTAGTTGAAGAGATGGAATATTAGTGAATGACCATTTGCCTAGACGTCCATCCTGGTTTACTTATGCTATGATATGTGATATGGTTGGAAACAAAGAAAAAGTCTCTGAAAAGAAAAGAAAAAATAGACCACCTATAACCGATAAGCGTGAAGCTACCCATGGACGAGTATTATGACCACCATGAGGAGAAATGCTACCTTAAATGGTAGGTGTGTCGAAAAAAAAAGAGAAAGAAAGAAAATAGAAAAAGAAAAAGAAAAAAAATTGAAAAATGAAGTTCAAAATGAAAAGAAATAAAAGAAAGAGACGAAAGAAAAGAAGAAGAAAACCATATCATGTTGAGTATGAGGAAGTAATCACATAGTATGATCAAGACATCTAGGTTGGTTAGACCCACTGATCCGATTATCCGAGACAAAATCATCGAGTTGGCTTACTTAAGGATTAAGCTGCGAAAGAGCCTTGGCACACATACACTAGGAGTCTAGTTCAGATTAATCATTTAGACGAGCGGATTTGAGTGTATTAAGTACTTTGAAGGTTCTTTGGTTTTGACACGAAGCATCTATTGAGGACGACAAATGTTTAAGCCATCAGGATTATCTCGTGAAAGGCAATACAACATGTTGATATGCAACATCCACATCAGTGTCAGTTTGGGGGCGAGGGCCACATCAGTATCAGTTTAAGGGCGAGGCCCACATCAGTATCAGTTTGGGGGCGAGGCCCACATCAGTATCAGTTTGGGGGCGAGGCCCACATCAGCATCAGTTTGGGGGCGAGGCCCACATCAGCATCAGTTTGGGGGCGAGGCCCATATCAGCATCAGTTTGGGGGCGAGGCCCACATCAGTATCAGTTTAAGGGCGAGACCCACATCAATATCAGTTTAAGGGCGAGGCCCACATCAGTATCAGCTTGGGGGCGAGGCTCACATCAGTATCAGTTTGGGGGCGAGGCCCATATCAGTATCAGTTTGGGGGCGAGGCCCATATCAGTATCAGTTTGGGGGCGAGGCCCATACCAGCAGTTTTTGGGATGCGTCCCAGGGTCGATGACCCACTACATCATCACTTGTAGTTCCGGGATGCGTCATAGGGTCGAGGGCCCACTACATCATCAGTTTTAGGATGTGTCCCAAGGTCGAGGGCCCACACATCAGTTGCAGTTCCGGGATGCGTCCCAGGGTCGAGGACCCACTGCATCATCAGTTGTAGTTCCGGGATGCGTCCCAGGGTCGAGGGCCCACTACATCATCAGTTTTAGGATGTGTCCCAAGGTCGAGGGCCCACACATCAGTTGCTGTTCCGGGATGCGTCCCAGGGTCGAGGGCCCACTGCATCATCGGTACAGTTCAGGAATAAAGCCTACATTCGGTGGTTCGGGAACGAAGCCCAAGGGTCGAGGTACCTCGCCACCATATCAACTCAGTTCGAAGTAACAGGCAAGTCAGGTGGCAGCTAGCGAGCCAGGTAAGTAAAAATGCATTGCATAACTTTGATAGGATTGTCATTGTCACACACTGCACAAGTCCCATCAAAGTGGGGGAGACTGTAGGCACTGCATTTTTGCATATAAGTCTCGATGATGAGTCTCACATGGAGACACTACCTCTTTAAGTTGTGGAAGTCGCGGGAAACGGACGTCGGAAGGGAAAAGTCAGAAATTGATATCTTGTTGAACTAAATTCATTTGCTTAGTTGTGGGTTCGCTCGTTGGACCTCTATTTTAAAATTCATCCTCAGCCCAAACACCCACAAGCCACACACCAAGCCCACCAAAATGGACCAAACACACGCCCAAATTACCTTAAGCCACGCCCACCTCCTTCCAAAATAACAAAATCACACATTAAACACATGCTAAAATCAAGACAAATCACCTTCGCAAATTAAAAGATTCAAATCAAATCTCATCAAAAACTTTCTTAATTCAATTAAATCATATCCCTAATCAAAAAGAAGAAATCAAATCAAATTAAATCACATCCCTAATTAAATAGATTTCTCCTTATAGCATACTAATTAGAAGATATCCTGATAATTACACAATATCATTTCCCTATTCACATAAGGTAAAACCCCAACCCTTGCATATAAAAAGAAGTCTAAACCAAACCTTAGAAGCCCTAGCTCATTCATGCCCAATGCATAGAAGATAGTCCCTGCATCACCGAAATCACAGCCCAGAAAACACCCCTCCATCACCGAAACTACCTCTAAAATTACCCCAGTAACCACCGAAAATAGTCCTCAACTGCCGCAAATCACAACCTAAAATAGCCCCCATCCACCGCCAAAAAAACAACACCCAAAATACCTTAAACTACCACAGAAACATCATATACAGCAGTCCCAATCCACGCCCAAAAACACACCAAAACAGAAAAAAACCGCACCCCCAACACACCTAAAAAACAGCAAAAATAGTCCATGACGGCGTAAACACACACGTATAACGCAAGCGCACATATCGTTCAAGTAGTATAAAAATATCGATCCCACGAGGACTTAATTCCTACTATTGTTATTAATTATTGAATCTATTATTTACAAATATCTAATTAAATGGAGAAGAGAATGATTGTTTGATTGGTTGAATGGTGTTTTTGCACATAAATAAATAAATAAAAAGATAAAAGAAAATACTAAGGAAAATAACAAAAAGACACAAAGATCTAGGGTTGTGGATCATTCTAATATCATTTTAAAGATGAAGTGGTTATTTTATAGTTGTGTAATAAATCAGTTACTAACCTGGAACACTAAATTATGTGTAAGCCTCTGTCGATGGTCAGACACAAATACCCAGTTTAACCTAATTGAACCATATGTCTATGTCAACCAAATTATCTGGATTCATTAAGTTTAAGTTCCAATTATGGCTACCCCCGCCGACAAGTATATCCTATCCTGTAAGGAAATCTATTAAAGGGTTTATCTATCCTCAAGGAAGATCGTGGGCTATTAAGTCTAAGACTGAAACCTAAAATCCCTATGTCTAGTTCATTTTAGATTTACCACATCAATCTTATGGTGATCAGACAACAAGAAGGATTAAGTTTAAGACTTAATAAGTAAACCTTTAAATTACCCAAACTAAAAAAATAACCCCTTATAAGCCGGTGATATTAAAATTCATCACAACCCGAGATTACTTAACACATAACTAGGACTAGTAAGACTTAAAAGTAAAGACATAAAGTAAAAGTGCTAAAAAGTAAATTACAATAAAATGCTAAGGTAAAAGGAATTACTTTTACTACTACTAATTTAGATATCTCCCATAAAATAAATATAAACTCGTGATAATATTACCAACCGAACAATCTGGCGGTATCATGATTAAGTCAAATTAAGTCCAACCAGCCATAAAAGGCGGAACCAAAATTAAATTACCAACCGACCAATCTGGCGGTATCCTTGATTAGTCAGGTTTAAACCAGATTAAAATTAAATTACCAACCGGCCAATATATCGGTATCCTTTTTAAGTCAGTATTTAAATAGTGAATATATTATTTTTAAGGGAGAATAATCTAAATAGTAACAGTAAAAGAATTATCTTTCACCCTAGCTGAGGCAGTTACCTATTCATAGTGAATAGTGAAAACTGTAAAAAGTAAAAAGTAAAAATTAAATTACTATTATTACAAAACGTAATTAAAATTATTTACAAAACTAAAAATTAAAAACTAAAAAAACTAAAAACTAAAAGAATCTAGAGAGAGAAACTCTCTCTTTAGATGGAATAGAAGAGAGAGAGAGGTGTACACAATTCTGAAATTCGAAGATGAATTTATAGGCGTGGGTAAGCTTCCAGTGTCGCGACGCCAAGGCCTTTGGCGTCGCTACGCTGGAACAGTTGGCGTGGCATAATGACGGCTTGACGCGTGGCGATTCGGATAAGAAGATAAGGCGACACGTGGCGAGGCGGCTAAGAGCTCAATTATTATGCTGACGTGACGATGACGTGGCGCTGAGGCGGCTGAGATCAATTGTCGGCACCGTAGGATTGCGACACGTGTCCGCTGTGATTGGCTGATGATGACGTGGATGTTGACTCGGTTGACCATCTGATGTGGATGATGACGTGGCACACGTGTGGCATAGTTGACTCATTGACCGATGACGTGGCGAGACATGGATGACAGTGGCACACGTGCAATTGTGAGTGTCGGCACTGTAGGATGATGACACGTGGCACGGCGCCACGTTAGCCATATCGGCTGTGATGGTGACACGTGGCACGACGTATTTTAGCAAAGTCCAACTTCTCAAATTCTGACCCGTTGACCCGGCGCACGTTAGCAGACTCCGGTGCACGTTAGGCGTCGCTACTGTAAAGGCTTGGCGTCGCACGCGGACAATTTACCGAAATGCCCTTTTTGCCAATTTTCCTGTTTTGCTCTAAATTCACCTCCAGAATGTCCTAAAACTTTATTTATCTACAAAATAACACAAAACACATCAAAATATTCACAAGACTCCAGAAACTATACAATATATTAGGTTAAATGAGTGGGAAATAGTGATAGATTCACCACTCATCACACCCCCAAACCTAACATTTGCTAGTCCTCGAGCAAAACATATAAATAACATAATTAAATTAACTAAGCCACTTTCGTAGGGATCACATTGCATTTAGTATATGCAACAAGCCTTTAAACCCCTAGGTGTCCCTAGTGGACGAGTTGTAGTCTCGTGAGGGTTTACAGCAATGATACCCACAAACATTTTACAAAAGTAAAAAGGTAGTGAAACTAATGCATACAAAAGCAAAAAGACAAGCGAAAAGAGAATAAAGAAGTTAGTGACTAATCAGGTGAAACTTCTACTCCAAATTACTAGTTGTTTTGCTTCATTCTAAATTACCGAATAAGTAAATTCTCCGATCATTTTTACCATTCTTCCTATATACACAGCCAACATATATTAAACAACTCTTTTTGCCCACAGCAGTCATAAGTGCAGTTGATAAGAGAGTATATTTTGTCCTAACGTTCTATCAGATTTCACACCTTTTTGTAGCAATGGAAATAATTTTTAAATTTTTCTGATTTTTTCTTTGATTTTTCTCTATTTTTTTTTATTTATATACAATATCTTCCATCTATGTAACGAGTGTTGGGTCGATGGCTCCCAAACCAGTTGGTTTTAGGGCACCAGGTGTAAGACACCCCTACAGACTTAATTACCCAGACTTCAGCTATAATATTTTTGCAGCATCTTTGATCCATGTAACGAGATTTGGGCAGTGACTCCAAACCAGTTGGTTTTAGGGCACTAGGTTTTATGGTTTTAAAAACACCCTTACAGACTTAATAATACTCGGATCTCAGACGTTTTTTTTTTTTTTTTTCACTCCACTGTTTTGAGATGCTTCCTCCAATTAAATATAGCACTGAATATTACAAACTTTTTAATTACAAGCTCATGTCCGTATGTTACTATGCATGTTGATAATACCTGCCAACTGGCATATAAAGATCCATTTTAGTCAGTGTTAAGGAGAATTCACAAATTAAATAATTCAAAAGGAAATAAACAAAAATGAACTTATTTCGAAATAGGTTTGAGAATACGTCTCAAGAGTAAAATTTCCTTACTCGGCTATCTCTTACCCAGTTTCACCTTTTTAGTCAAAACAAAAACACAAAAAAATTTGTAATTTTTTGAAATTTTTCAATTTTTTTTTGTATTTTTCGAAAATTTTGGACTAAAAATAAAAACAACATACAAACTAAAAACAAGGTACTAATCAACTAATTTTCCTCCCCCAAACCTAAATGAGAACATTGTCCCCAATGTCTTAAACAGTGGAAGAGTTTAGAAGATAATCTCTGGTTAGCTAAAATTTTACAGGAAAAATTACCGATTAAGATTTATGCCCAAATTATGGTTCTTACCACGATCGCTATTTGACCAATTTTTTAAAATTTTGTAGAATCTCCTCTGAATTTTTGATTATCCAACACAACCTAAATCTATCTCAAAGGCCACAAACACCCCAATTCAATTCTTTGCCCCCACGACTATGAATCAAATAATCAATCAACACTTCCATAACTCAAATCTCATAACCAATCATCCAAATTTTCAATCTACCAAATCAATTTTACCAAACCAAATATTTTTCTTTTTATCAATTTTACCGTCAATTCCAGATTTGGCAATGGAGGATACGGATCGGCTTGGACTTGGGTTGATTTGCTGCTTCTCGGTTTTGGTTGTGGGTTGGGTCTCGGTAGTGGGTTGAATCAGCGGTGGTAAGACACGGCAGTGGCTTGGTGGATTCGGTGAGTGGTGACTGTGATGATTCTCGGTGATGTTGTGCGGTTGGTGGGTCATAGTTGGCTTGGCAGTGGCGGGTTCGCGGCTAGTGGTGTCTCGGCTGGTGGATCTCTCGGTGATGGTGGCTTGACACGCTCGGTCAAGATGGAGATTTCGGTGATGGTGATTGATTTCAAGAAGAAGATGATGATGAGTTTGGTAGATCTCGGTCTTTGTGGCTCGGTAAGGGCTTGGTGTTTGACTTGGCGAAGGTTGTGTTTGGATCTCGGTCAAAGGCTCGGTGGCTGGTGGGTTTTCAGCTCTGTTTGTTCTCGGTGATGAGGCTGCGGTTTGGGCGATGAGGGCTAGATGTGTCGAGATGATGATGGGTCTTTGTTGGATGATTTGGTTCACGGTGGGGATGAAGGCTCGACTGTGGTGGTTGTGAGTTGAGAGAGAATGGTGAGATCTGTGAGGGAATGGGTTATGTTCTTGGCGGCTGTTGTTTTTGGGCCTGCAATCGATCCAGCGTCGCGACGCTGAATTTTTGCCTGGCGTAGCGACGCAAGTTTTTTATTTTTTTGGCAAAACCAAGTCTTGCGACGGATAAATCCATAGGGACGCGTTCCAAGAGCCGACTTCTTACTCGGCTGTCTCTTCTGGATTGACTTTGTATCTTCGTGATTTTGTCAGATTTTTATTTTGTAAAAATCTCGCTTGCACTGGCTTGCTTTGTCCTAAAAAATTCTGTTTTTATTTTTCCTGCAAAATTAACAACACAAAATTAAAAAGTTCACACAAAATATGAAAACAAATTACAACAAATTGCATGGGTTTCCTCCCTGTTAGCGCTAAATTTTTCGTCTTCAGCCAGACATGACTGAAATTCATCTGTTAAGGAGGTTTCAATGTCGTTTTCGATGTCCTATTACAGACAATCCGTGAGCGTTGCTTTTGAAGGGTCTATTCCAATGGTAAAGTGGTAAAAAGAATTTTGTCTCATTCAGTGCTCGTGCCACCTTTTTGCTCCTTGTTGTTCCAGTGGTTCCTGCAAAGAGAGAGAAAATCAGGAGGTCTCGTATGATGCTTGACTTGGAATGGAAATTTCATTCTGTCAAGCTTCTGGTTGATATCTTTGATTTGTACTCCCCAAAACAGCGATGTTTCTCCTGAATGCTCTGGATCTTTATTAAGGTCAGACATTTGCTCCTCCATTTGATCTGCTTCTTGTTCCACATTTTCTTCACAGATTTATTTGAAAATTTCTGCATTCAGCTCTTCATCTGTCATCTGTGAAGTATATGTTTCAAAATTTTCAACCTGAGGATGTAAAGAAAAGTCAGATTTTAGGTCTTCATCCTCTGATCTGGGTGAAATGATTGGCTCAGGTAGATCTTCTTCAAAAATTTGTCCAATGGAATCTCCAAGATCTTTGTTTTGAGGATACAGAATTCCATCCTCAATTTTTGATGCAGTTGGTACAAATATTTCAGCTTCATCTTCGTCAGAATCTGAATAATAAAAATCAAATAAAGACTTTGCTGGTTCTGGCTCCTGAACTGATACCTCTGGTTGTTCTGGTTGTTGATGAAGATCGAATGTAGATGGTGGATGAGATGGAAGATGTGGTTCTGTGAAATATGTTGGTTCTTCGTACAATGAATGATTCTGATAGTTCTGCCACCCTGAATTGTAGTTGTACTCGCAATAATCACTTGGGTGGTTACCATTACATATGTCACATCTCCACATTGAGTTCTGATGAGCAAATGTAGTATTACTTGGTTCTGGCATCCAGTGATAATCATTGGGCTGGACAACAGGCCTCAGAAAACCGGACTGTTGCTCCCAGATTTGGGGTGTATCTTCTAGTAAAGCTCGTGATCTTTCAATCTCCCAATAATCTTCCATTTTTAATCACCTGGAAACAAAAGAAGGAAATAAAAATTACACATATAAATAAAGAAAATTAGATACAAGTAAATTAGATAGCTTCAAAATTAACAACTCAAGAAAAATAAGTCCCCAGCAACGGCGCCAAAAACTTGACCAGCGGTAAACACACATGTATAACGTAAGCGCACGTATCGTTCAAGTAGTATAAAAATATCGATCCCACGAGGACTTAATTCCTACTGTTGTTATTAATTATTGAATCTATTTATTTACAAATATCTAATTAAATGGAGAAGAGAATGATTGTTTGATTGGTTGAATGTGGTTTTGCACAATAAATAAATAAATAAAAAGATAAAAGAAAATACTAAGGAAAATAACAAAAGACACAAAGATCTAGGGTCGTGAATCATTCTAATATCATTTTAAAGATGAAGTGGTTATTTTATAGTTGTGTAATAAATCAGTTTACTAACCTGGAACACTAAATTATGTGTAAGCCTCTGTCGATGGTTAGACACAAATACCCAGTTTAACCTAATTGAACCATATGTCTATGTCAACCAAATTATCTGGATTCATTAAGTTTAAGTTCCAATTATGGCTACCCCCGCCCGACAGGTATATTCCTATCCTGTAAGGAAATCTATTAAAGGGTTATCTATCCTCAAGGAAGATCGTGGGCTATTAAGTCTAAGGCTGAAACCTAAAATCCCTATGTCTAGTTCATTTTAGATTTACCACATCAATCTTATTGGTGATCAGACAACAAGAAGGATTAAGTTAAGACTTAATAAGTAAACCTTTAAATTACCCAAACTATAAAATACCCCTTATAAACCGTGATATTAAAATTCATCACAACCGAGATTACTTAACACAAAACTAGGACTAGTAAAGACTTAAAAGTAAAAGACATAAAGTAAAAGTGCTAAAAAGTAAATTACAATAAAATGCTAAGGTAAAAGGAATTACTTTTACTACTACTAATTTAGATATCTCCCATAAAATAATATATAAACTCGTGATAATATTACCAACCGACCAATCTGGCGGTATCCTGATTAAGTCAAATTAAGTCCAACCAGCCATAAAGGCGGAACCAAAATTAAATTACCAACCGACCAATCTGGCGGTATCCTTGATTAGTCATGTTTAAACCAGATTAAAATTAAATTACCAACCGGCCAATATAGCGGTATCCTTTTTAAGTCAGTATTTTAAATAGTGAATATATTATTTTTAAGGGAGATTAATCTAAATAGTAACAGTAAAAGAATTATCTTTCACCCTAGCTGAGGCAGTTACCTATTCATAGTGAATAGTGAAAACTGTAAAAAGTAAAAAGTAAAAATTAAATTACTATTATTACAAAACGTAATAAAAATTATTTACAAAACTAAAAATTAAAAACTAAAAAAACTAAAAACTAAAAGAATCTAGAGAGAGAAACTCTCTTTTTAGAAGGAATAGAAGAGAGAGAGAGGTGTACACAATTCTGAAATTCGAAGCTGAATTTATAGGCGCGTGTAAGCTTCCAGCGTCGCGACGCCAAGGCCTTTGGCGTCGCTACGCTGGAACAGTTGGCGTGGCATAATGACGGCTTGACACGTGGCGATTCGGATAAGAAGATAAGGCGACACGTGGCGAGGCGGCTAAGAGCTCAATTATTATGCTGACGTGGCGATGACGTGGTGCTGAGGCGGTTGAGATCAATTATCGGCACCGTAGGATTGTGACACGTGTCACGCTGTGATTGGCTGGTGATGACATGGCATGTTGACTCGGTTGACCATCTGATGTGGATGATGACGTGGCACGACGCGTGGCATAGTTGACTCGTTGACCGATGATGTGGCGATGACACGTGGCCCACGTGGCAATTGTGAGTGTCGGCACTGTAGGATGATGACACGTGGCACGGCGCACGTTAGCATATCGGCTGTGATGGTGACACGTGGCACGTCGCATTTTAGCAAAGTCAAACTTCTCAAATTCTGACCCATTGACCCGGCGCACGTTAGCAGACTCCGGTGCACGTTAGGCGTCGCTACTCTAAAGGCTTGGGCGTCGCAACGCGGACAATTTACCGAAATGCCCTTTTTGCCAATTTTTCCTGTTTTGCTCTAAATCACCTCCAGAATGTCCTGAAACTTTATTTCTACAAAATAACACAAAACACATCAAAATATTCACAAGACTCAAGAAACTACAATATATTAGGTTAAATGAGTGGGAAATAGTGATAGATTTACAACTCATCAGTCCCCAATTACCGTAAGAACAGTGACCAGAAATAGCAGCCCAAAATAGAGGAAACAGCAGCCCAAAACAGCTAGGCGACGAAGGAAAATGACGAACCGTGAACCAGAGGAGTTGCGGAGCATTAACCCTTCCGACGGTCACAGAACGCCCTTCCAAGAGACAACTTAAGAGGTTAGACCTGAGGGCAACTTTTTATTTATTCCCGTTCTTTTGTTATTATTTCTTCGCATGTGTATTGTGAATTCATGAATGTTGTGGCCATTGGATGAATGAAATATGTGTTATCTCTTGTGGTATATCGGATGGAAACCCAGATGTAAATTCCGTAGCCGAATTCGAATGGACGGTAATGCGGTATGTACTTGGGAAACAACTCCACGTACCACTTGAGAGACACACATATTTCGTTTCATCTAATCTCATCTTTATTCTTGATTTAATCGTTTAGTATGTTATTTTCCTTTATGCATGATTTAGTCGTTTAGTATGATATTTTGTTTTGCATGATTTAGGTGTTTATGTGATTAGAGGTATCATTTTTTTGTGATTCTGTTCGAACGCGTTATCAAATGCTACACGAACATATGCATTCTGCCTCGGCTCGTTCGAACGCGTTATCAAACGCTACTCGAACGTGTGCATTCTGTTTACCGTTCGAACGCGTTATCAAACGCTACTCGAACGTATGTATTATGTTTACCGTTTGAACGAATTTACGAACGCTACACGAACGCGCACGCACTGGACATATTCCTTCCTCATGTTTTGCATGTTTGTTTCCTTAGTTATTCATTTCCCCATCACATGCTTAGTTAGCTATTTTTAATGTTTATGTTTTTACCGTCATTGTTTATTTATCTTTCCGCATTTATTTATTTATTATGTTCATGAAATTGTGTGCTTACCATTACTTCGACTTCCTTTTATGCATCCCAACTTAGATATAGGTAGTATGCAAACTTAGATATAGGTAGTATGCAAACTTAGATGTAGGTTGTTGTTGCGTAGACTTGGTTATATTATTGCACAAATCCATTCATTACAAGTGGCATAAGTAAGGGACCATTCCGAACCCAACGGTTTGAGGTCTTCCATTGCGAGGGGTGAGTGCGGCCTTAAATCATTTTCCCAGTTCACACTTGGTGGCGACTCCATGTTATTTCTCTGGTTTAGTTCCCCCGTGGGCTACTCCATACTCCCGACCAGGCCGCGAGCCTAGAACAGCGTCACTAATTTATGTGTCCTACAGTATGCACCTTGGTGCTAAAACCGCATTCCCTGCTATTAACATCGACGCTGGAGATTTGGTCCTGGCTAAAGTTCATACTCTTTTCAGACTTTGCTTACATTGTTATTATAAATTTGGTTGATGTTCCTTCACACCAACTCGTTCTCTAAACCTGGTTACATGCTAGGAAACTATCTCTTTATGGTTTACCATATCGTAGTAAACTTATTTTCTCGATTCTGTACTGCACTTCTGCTAACCACCCATAAACGTGGCTAAGGCTATCCCAAACACGTGGTGGTTTGGTTAACTTAAACTAGGGCTGGGTACTCCATATATATTATGTGAACTAAAACATAATAGGTCTTTGGTTTCATTCTAATACTAAGAATCCTCAATGCTTACTTAGTATTCTCTCTTACTGTCGTTGCACTTTGACAGTTTGACTTCCAAACCTTTTACCTACTGGTATTTTTATCTTCTTTCGTGCTATGTTCTGTACCTGAAACTTATGTGGTCTACATCTCCGTCTCCTTATCCGAAGGATATCACATGTCCCTAGTCATGTTTAACGTTATTCTCTTGTATCATCGTCACTGCTCGACTAGTACTCCATTTCTTCATTGTTTCATCTAGATAACTTCTCTTATAGATCTCTCACTTGGAGCTATTTTCTTTTCTATTATGTTCTTGTATTGTATCTAAAGGTTTTATGTTTCATTCTTTTATCTGAAGAGGTTCATCTCCAAGTCTACAGATAAAAGTTTTTTGTTCTTCCCAGCCCTTAAGAAAGCAAAGAACTTCGAATGGACCCCAACCTGCGAAGAAGCTTTAAAATAACTCAAGTGGTATCTGACCTCCCCACCTCTACTGTTAAAGCCACTTGACAATGAAAGGCTCTATCTCTACTTAGGAGTTTCTGAACAATCAGTCAGCGCAGTCTTGATTAGAGAAGAACAAGGGACACAACTCCCAGTCTACTATGTGAGTAAAACACTACTTGATGCAGAGTCACGGTATACACAAATGGAGAAATTGGTATTGGCCTTAATAATGGATGCTAGAAAGATACGCCCTTATTTCCAAGGACACCCAATTACAGTTTATACTTCATATCCTCTAAGGAGCATTCTGCATAAACCGAAATTGTCTAGGAGATTGACGAAATGGCTTGTAGAGCTTGGAGAACATGACATCACTTACTGACCCCGAACGACCATCAAGTCTCAGGCCTTAGCAGATCTTATAGTTGACTTCAGTCTTGGAAGCTTACGGTTGACGGATCCCATAATAAAAGAGGTTATGGTTTGGGAATATTAATCATTACTCCTGGATATGACATGTTACAACAAGCAGTTAAGTGTGGTTTCAAAGTCACCAACAATGAGGCAGAGTATAAGGCATTAATAGCTGGTCTGACCTTGGCTAGTGAAGTTGGAGCCAAAAAGATAGAAGTAAAATCTGATTCTCAATTGATCGTCAACCAATTCCATGGGTCGTATCAGGGAAGAGATCCAAAAATGGCATCCTACTTAAAAAAGGTGAAGGATCTCCAATTGACCTTTGAGGAACTCACAATAAACCAAGTTTTAAAAATGAAAATTCTCAAGTAGACGCATTGGCCACTCTTGGTTCAACAATGCAAGGGGACAAACCTCAATCTATTCCAATAGTATACTTACAGTGGCCAGCTATTTGGAAGGAAGAAACAAAAGAGGTCGTCTCAATCACTCCAGTCAACACTTGGATGGCACCCCTTGTAAGGTACTTACAAGATGGCACACTTTCGGAAGACAAAAGTGAGGCCAGGAGAATCCAAAGACAAGCTACCAGGTTCACCATTTGTAATGGGGAACTACTGAAATGATCTTTCTCTGGATCATACCTTTAGTGCCTGACACATGAAGAAGAACAACACGTTTTGGCAGAACTACATGAAGGAGAATGTGGAAACCATTCAGGAGGAAGAAGCTTGGCATGTCGAGCCCACTCGACAGGTTACTATTGGCCTACTATGAGAGCTGACTCTGCAGACTACGTAAGAAAATATGAGAAATGTCAAATATTCACCCCAGTCTCACACCTACCACCAGAGAAACTCAATCCTATTCTTTCTCATTGGCCATTCATGAAGTGGGGATGGATATCGTTGGGAAACTCCCAACCATCCCGAGTCACGAGTCTAGATGTTGGCACTTACAGAAGAATACTCTAAGTGGATTGAAGCGGAATCTTTTGCCAGACTATGAGATAAAGAAGTACAAACTTTCGTCTGGAAGAATATCATATGTCGATTTGGGATACCTAGAGAGATTGTGACAAATAATGGTTTATAGTTCATTAGCCATCATTTCCAAGACTTCTGTAAAAATTGGGGAATCAAATTGAGCTTCTCGACCCCACGCTTCCCATAAGCTAATGGTCAAGCGGAATCATCCAACAAAAAAATAATGAACACATTGAAGAAGAGGTTGGAAAAAGTAAAAGGAGCTTGGGCAGACGAACTCCCATGAGTCTTATGGTCCTACAGAACAACGATCCAACTGTCAATTGGAGAAACCTTATTCTCCCTAGCATTTGGAACAGAAACAATAATTCCAACAGAGGAAAACATCCATTCTCCATGCTACTAATGGCTTGATGACGATTCGAATCGAAAACTCATGAGACACAACCTTGATACTATTGATTAATTATGGGAGCGGGCTTCCATACAACTTGCAACCCATCAACAAAGAATGGCCAAGTACTTCAACAAAAATATTAGAAGCAGAACCTTCAAAGAAGAAGATTGGGTCCTGCGCAAAGTATTCCAAAACACCAAGGAAGTTGGAGATGGTAAATTTGGATCAAACTGGGAAGGTCTATATGTCATTAAAAAGGTTGTTGGGCAAGGAGCTTACAAATTGCAAACCGCGGATGGAGCACCAATCCACAATCGTTGGAACACGATTCATCTCAAATGATTCTACCGGTAATATATGCATGCTTGATTATATTTTAAAAGATATGTTATTTGCAACTTATAGAAGTGATTCGACGTTAAAGCAAAATGGATTCAAGAAAAAATTGACTTAAAAGATTTTTCCATTCAACTATAATTGTTTAATACAACAAAAAGAGATAAGATAAAAATTTCTAGGCAAACTATAATTATCAGATTTCCAGATTCTCGGTCGATTGATCTTCAGCAAGAACATTGACTCCAGCAGGAACATCTTGATCCTGAGCAGCAGATTCGACTCCCATGGGACCAACGTCTTCACCCTCATTCTCTTAGCCTTCAGCCACCATCGTTTCAACTTCAGTTATCGCAACCTCCTTATCCCCCACTTCATTTGATTGAAATTCCTATAATTTTTCTTCTTCACCACCTTCACTCGATAAAGAAAGTCCAGCCACCAGCCTATCGTACTCTCGAATCCATTTCTCAGGCTTCCATGCGTTATTTTTTCCTTCAAGAAACTCCTTCATCAAATTGCTCATTTCTTTCATCATGGATTCAAAACCAATCCCCTTAAGTTGCTCTAGCAGCCTTCCGTTCTCCTTTTGTCGAATCCCTCCTTGTAAGCTTCAAGTGTAGTTTCAGATACTTCCGTATCCACCTTAAGTATCACCTTGATTTCCTTCAACTCCTTCTCCAATCTGTTTCCCCTCTTTTCATAAGCTTCTAATCCAGACCTCAGCTCAGCCATTCCTTTCCTCATTGCAGTACTTGATTTCTCCAGTTCCCTTATCCTCATTTGGCTCGATTAAGTATACTGCTGGATGTTCAAGTTGCATTCCATTGTCTTAAAAAAAAGAGTTAGATCTCATTATACGAATGATATTTAAAATTATAAGAATAGTTCTCGAATATACTTACTTGATAACTCAAGGCTGTTGTTTTCTTCATCACCTCAATTGGGCCTATCTCTGTCAGCATGTTCTCATCTTCTTCTAGGAGAAGCATTTTGATAAATTTGCTAAGGCTACAAGGATCCGAGATCGCATTCGACCCATTGGGAACCCTTACAATGACATTCTCCAGATCTTCCTCTGCCTCAGCAATGACTTTCCTTTCTTCCCAACCACAGTCACCTCAGCCGACTGTCTTTTCGTAACTAGGGCTTCGACCGAAATGACTTCTTTTAGTTTGGGAGCCTCGACCTTTTTAGCTTCATGCTCCTTCCCATTGGCCCTTTTAGCTCTCCTTCGACTCTTCATTTCATTAATTGAGGATACTTTAAAAGGGCCTGAAATTATATCTTATGCGCATAAAAGTTCCTCAGAAGTCAGAGGCTTTAAAAATGTTGGCTCTCTGTATATCTCGCGACTCGACCAATTAGAGTATATCACGGCCAAAATGTGTTTACAAAAGACCAAATGGGTACCTTCTGGATCGTAAATGTCCTTCCATAACTAAGTCGACCTCAATCTTTTCTCTATTAAGACTACCATCCAGTCTATATCTTCAACATGTGAAGTTAGAATAGCTTTAGTATTGGAAACAGTTCGACTTGTTGTCTCAAACGACCTATTTCGATGAAGGTCTATAAGGAAAATAGGTCATTAGTCCCATTCGCCAGAGGTGTCCAAAAAGTATGTATGTTAGAAATTTAATACTCACTCGACAAACTCTAAGATTGTGGGATTCGACCTACTCCAACCGACCCAAAAACACTCTCACCCCTTACAAAGAAATAATTGGACTGCCAGTTCCCCCTATCATTTGTTGGGAGTCCAGTCACTATATGTTCTTTCTTTGGGCGAAGATACAAAGTATATCTCCCATTTTCTGTCACATGCTCCTTTAGATGGTATGTGAATAACAAGTCATTTACTTCAAACAACACTCCCAATTCAAAAGCCATACACTCAATCGACAGTAAGATCCTCCAAGTATTTGGCATCAATTGAGAATGAGTTATTTGATAGTGATCCAATACCTCCCAAACTAACCTCGGTATGGGAAATCTAAATCCATCTGTAAAAGGTCGCTCGTAAAATCCAATCCACCCTAGGACTATATATTCTATCCTTTCAGTCGACAGTGGTAAGCTTACTTCTATTGAATTTGGAAACCTATAGTTACACCTGATTTCCCTCAGTGATTTCTCAGTCACTCGACTGGCACGATTTTTTGATAATAAGTTTGTTGGTTCACTAGTGCTGGCGATTCCACTCGACTATCCAACTGCTGGCAATATCCTAAGTGGTATAGCGTCAGTGGGAACCCCATGAGGTAATTATGCTATCGTTATAAGTCCAGCCTCAATAAAGTCCTCATGCGACCAATCTCTATATGTTTCTTCCCCACTCGACTCACTCAAAGATGTTTCAACGTATCTGTCAATTTGAGCACCTAAGCTACCTAGAGATTCTTCACTCGACATTCTCCAAACGATAAGCATACAAACACAAAATTTCCTAAAATATTTATTCCCTCAAGATCAAGATACACAAATCCTCAAACACAATTTCAATAGTTACACCACGATTCAAAAGATAAAACAACCTATTTTAACTAAGAACAGCTTGAATCTACGCTATGAATTCTTATAGATAATGAAGAACACAAGATGAGTTTTGAAGAATACCTTGAAAAAATAGAGACTTCTCCCAACTTATTGAATGAATTGAGTTTTTACGAATGAGGTGAGAGAGCACCCAAAGTTCTCTCTTATACCATCCTTCTTGACACTTCAAATTCCTACCTAAAATGCATCGAAACTCACACCAGGGTTGCATTAATGATTGAAGAAAGGCATAGAAGTGATCGAGGCCCATCATACGAATAGGAAGTCTCTCATTAATATCGACTAAGAGAAATTGTAGTTGATGATGCCTCTGGTGCCACTCGACATGACATCATGTGAAGGCTAGGCACAAGGATGGAGCCACTCGACACGAAAACACATGAAGACTTTGCAAAAGGGAAGGATCAATGCGACACGACATCATGTGAAGGCTTGTCACAAAGGATGATGCTACTCGACACGACATCACATGAAGACTTTACAAAATGGAAAGATCTACACGACACGACATCATGTGAAGGCTTGGCACAATGGATGTTCCCACTCGACACAACATAATATGAAAATTTGACACAATGAATGGTACCACTCGACATGACATCATGTGAAGACTTTGTCGAAAGGAAGGTGTTATTCGACATGACAACATATGTGATATTGTGGCATGGAAAATCCACTCGACACAACATGAATGAAGATTTGTCATAAGGAATTTTCCCCATACGACACAATATAAGTGATGTCTCAATATTACACAATGTGGCCACACGACACCATACGTTTGATCTTCAGCATCTGATTCAAAATTCAGTCGATAATACATTAAGGAAGTTATCGAATGAGATCTCTCTTTTGATTCCAAACCAATTTCACTAAACACCTATAATAATTTATCTAAGTATTCCATTCGACCTTTATATGGTAAATCCCCAAATAACAATGAAGACTCCACTGGTCACTTGAGCAGTCGTATGGAGTATGCTCTGAACCTTCATCTGGTTCAGTCGATAGGGAAAATTCCCAATGGGTCATGTCGCGTCAAGTTGAAAACCTGGACTAACTCAGTCTAGATGACAATGAAGACTTCACTGGTCCATTGACCAGTCGTATGAATTATGTCCTAAACCTTCTGTTGGAAATTCTAATCCATGTCCCAAGATCAAAAGAGCAAACAAAACATATAAATGAATGAACAATATTGAAGTATGGCGGAATCATACTCACAAAGATCGGAATGCGGATGCGTTGATGAAACAAAAATTTTCTCCTTTGTGCAATGAGGGTTTCGGCCAAACAGAAAAGAGAAGCTCCAAGCAATTTTTGATCCTTCCAAGCTCTAAGATTAGTTTCCCATAACACCTTTGTATGATCCCTTGATGGTGCTAGCCTTGTGTGTGATTTTATGTTCCAATCAAACACAAATTCTTCAAGTTTTTGCAACAAAAACAGAAAAGTGGAGAGGGCTGTGAGAGCTCACAGTTTCGGTCATGAGAGAATAGGAGAGAGTGTTATGATTTTTGTTACAAAAATCAATTTATATTTATGCCATAATATTAATTAAATTAATAATAAACTTATGACACAAATCATGCAATGGCTTAGAGTGTCAAACACTCAAACTCCATGCAAAACCATTGAGTGTATTGTACACTATCACCATGCAATGTATTAACAATTAAATAATGCATAAAATGACATGTGTCATGTGGGCCCCACACAACCCAAATGAAAGTAGGCCCACGCGTACTCACGCGTTCGGGTTCGATATTTCCGAAATACCGAACTTTCGTCGCGACGTTAATTAAATCGAATTTAAATAAATAATTGCGCCTAGCGAAATTATTATTTACGTCGCTAACGAATTAATTCTAAATTAACTCGTTTGCCCGAATTAAAATCTAATTTTAATTTCGCGTCGAAATCGAATTTCGATTATTATATCGAATATAATAATTTTACGATTAATTCCAAATTAATCGTTCTCTCTCTATGTATAGTACTTTATCCAAGATAAAGTCTCTCCGTAATTAATCCAAGATTAATCGAGTTTGAATCATACGACATTGGTGAATCTTCGGGAAGCGACCCAAGAGATCTCTGGATATGTTGGCAGTAAATACGGCCGTCAGATTATCCGAACACGTACGTACCAAGTACTACGTTTTTACCGATTTACAAGACAAGGTTAGCCTCTAGCAAAACGCCATGCCTACCCAATTCTCCAGAAATATTCTTATTGGAATATAAGATCTATAACAGGCGTAGTATACCGTAGTATAGTGTATACTGATCCAGTATCGGATGATCACATGTAACGCCTGGGGCTGGAGATGTGTCTGCCCCGTACGATACATATATCGGACATCAAGCAACTAGTCTCTTTGAATCGGATAATCCTGACCTTGTCATATTATCCCGATGGTTGCAACCATTATAGAGTACTAGTTCTGTATCCTGCGCGATCATCATCTCCATATGTCTGAAGTGATACTTCTGTCTTGACATCACACCCAATACACTACGATTCCCTATAAACCTAGAAGAGGTGTACACAGAACCTGTTAAAGCCCTGGACGACCAAAACTAAAGTCTACCGATTGTCGCAAGTACTAGCGATGCAAGTCTCAGGTTAAGACCATATGCACCTACCCTGAAGCGGACTCCCATAGACACGCAGACATACTACCAATGGGATTCCGCGGGGTCTATCCAGAGCGAAGCTGTTTTCCGTACCATCGGTAAAACACAACCTCCTACCGCACTTGCATAAGTATCCAATACTCAAATATATGAGAACTATGCTGTTGTGCCCTCACAACACGCACAAGTGCAGTACTAGTCTATTCCGCATTATCGATGTCCAATCTCGATAATACTACGACTAGGGATATTTAATGATTAAACCTTTATGGATTGATACTGTCTCATATCATCTCAATCCGGAATTAATCATAGGGACTTTTACCATTTATATATCAAAGTAAATAAATTACAAAACGGTAAAAGGCAATTTAATTACAACATAGTTAATTTTGTACAATAATACAATATCATTTACAAAATAGTGACGTTATGGGTCATTACTGTCTAACAATCTCCCACTTGGCCTATAGCCAGTCACTCAAGCATCTAATACCTGAACTATGTACATGTCACTCAAACTTTTCCCGAGGAATAGCCTTCGTCAGCGGATCTGCAATATTATCCTCTGATGCGATCTTTTCGATCTTCACATCGCCACGATGTATGATCTCTCGAATCAGATGGAATCGTCGAAGAACATGTTTGGATCGTTGATGAGACATTGGTTCCTTAGCCTATGTTATAGCCCCGCTATTGTCACAATACAATGGAACGGGCTCAGCTGCTAACGGAACTACTCCTAATCCAATTAGGAATTTACGGATCCAAACTGCCTCTTTTGCTGCTTCAGCTGCTGCAATGTACTCCGCTTCAGTTGTTGAATCGGCAACAGTATCTTGCTTGGAAGATTTCCAGCTCACTGCTCCGTTATTCAAACAAAATATGTACCCAGATTGCGACTTAAAGTCATCTCTGTCGGTTTGGAAACTTGCATCGGTATACCCAGATACCTCAAGTTCTCCATCTCCATAGATTAAGAAAGCATCCTTAGTTCTGTTAAGATACTTAAGGATACTCTTAACCGCCATCCAGTGATCTTTACCTGGATCGGCCTGATATTGACTGCACATGCTCAAAGCATGGGACACATCAGGTCGTGTACATATCATGGCATACATGATCGATCCGACTGCCGAGGCGAACGGAGTCCGACTCATGTTGTCTCTCTCATCTTGTGTTTTAGGACACATGTCCCTAGATAGATAGACGCCATGTGATATTGGTAACAGTCCCCTCTTGGACTGATCCATGTTGAATCTCTTCAACATTTTATCAATATATGTACTCTGGGAGAGTCCAAGTAGCTTTCTAGATCTATCCCGGTAGATCTTTATTCCTAGAATAAAAGCTGCCCCTCCCAGATCTTTCATGGAGAATTTCAATGAAAGCCAAGCTTTCACCGACGTTAACATGGGAATGTCATTGCCGATAAGCAATACATCGTCGACATAAAGGACAATAAAAGTCAGTGCACTCCCACTAACCTTCTTATATACACAAGGATCATCTTCGTTTTGAATGAAATCATATTCTTTTATGATCTCATCAAAACGCTGGTTCCACGACCGCAATGCTTGCTTCAGTCCATAAATGGACCGATTTAACTTACAAACCTTGTTTGCAAGTCTAGGTGCGATAAAACCGTCAGGCTGTTGCATATAAACATCCTCCGAAAGGTTTCCATTAAGGAAAGCGGTTTTAACGTCCATCTACCATATTTCATAATCGTAATATGCAGCTATTGCAAGCATTATTCGAATGGATTTAATCATGGCAACGGGTGAGAAGGTTTCGTCATAATCAACTCCAAGTCGTTGACGATATCCCTTCGCTACAAGCCTAGCTTTGTACGTTTGTACGTTGCCATCCATGTCAGTCTTCTTCTTGAAGACCCATTTGCATCCAATAGGCTTTACGCCTTCTGGTGCATCAACCAGTGTCCAAACTTGGTTGGTATACATGGAATCCATTTCGGCCTTCATGGCTTCTTGCCATAAAGCGGATTCGATACCTTGTATCGCTTCCTCATACGTAGCCGGTTCATTATCCTCAATAAGATTAATATCTACATGAGGTGAGATCAGGAATCCATACCTCTCAGGTATTACCCTGACTCTCTCCGACCTACGCGGTCCTTGTGTATTTGAAGATTGTGGTTCAGTCTCATCCCAGATGGACTGTTCATATTCTGTGATAATTCATTGCCAAGAACAGTATCACTACGACTTTCATCGAGTTCTACTTTCTCCCACTAAACACTGCATTTAGGAATTCCTTCTCAAGGAAAACCGCATGTAGAGCAACAAATACTTTGTTCTCTTGTGGGTGATAGAAGTAATATCCTTTGGTTTCCCTAGGATATCCAACGAATAGGCATTTATCTAGTCGTTCATCAATAACAATGCCCTGTCATTCCAAATATCGGATCTGGTCGATCATGTTCAAAACATAAATGCTGAAAGCTCCTCAATCCTTGAGTTAAGCACGAAACAATTCCTTAGACCTCTGATAAATTTCGATCTCTTGATTTTCTTTGAATAACTCCTTGAGTGATCGCATAATGCTCCAAGCATCTGTTGGAATGAATGCCCTAGAGCTACATGTAATATAAACAGCTTTATATGTTTTGAAATAAAATGATGCATTATTCACTTATCTTGATAATTATTATTAATTAGAAATTATTAAATTATTAAATTATATTAGATATATGATTTAATAAATAAGGATATTATTTTTCGATTCCAAATGGTTTTTGGAAAGCCTATTGATGGCTTTGGAAGTTATCAATTTGAAAAGGCTATTATATCTATAATTTTGTAATTTAATTTTGTCATGATGATGACAATCAATTCTTGATTTATGTTACAAAAATTAAAGAGGAAAAGATATCATTTGGCCTAATTTTGACATGGATAAATAGGTAGGGTTTGTTTGTTTTGGAAACAAATAACCCTAGGTATAAAAAGAATATTTATTTTTCTTTTTGCCTAAGTCTCTAATTCTAACCCTAACCTCCATCTTCTTCTTCTTCATTCTCTCTCAAAAGTTGAGACAAACCAAAAGAAAGAAAAAGAAGAAATTAAAAACAAATATCAAATATGATTAAATCTCTAAAATTTTAGGGATTATTTTGTGAGTCTTTCCCACACAATTTCCATTGGTAACGAGATCTAGTTCAGAAGGCTTTTTGGTGTCAAACAAATCATCCTATTCATCTTATTCTTGTTGTACTCGGCAGTGAGGCTTTGTTTTGCTCATTGATGCCCCTATACTTTGTGCAACAGAACTTGGTTTCGTTTCGTTTTAATCCAGTCTTTTGGGGAATATTTTGTGGTGTTTTGGGGCTGTGTTGGGGCTGTTTTCAAGTGAAAAATCAGAAATGAAACACAGCCTTAGTCCACGCATTTCAGGGGTTATTTCTGTAGTGCGTTGGGTGCGAATCGATTCCAAAGCAGTCCAGTTTTTATCCGACTTATCGGGGCAATTCGGGGACTGTTTCAGGGCTATTTTGGGGCTGGAATTTTATCTAAAACTGAAGCAAAATTTCAGTGGTGGTGGTAGTAACATTCGGCAATTCAAAGGGAAGGGGGAAAAAATTTTCAAGTCCGATCTGTGTGCCTAAACCGTTTCTGCTGCATTAGGAAACCATTTCCTACAATTGGCATCGAGAGCAAGGTTGAAAAGTGTTCTTAACCCTTCTCCTTTTCATTTAAAGTTACTATTTTTAATATGTTTATATGAGTTATAAATATTGATATGCATGTTTAGATGAGTAGGCACACAATAATATTCATATGATGAATGATTATTATTTTTCATGTGATGAATGGTTATTATTTTTCATGTGATGAATGGATTTTTCTTTGGTCGTAAATTTTTCCGGCTCTTATTTTATTATTGGTTTTGTTTTTGGGATGTAAGGCCATAAGGCCATTGTTTACAATTGTTGTATTTTTATTTTCCAATGTGAAATTTCAATTGTTGTTATTTGGAGCACCGAAGTCGTAAAAGGAGCCAACACCACCTTGGAGCATGATTTGAAGACCAAGGGATGCCTTGGGTATTTTTTGTACTAATTAGATTAGTATAGGGAAAAATAAGAGCCCGGTCAATGCAACTATTTTTTTATGTTATATGTATGTTTAATTCGAAGTGTTTGAATAACATGTCATATAGCTTAGGGTGCCTACTCTTGCATTTCACATGCCATAACACGCTTTAGATGCATTATCATTATAGACATGAAATATGATTTTATGTGATTTAAAATGTTTAAATTAGAATATGATATGCATGGAAAAATAATTAGTTAGATTAATTGATTTTAATGTTTAAAATTTGAATTCTAATATATTGGGCTTAATTAGTGTATAATAAATTCCATTAGTATAAAAGATGGAAACCCGAACATAAATTCCATAGCCGAATCTGAATGGACGGTAATGTGGTCTGCACTCAGGATACAATTCCATGTACCATTGGATTTTATAACGCACTAAGATTAATTAAATAGTTTAATATAAATCTTGACTATTTTAGGATTCTAAAATTTTAAACCAATTAGTGTTCTAGTATTTTAAAAGTTAAAATATAATAGGTCACTAATACCACTCTAATTAAATTAGTTTAATTGAGTAATACAATTAGTAGAGACTAATGAAAATTAATGATACATTTTTTAAGAGTTAAAATTGGTTAGGTCATTAATAGTGTACCAGTGTAAATAAGAGTTATGATTTAGCCGCCATATATTTATTCACACTAGTTACATTAAAATATTAGATATTTTATAAATAGAAATCTTAAACTTAAAATAGTGAGTGGGAGAGGGATATACGACAGTATATCCCGAGATCTCTATTGTTAGTCCAAAAATGTGAGATTCAAAAGGCGCCTCGAGACGGCTTTGCTTTCATCCCCATACGGATGGTGTCCATTTTGGGTCAATATCAGGTTTGGATTCCGAGAGGATAAGGATTCTAGATGTATCTTGTGAACTGACCTACCCTACGGCGGTACTTCACTTGTTAAGTCTAAGGATCCTGGAACGACGGGTCACACTCATAAAGGAATAGTTAACTGTTAATGAAATTCCTTGATCAAATCAAATTATAGTTGGTTAATATAGGAATAAGGGTTATTCCCGTATATATTAATCGACTGAGATTGTCTCGATCTATAATGCGAGTACTTGACCTACCCTACGACGGCACTTACTTGTGGAATGATAGATTTCTGTGGCATAGTAATTATCTTAGGTTTCTTATTCGTTATTCATTGTTCATGTATCATGTTTAATTTTATTCCAAAATTGTTTTATGATTTTAATATGCGATGAATGTTAAATTCATGTTTATTTCATTTTTCAGCCATGGTTTCTCCAATTATTTCAATACTCTCCAATGATAAATTAACGGGAGAAAATTATGTTAAGTGGAAAAGTAACATGAACGCTATCCTGGTCTGCGAAGACCTAAAGTTTTGTTGGACAGTTATGGCCCATAGCATCACTTTTTGTACAGATCATGGTGTTGTTGTACAAATTAACTATGTGACAAAGGAAATTGCTCTTTTATCATTTGTAGTTAGATTACCAAGATGTATAAATGATAAAATGTCCATATGATTAGTTATGGATTGAGATGATATGAGACAGTAACAATCCACGAAGGTTTAATCATTAAAATCCCTAGTCGTAGTATTATCGAGATTGGACATCGATAATGCGGAATAGACTAGTATTACACTTGTGCGCGTGTTGGGAGCATAACGGCATAGTTCTCATATATTTGGGTATAGGATACTCATGCAAGTGTAATAGGAGGTTGTGTTTACCGATGGTACAGAAACAGCTTCGCTCTGGATAGACCCCTCGAAATTCCATTGGCAGTATGACTTTGTGTCTATAGAAGTCCGAATCAGGGTAGGTGTATTTGGTATTAACCTGAGATTTGCACCGCTAATACTTGTGACAATCAATATACTTTGGTTTTGGTCGTCCAGAGCTTTAACCGGTTCTGTGTACGCCTCTTTTGGGTATATTGAGAATCGTAGTGTATTGGGTGTGATGTTGAGATGGAAGTATCACTCCAGTCATAGTGGAGATGATGATCAAGTAGGATACGAAACTGGTTCTCTTATATACTGCACCTATCGGGATATGATGACTAGGTCATGTTTATCCGATTATAGAGACTAGTTACCAGAGATCCGATATGTGTTTCGTACGGGGCAGACACATTTCCAGCCCCAGGCCTTGCACGTGACATCCGATGCTGGATCGAAATACGCAATACTACGTATACTACGCCTTATATAGATCATATATTCCAGTAAGTATATTTCTAGAGAATTGGGTAAGCACGGTGTTTTGCTAGAAGCCAACCATGTCTTGTAAATCGTTAAAAACGTAGCACTAGGTACGTACGTGTTCGGATAGTCCGACGATCGGATTTACTGCCAAAATATCTGGGGATCTCATGGGTCGCTTCCTGAAGATTCACCGATGACGTATGACTCGCACTTTATTAATATGGGATTAATTAGTAGAGAGAGAAAATTAATCTGGGATTAATTACGGAGATATTTTATCTGGGATAAAATATTATTTAAAGAGAGAGAACGATTAATTTGGAATTAATCAATATATTAAACGAAATTGGATTTCGACGTGGAATTAAAATTAGATTTTAATTCGGGCGAACGAGTTAATTTAGAATTAATTCGTTAGCGACGTGAATAGTAATTTTGCTAGGCATAATTATTTAATTACGTCGCAACGGAAAATTTGTTAATTCATAATTAGCGAACCCGAGCCTGGGAGTGTTTGCGGGCGCACTCACATTTCGAATTCAAGTGCGGCCCAGAAGTCACATCAAGCGTCAAATCATTAGTCACTTTGATTGATGTGATGTCTAGTCACTTTGAGTGATTGACAACATGTCACTTTTGATGTGAACAGTGATGGGGGTGGTTGTACGCTTTAATGCCTTTGACTTTTGGAAATTTGGAAATTGTTTTTGTTATTTGATTTTTGGAAAATCAAAACATATACACAACACATTTCTCTCACTCTCTTGTTATCACTCACGGTTTTGGAACCATTTCCCTCCTCTCCCTCTCTCGACTTTGAAGCCATTTTTCTTCTTCATTTCTTGGCAAGGCCGAGTATTACAAGAAGAACAAGGAAAGATTGTGGCAATTTTTCCAATTCTAGCACATGAAGAGTCATCCTAAGGTGATAGGGAACAAACTTGTGAGCATAGAATCTACACACAAAGCTTGGAGCTTCAAGGATCACAATGGCCGAATTTGGAGAACACAAAGAGCAGCCCACTACCGTGAGCTTCCAAGGAGGAGCTAAGGATTTTGTGTTCATCGCATCGCAAACCGATCAATGTAAGTATGATTCCGCCATGCTTCTTCGATGTATTCACACATGTTTCTTTGCTTGAAATCGATCTTGGGACTTAATAGAAACCCAACAATGGTATCTTGAGCCATTTTGAGCATGAAACTTAATTAGGGTAAAATTTGGGTAAAATCAATTTGAGCATGATTTGATAAAATTGATTGATTAAGTATGCTTGAATGGTGTTGAATTGAAGTTGTATATGATCAATTTCATGAAATATTGATTGGATCAATTTTTCCCCAATATGTGAGGCTTGGCCGAATGTATGCAATGCCCTAATATCATGGTATTTTTTTGTTTTCTGATCATTGGATGAGTTGGAAAACATTGGGTAATGTTTAATTGGATTTAATTGGATTGAAACCGAATTGGACATGAAAAACCCCAAAATGTCGAGACTATAAGCATGTGAAATGATGTGATTTTTTGATTCAAATGTGTTGGACATATGTTGATGATAATAAGCATAATTAATTGAGTGAATTAGTATTTTGAAAATGTTAATTTGGTTAATTAATTATGGCATACACTTTGGTTAATTTAATTATGAAATTTGGAATTTTGAAATTAAATTAATAGGGCTTAAATTTGGAATTGGGCTTTTAAAGTTGTAATTGGGCTTAATGGGCTTGGTTGGGCCAAGTTTGGTTTAGGCTAATTGGTTGGATCCAATTGGGCCCAAAACCATATCCATAAAGTCCAATTATGACTTAATGGACCTTTAATTTTAATTGGGCCTAATGGGCCTAAATTGGTTTCTTGGCAAATAAAGGTGATTCCTTAAATGGGCTTTGGTATTTGGGTTTGACCCTTATTGACCAAAATTCCATGCCTTATGAAATTAATTAAAAGCCCATTGGACTTTAAATTAAATTGACATTGGATGTTAATCGGGCTTTGAGACCCATAACGATTAGATTTAAAATCTAAGTCATAAAGGTACATTAAAAGTGTAATATTTAATTTGGAATTAAATAAGGAATTAGTATTAAATGCAAATTAAATTGGATTTAATGTTATAGTTTAATATAATTCAAGAATTCGTACTTTGAGTACTTATTCGCAAAACGAGTTTGACTCGCGCAAAATCAAATCGTTATTTGAACATTGGATGGTCATTAAAATTCAGATTAATTAATTGGATTAGATTGATTGATAACATACTTGTGTGAATACATGGATGCGATGTATGAATAATGTTTATCAGATGGATATTAGATGGGTGAGGGCAATTTTAGAAATTGTTGTAATAAATTTAGAATTTATTAATTGGACCTGCGTGTCCAGCCTATTACCTCTTGACTATGTGTATTTCTCTTCTCACCTATTCCCCTCAATGTAAATGAGGTTTCTTTAAAAGTGTTATGTAATCAGGTAGAAGTAATACTTGTGCAAGCGGGAGAGAGGAAAAAGGAGAGATTTGTTCTAGGAACAATGTTTAAGTATCCATCCGCATATCATTATTATTTTATTTATATGCGCCTTATTATGTGTTTAGAATGCATGTTTAAGGGTGTATGATGATGAGACCTTAACAAAGATAATTAATTTGTTGCCAATTACGCGAAAAACCCTCACGACATATTAAGCGTTTTTCCTTCTATTGATTGATTCTTACTCAAGATCCAAGACTGGCACTGGTTTGTTGGCCAAAGTCAAGACCTTTGTCCGTCGCGGATGTGTTTGAATCATGAAGGCTTTGTTCCATATTGGTGTCTAGTCCAAGTTATGATTTGTTGGCCAAAGTCAAGATCACTTCTTGTCCATCGACATTGATTACGAAGCTTTCCATAGTCAATGGGTTCCGCTTAACTGGGATCACTAAGTTTGTTGTGCCAAAGCCAAGGCTTAGTTAATTCAGAGGAAAAAGGTTAGGCAATATATTGGATATATTGGCATATATAAGATAGATGTTTCGGACTTGGATGTCCACCTACTGGATCTAGGAATTGGATGGGATCCAATTGATCTTAGAGATCTACCTAGTTAATTATCATATAATTTGTTGGCCAAAGTCAAGATTGTGTGCTATTTAACGGGATCCTAGCCCACTAGGAAACAAGGTTTCCCGAGTACTCAACAGAGGGTTAGAGGCTCGTCGAAAAATAGTGGGAGGCAAGTATTAAATTTGCAATATTCGTTTAGTTACTTGCCATACGCGCTCATTACAATTTTTCGTCGTTAAATTAATATATTAGTTGGACTAATATTTAATGTTGTTTTAATTAAACAATTGGACTGTATTCAAACTATTTCATTATAGTTGATTATATAATTGGATTATAGTAATCAATATATTTGAATTAACTAATTTCAATTAATAGTTGATTTTTTAATTGGATTATAGTAATCAATATAATTGAATTTAATCTATTATATTATAGTTGATTATATGGTCGGACTATAATATTCATTATAATCAATAGTACCTAAAATTGTTGATTAAATAGTTGGACTATTAGAATCAAGATAATTGAAAGATTAGTTTTTAAAACATAATCATGGGTGAAAATGTATTTAAACGACTTTAATTTTCAAATTGGGAATAAAACCTTAGGATAGTCCTGAGAACCGAGAAGTTACTTTATTTGATATAGTGACGTCTCGAGCCTAAGCCCGAAGTTAAACAAATAATAGAGCATGATCTTTGGAAGATTCATGTGATGATAACTTTAGTGTTTAATCCATTAAGCTTGCCGCAAAGACTCCTTAATTTCTTAATCAGAACTAAGGATTAGATCCTTATAGTATGATAATGAAATTGAAGGATCTTCATAGATCTATCCTTAGATCTTAGAAGTACTAAAATTGCAATAGTAACTCTTGGAGAGTTAACGGCTATACTCAATGAGACAAAGCCAGAGTTTGCAATAGGGCAAGAAGCGCAAGGCGCATCTTACTTTGACATCCCAGAAGGCCAAGCCTTGGCCAAAGGCTTCTGGAGTGTGGAAAAGAGGCAAAGGCAAAGTCATTATAATCTTCTGGGAAGACAAATGACATATCCCAAAATGTCTGCCTAAATTGTGGCAAACGGGGTCACTAGAAGCGTGACTGCCGTATGGCCAAGGCAGACATGAAGGAATTGAAGACGGACAAGGCTCCGACTTCAAATGTGTTTGTTATAAACATGTTCACTGCTAGTATTAAAATTGGATTTTAGATACTAAATGTTGTACATAAATATGTACTGGTGTGCAGTATCTGCTGTAAGTAGGATACTGACTTCAGTTGAGATTGATCTACGAATCGGAAAAGGGACGACAGTCGCTGTTTTAACCGTAGAAACCTAAGTTTAGGAACTACCCTACGGGTATGTACTTAAATTAGGAAATTGTTAAGATGTAACTAGTTTGACTAGATACATTATCTCTATATCAGGGTTTAACCCGTTGCGGGTATACCTTTATATTCTAGAACACTAAAGTGTTTTATTTTATAAAGATGATATTGAGATAAACAAATTAGATGTGAATAACAATATTTATATTTATAATATAAATGAATCTCAAACGTATGACATGACGAACAAATAGCTCAAACTGATTTAATCAGTTGAGACTTATAAATGGCATTTTTGTCTGGGACACAATTAAACAAGACTCGTATATCCACACTTTCGAAGAGTGGATACTAGGACAGATTTGATTCTATTCAAATAATGTCTACGAATGTAGATTTGGGCAAAGTGCCTAAAACACTTTTTACTTGGTAAAAGTACAAATGCCACCGATCTGTTAGCCCTTGTTCATAGTGACGTAAGTGGGCCCATGTCTAGCTAGGCTAGATATGGATATGAATATTTCGTGACATACACGGATGTGGCATCACGTTATGGTTATGTGTTTCTTTTGAAACACGAATCAGAAACTTTTACAGTTTCGACACGAAGTAGACAAATAGATCGGCTAAAGTATTAAAACATCATGATTGGACCGTGATGAAAATACTTAAGCAATAAGTTTCTCAAATACTTGAAAGAGTATAGTATTCTTTCAATGAGGACTCCTCCCGGAACACGTCAATATGACGGTGTGTCCGAGTAGAGAAACCAAATTTTGTTGGACATGATAAGGTTAATCATGAGTCGCTCTGAGCTACCATTTCCTTCAAGGGATAAGCTTTTAAACAGTGCAAAACTTATTTTGAATAAGGTTCCAAAAAAATCTGTTTGATAGAATTCATATTAGATATGAACAGGAAAGAAACTAGGTTTTCTCAATCCTGGAGATTTGGGTATGCTAGGCATATGTTTGGATGACACCAAACTAGAACCCAAATCGGATAAGTGCCTAATTGTGGGTTATCCTAGGGAAACCAAAGTATAGTACTTATACATCTCACAAAAGAACAATGTAATTGTTGTTAGCCATACATTGTTCTAAGAGGAATACCTATATGCAGTGGTAAGTGGGAGGAAAGTAAAACTCGATGAAAATTGGAGTAATACTATTCCAGGCATCGATTCCTTAATGGAACACAAATAGTTCATCAAGGATGAAACTATACCAATAATCTTCGAATACACAAGAACCGCGCAAGTCGGAGAGAGTCGGAAAACAACCTAGGGTATGGGTTTCTGATCTCACCTCATAAAGATGTCAATCATATTGAGGAATACGAACTGACTACGCATGAGGAAGTGATACAAGGTATCGACTCCCTATTATGGCAAAGTGCCATATTATCCGAAATGGATTCCATGTATGCCAACCAAGTTTGGATACTAGTTGTTGTACCAAAAGACATTGTTCCTATTGGCACTATATAAGTCTTCAAGGAAGACATACATGGAAGGTAACATACCAACGTACTAAGCTGGGCTTGTAGCGAAAAGGTATCGTTATCAACATTGTGTCGATTAGGACGAAACCTTTTACCTGTTACCATGATTAAATCCATTTGGATAATGCTTGCTAATGCTGTATGTTTCATTTATGAAATATGGCAGCTGAACGTCAAAATCGCTTTCCTTAAAAAGAAACCTTTTGGAGGATGTTTACAACATCCTGACGGTTTTATCGTACCAAAATGAGCAAACAAGGTTTGCAAGTTAACTCGATCCATGGATGGATTGAATCAAGCATAGCGTTCTTGGAATTATCATTTTGATGTAATCATGATGGTGCATGATTTAATTCAAAACGAAATGATTCTTGTGTATATAAGGAGGTTAGTGGGAGCGCACTGACAATGAATGTCCTAAGTAATAATGACATATCATTTCTTGGAAATGATATTCCCATAATACAATCGGTGAAAGCTTGGCTTTCATGAAAAATTCTCCGTAGAATTCTTGGGAGAAACAACCTTTATTCTAAGAATAAAGATCTACTGGGATAAATTTAAAGTTGTTAATACTCTCAGAGAACTCGTCCATTGAAAAATTTACATGACCTGGTGTCTCATATGCTTTGAGCATATGGAGTCACAATCGGGCCAATCCAAGTGATAGTCGCTGGATTGATGTTAAGAACGTCCTTTAGTATCTTAGATGAACTAAAAATGCTTTCTTATGATGTGGAGAAGGAGAACTTGAAGTGACTGGGTTCACTGCTACAAGTCTCTAAACCGATAAAAACAACTATAAGTCGTAATAACGGTACTATAAAGTTTGAATAACGGAACTGTGAGCCGGAAATCTTCCAAGCAAGATATGGTTACCGAATAAATAACAAAAGTGGATTATTGCTGCAGCTGAGGCAGCAATAGAAGCCTTTTGGATCGATAATAATCCTAATCAGATTAGGAGTAGTTCTATTAGCAGCTGAGCTAGGCTACAGCGCAGGCTAAAGAATTAATGGTCTCATCAACGATCCAGATATATACTTCAAATATTCATCTGATTCGTTCGGATCATACATCGTGGCGATGTGATGATCGAATAAATCGCATCAGATGATAATCATACAAATCCGCTGACGAAAGCATTTCCTCAGCAGAAGTTTGACCGAACCGTACATAGTTCGAGTGTAGGACACTTGAGTGATTGGCTATAGGCCAAATGGGAGATTGTTGGACAATTATGGCCCATAGCATCACTATTTGTACAGATCATGGTGTTGTTGTAAAAATTAACTATGTGACAAAGGAAATTGCTCTTTTATCATTTGTAATTAGATTACTAAGATGTATAAATGATAAAAGGTCCATATGATTACTTCCGGATTGAGATGATATGAGACAGTATCAATCCATGAAGGTTTAATCATTAAATATCCCTAGTCGTAGTATTATCGAGATTGGACATCGATAATGCGGAATAGACTAGTATTACACTTGTGCGCGTTGTGGGAGCATAACAACATAGTTCTCATATATTTGGGTATAGGATACTCATGAAAGTGTAATAGTAGGTTGTGTTTACCGATGGTACAGAAACAGCTTTGCTATGGATAGACCCCTCGGAATACCATTGGTAGTATGACTATGTGTCTATGGAAGTCCGAATCAGGGTAGGTGTATTTGGTCTTAACCTGAGACTTGCACCGATAATACTTGCGACAATCAATATACTTTGGTTTTGGTCATCCAGGGCTTTAACCGGTTCTGTGTACGCCTCTTCTGGGTATATTGAGAATTGTAGTGTATTGGGTGTGATGTCGAGATGGAAGTATCACTGTAGTCATAGTGGAGATGATGATCACGTAGGATACGGAATTGGTTCTCTTATATGTTGCAACTATCGGGATATTATGACTAGGTCATGTTTATCCGATTATAGAGACTAGTTACCAGAGATCCGATATGTGCTTCGTACGGGGCAGACACATTTCCGGCCCCAGGCCTTGCACGTTACATCCGATGCTGTATCGAAATACGAAATACTACGTATACTACGCCTGATAAAGATCACATATTCCAGTAAGAATATTTCTGGAGAATTAGGTAGGCACGGTGCTTTGCTAGAAGCCAACCATGTCTTGTAAATTGGTAAAAACGCAGTACTAGGTACGTACGTGTTCGGATAGTCCGACGACCAGATTTACTGCCAACATATCCGGGGATCTCATGGGTCGCTTCCCGAACGATGACGTATGACTCGCACTTTATTAATCTGGGATTAATTAGTAGAGAGAGAAAATTAATCTGGGATTAATTACGGAGATATTTTATCTGGGATAAAATATTATTTAAAGAGAGAGAATGATTAATTTGGAATTAATCGATAAATTAATATATTCGATATATTAAACGAAATTAGATTTCAACGCGGAATTAAAATTAGATTTTAATTCGGGCGAACGAGTTAATTTAGAATTAATTCATTAGCAATGTGAATAGTAATTTTGCTAGGCATAATTATTTAATTACGTCGCAACGGAAAATTCGTTAATTCGGAATTAGCGAACCCGAGCCCGGGAGTGTTTGCGGGCGCACTCGCATTTCGAATTCAAGTGCGGCCCAGAAGTCACATCAAGCGTCAAATCATTAGTCACTTTGATTAATGTGATGTCTAGTCACTTTAAGTGATTGACAACATGTCACTTTTGATGTGAATAGTGATGGAGGTGGTTGTAGGCTTTAATGCCTTTGACTTTTGGAAATTTGGAAATTATTTTTGGTATTTGATTTTTGGAAAATCAAAACATATACACAACACATTTATCTCTCTCTCTCTTTGTCACTCACGATTTTAGAACCATTTCCCTCATCTCCCTCTCTCGGCTTTGAAGCCATTTTTCTTCTTCAGTTTCTGGCAAGGCCGAGTATTACAAGATGAACAAGGAAAGATTGTGGCAATTTTTCCAATGCTAGCACATGAAGAGTCATCCTAAGGTGATATGGAACTAACTTGTGAGCATGGAATCTACACACAAAGCTTGGAGCTTCAAGGATCACCATGGCCGAATTTGGAGAACACAAAGAGTAGCCCACTGCCGTGAGCTTCCAAGGAAGAGCTAAGGATTTTTTGTTCAACGCATCGCAAACCGATCAGTGTAAGTATGATTCTGCCATGCTTCTTCGATATATTCACACATGTTTCATTTCTTGAAATCGATCTTGGGACTTAATAGAAACCCAACAAGTTTGTCCTGACGGAGGAGTGTCCTCCCGAGCTGGCCAGAAATGTTGGCCAAGTTATGCGCGATACCTACCAGAAATGGGTCGCAGCAAATGAGAATGCCCACTGCTACTTTCTGACATGGATGTATGAGGTTCTTGCTGCAAAGTATGAACCTGTGGCTTCAGCATCTCAGATGATTGAGTCATTGCAGGGCATGTTCGGGAAGCCTTCGGAGCATCAACGTCATAAGGCCATGATCTCAGCAATGCCTTTTAGGATGAAGGATGACACATCAATTCAAGAGCACGTTTGAAGGATGATGACCTATCTCAACATTACCGAGACTCATAGAGCTCGTATTAACGAGCGTAGCCAGGTGACCATGATAATGGAAACTCTTCCGAAGAGTTTCCTGCAGTTTAAAAGCAATTATGTTATGAACAAGTTGATTTTTACGTTGACCCAGCTGTTTAATGAGTTCACCCACTACGAGTCCATGCTTATGGATCCTCATAAGCCCAGTGCCGAGGCAAATGTTATCGAGTCTTCAAAATCTGTAAAGATGAAGAAGAATAGCACTGGGAAGGCTAAGGGTACAGCTACTGGTAATTTTACTATGAGCGTCAGAACAGGGGATGCTGTTTCAGTAAAGAAGTGGGAGTTATCAGTTTTCAATTTTTCAAATAGAAGTTACTTCATGAGTTACTTACTGGTTCAACCAGCACACCATCATTAACGACAGTTGACAAATACATAGCACATTCGACATCTGAGCGTCAGATGCAAGTTCGTTAGAATGATCTACCACCCAAACATCGTGGGAGGGTTGTACGACAACATGATCGATATCTTGGAGTTGGAGAGGTAAAAGTTGTCGCATCCAGCGATGGTATAGATGATCCATTCACCTATCATAGTGCAATGGATGATTCTGACAAAGATGAGTGACTCAAAGCCATGAACCTAGAGATGGAGTCTATGTACTCTAACTCAGTCTGGGAACTTGTAGACCAACCTGATGGGATGAAACCCATAGGTTACAAGTGGATCTACAAGAGGAAGAGGAGAGCATATAGGAAGGTACAGACCTTCAAGGCTAAGCTAGTGGCCAAGAGTTATACCCAGAAAAATAGAGTTGACTATGATGAAACTTTCTAGCCATTAGCCATGATCAAATCCATCTGCACTCTTCTATCCATTGTCGCATATTATGACTATGAAATTTGGCAAATGGACGTCAAAACTACATTCTTAAATGGCAATCTTGATGAGAGTATCTATATGGTACAACTAAAGGGGTTCATAGCCCAAGGTCATGAGCAAAAGGTTTGCATGCTGTAAATGCCCATTTATGGACTTAAGCAGGCATCTCAATCTTGGAATATAAGATTTGATACCACGATCAAGTCTTATGATTTTGAGCAGAATGTTGATGAGCCTTATGTATACAAGCACGTCATTAACGGAAATGTGGTTTTTCTTATTTTATACGTCGATGATATTTTACTCATTAGGAATGATGTAAAGATATTATCGGACGTGAAAACATGGCTAGCTAACCAATTCCAAATGAAAGATTTGGGAGAGGACAATTATGTTATTGAGATTCAGAAACTTCAGGATCGCAAGAAATGACTATTAGCTATGTCTCTGACATCCTATATCGATAAAATCCTTGTGCGATTTGGGATGCAGAATTCCAAGAAAGGCAATCTGCCTTATCGGCATGAAATTCATTTGTCAAAGGAATAGTCTCCTAAGACACCTCAAGATATTGAGGAAATGAGACACCCATATACCTCAGCAGTTGGTAGTCTCATGTATGCTATGTTATGCATGAGACCAGACATATGTTTTGCAGTGGGAGTAGTTAGTATGTTTCAGTCGAACCCATGATTGGATGACTGGGTGGTTGTGCAACACATTCTCAAGTATATTAAGAGAACGAGAAATTATATACTTGTATATTCCAGTGAGGATATGATCCTAAGGGGATATACGGACTCTGATTTTCATACAGATGTCGATTCTAGGAAATCAACATCTGGATCAGTATTTACCCTAGGTAGTGGGGCTATAGTATGGCGGAGTGTAGACAACAGAACCTGGGCGACGCTGTTCTAGGCTCGCGGCCTAGTTGGGAAGTACGAAATAACATGGAGTCGCCACCCGGTGTGAACCGGGACAAAGATTTCAGGCCGCACTCACCCCTCGCAAGGGAAGACCTCAAACCGTTGGGTTCAGAATGGTCCCTTACTTATGTCACTTGTGATGATATAATTTGTGCAATGAACTAACCAAGTCTACTCAATAATCATGCTCAAGGGTACTTAGATCTAACATGCTTTCATCCAAATAATTCCACGCAATGTAACACAACGAGCATATTGAACCATTAAATCAACATGCATAAATCATTATCCTAACACATCATAAACCAATACTATGTATAAGGAACAACCTAAATATGCTTTAACAAATAAATAACAACTAAATTATACCATGCTTTAAATAATAAACGAATAACCTAAAGACTATAACATGCTCAAATACAAGTTTGGATGAGACGAGAGATGTGTATCCTAAGTGGTACGTGGCATTGTATCCCGAGTGCAGACCATACTACCGTCCATTCGGAATCAGCTATGGAATTTACGTCCGGGTTTCCATCCGATATACCACAAAAGGGAACACATATCCCACTCATCCAACAATCACATCATGCTTCAAACGACTCTCATGCAATCATATATCAAAATAAATAAAACAAAGATAAAGAAGATAAGTAAAAAGGTGCCCTCAGGTCTAACCTCTTTTGCCGTCTAAGAAAGGGCGTTACACGTCCGTGGGAAGGGAGATTGATCCGATGCTTTTCCAACTCGTCTACTCAACGTTTTCCCTCGTTGTTTTGATGCTTGGGCTGCTGTTTTAAATCCGTTTCGCTGCTGTTTCGCTGTTCTATTTCAGGTCGCTGTTTCAGGCGTTTAGTGGACTGTTTTGGGTGATTTTGAAGGCTTAGGGGGGTGCGTTTGTAAGGATTTTTTAGAGAAACTTTATGGAGGTTTTTGGGATAGTGTTTAGGTGATTTTAGGACTGTTTTGTGGGCTAAGGACGCAACAAAAACTGACCAGAACAGAAGGTGAACTGCGGCAGTTCACAGGTGCAGTGGGGGATTTTCAGGGACTGTTTTGGGGCTGCGAATGGGGCTGTGTTTGGAGGGTGTTTAGTGCGACTTTAGGGCTGTGAATAAGGTTTATTTGAGGGTGTTTTAGGGCTGTGAATGGGGGCTGGAACTCGGCAATGGAGGGTTAAGTTTAGGGCTTGGGCGTGAAGGGTGTTGATGATGGAGGGAAGGTGCGGCAATGGAGGATGCTTAGGTTTAATGATTCGGCAATGGAGGCTTCAAGGAGGTTTTTGGACGTGCAAGGAGGCTTGAGAAAGTGTTTGGGACTTGCTTGGGGAAGTATATGAGCTAGGTTTGGGTTAGGTATGTGGTCTATGGGAGTTTTCGGCCTAAGGTGGGCTTAGAAACGGAGGTATAACAAGCAACCGAAGCGAAAACAATGAGGTTAAATCCATCAAAAATTCTATTTTCCAACTTTACCCTTCCAACGTCCGTTTCCCGCGACTTTCATGACTAAAGAAGTAGTTGCCTCCATACGAGACTCATAATTGCGCTAATGTGTAAAAATACAATGCCTACACGGAGCATAAATCAATCTTGCATTGCTGACTCCACAATAGAGGCTGAGTATGTAGCAGCTTGAGAAGCAGCTAAGGAAGCAGTCAGGGTCCGTAAATTCTTGGGAGATCTGGAAGTTGTTCCAGATATGGATAAACCACTCACATATTATTGCGATAATAGTGGTGCGGTGGCAAATTCAAAGAACCAATAAGCCACAATAGGGGAAAGCATATATAGAGGAAATTTATAGGAACCTGACAGATCCGTTTACAAAGACCTTGTCGGCTAAAGTGTTTGAAGGTCACCTAGATGTTCTAGGATTACGTGACATGTCATATTTGCTCTAGTGCAAGTAGGAGATTGTTAGAATGTATGCCCTTGAGCTACATTTAATGTAAACGGTTTTATATGTTTTGAAATAAAATGATGCATTATTCATTTATCAAAATGTTTGTTTAATTTTCGCATATTATAAATTATCTTGATTACCCTAGATTACTTATGTGCCTTCAGACTTAGTGTATGAGTGTTATACACAAGAGGATTTAAGTCTGAAGTTAGTAATCTTAAATAGTCCATAGATAGCAAACAAAGTGGGTACTTTGTTTGTGGTTTATCTATAGATGCGGTCCATTCTATATATGTATGGCGACTTTGATCCGGGATCGTCCATGTAGAGACATGAGAATGGAGGCACCTTATATGATGTGATCATATAGGAATGGATCCAGATGGAAATGACATTCTTATAATATATGTTAAACAAAGTCATTTCGATCTACTAGATGGTCATATATGGATTGATCTTAATCCTGAGTGTACTACGAACTCCTACATGGCATGCTATGTCCATTGATTTACAAAGGTGAGGTTAGTGTAGCAGTCCCGACCAATAATTACGTACTTTGGGGGCATGGTCTGTTGTGTAGCTGGGAACGTTTTACATAGATATGGAGTTCACTCCTTCTTGCGAGAAGTATATGAGTATCTTTCTTAAGGGTTGATTCGGTACTTGAACGGTTTGAGCGCTCAAGTCTTTCTATTATGAATAGAAAGATTAAATTTCATAATGGTTATGAATAAATCGCTCATTAGAGAATCAATGGTACTTAAGGTATAAATAATTAGAGGGGTATAACAGACATTATGACCCAGCTCTAATTAGGAGATACTCATGAAGGGTCAATTCGTATGCAATGAGTATATCGATGGAGACCGACTTGGTTCGGCTTAATATATCATCTACGGCAACGAGAGTGCAACTTCAGGTTTTTAGTGGAATAACCTGGAGTTAATAATTTGGAATATTTAATTAAGAGCTTAATTAATATTTCGAGATTATTGGAGCTCGGAACCGTAGGTCCATTTGGTCCCCGTGCTAGCTCGATATACTATAGCGGATTTAGTATAATTGGAGTCCAATTATATACTCACATATGTATAAATATTATTAATATGATTAAAAATATTATTATGTCACACTTGGAACTTTTTGTTAAAGTTTAACATATGGTCTTATTAATAATTATTTGATAATTATTAATTATTAAATTATTAAATTATATTAGATATATGATTTAATAAATGAGGATATTATTTTGAGATTCCAGAAATGGTTTTTGGAAAGCCTATTGATACCTTTGGAAGTTATCAATTTGAAAAGACTATTATATCATTAATTTTGTAATTTAATTTTGTCATGATGATGACAACCAATTCTTGATTTATGTTACAAAAATTAAAAAGGAAAAGATATCCCTTGGCCGAATTTTGACATGGAGGAATAGGTAGGGTTTGTTTGTTTTGGAAACAAATAACCTTAGGTATAAAAAGAAGATTTATTTTTCTTTTTGCCTAAGTCTCTCATTCTAACCCTAGCCTCCATCTTCTTCTTCTCCATTCTCTCTCAAAAGTTGAGACAAAACAAAAGAAAGAAAAAGAAGAAATTAAAAATAAATATCAAGTGTGATTAAATCTCTAAAACGTTTAGGGATTATTTTGTGAGTCTTGCCCACACAAGTTTCTGTTGGTAACGAGATCTAGTTCGGAAGACTTTGTGGTGTCGAACAAATCATCTTATTCTTGTTGTACTCGGCAGTGAGGCTTTGTTTTGCTCATTGCCGCCCTTATACTTGGTGAAACGGAACTCGATTTGGTTTCATTTTAATCCAGTTTTTTTGGGGAACATTTTTTTGTGTTTTGGGGCTTTGTTGGGGCTGTTTTCATGTAAAAAATCAGAATCAAAACACAACCTTAGTCCATACATTTCAGGGGCTGTTTCTGCAGTGCGTTGGGCGCGAATCGAGTCCAAAACCGTCCAATTTTTTTCTGAATGTTCGGAGCTGTTTGGGGACTGTTCCGGGGCTATTTCGGGGTTGGAATTTTATCTAAAACTGAAGTAAAATTTCGGTGGTGGTGGCAGTAACATTCGGCAATTCAAAGGGAAGGACAAAAAAAATTTTAAGTCCGATCCGTATGCCTAAACCATTTCCGCGGCTCAAGGAAAGCATTTCCTACAGCATCTGGTACCTCTATGTACTGTCTCTACAAATCTGAAACCATCGATCCCAAGATGTAGGATTTCACCTTCAGGTTATCATCCTTCCATCTATTAAAAGTTTCTCGCTATTCTGGAGTGGAGTCATGATCGATTTCAACATGTAGTCGATTGAAAATGACATAAGTCAAATTTTCAAACTCCAAGATAAGGTGTATGTTCATTTCCCATTCGAAATAGTTCTCGGCTCCTTTTAGCTTATTGGTATCCAAAAATCTCATCAATGGATTAGCGGAAGCCATCTACAAGACAACATTTTAAATAGTAGCATAATATTTTTCATTTCAAAAATAATAACACTAATTGAATATGGAATTTTAAATCTATTAGTGCCATCCCACTACTTTACATAATTCTATAATCTCCCCTAATGGAAAAATAGGAATTTGACTATCAAAATTCCATAGCAGGAAGTGGAACTCATGACATTTACTTCAGCCTCACACTATCGATGGTCTTGGCCTTTATAAACTCATTAGGTTGACTTCCAAGGTCAATCATATTCATGTGACTCCTAGATTGGTCCTGAACCGTTTCTTATCCTCACATTATCGATGGTCTTGGATTAAGACATATTCCAGATGTATACTTGTCAATGCGCACTAATGAGCATCGTATGTACACCCTCATAATAATGATGGTATTGGGTGACTGCGTTGACTGATCACACTACATCTAATATTTTACCGGAGCGACCTAAGTTCCGAGCACTTATACCCTCACAATAATGACGGTATTGGATATAAGTAGTAAGAACTCATTAATCTCTATATTGACAAGACGGACCATCCAATAATACTCCAACATTACTAATACTATTACTTAAATAAAGTGATCACCTAATTATGAGAGATTTATGATAATCAAGTCACTAATTTAATTAGGTCAAAATTTTAATTTAAAATATGTTTTACATATCCAATATGTCTTATGCATAATTAAATTAAAATTAATATGCCATAGATTCAAAAACATGTGTTGTGTGGTTAAGCCTTGCCTCTGATACCATTTTGTTGGGACAGTTGTGGAACCCTATGGTCGGATCGGTGCAAAACCTGTGGATATCAAGTATGGGTGTAATTTTAAATAATTTAATAAAATATTATATTCCATTACGAGTGTATAGGAAAAAACCAAGGTTGAATCGGAGTCTAGAAGCTCAAGAACCACATAAAACAAAATCAGCACGTATAGCACGTACGCGAGCGCAGGGCACTGTAGTGCGCAGTGCGCGCTGATCACTTAATTTTTTTTTTGTTTCAAATTTAATTTCCTTCAGCTCAAGTTCAAGTGAGCTGAAGGAATTATGGTCTATTACCCTAATTTCTTCTGGTCTTCCCTAAACACTTCAAAAACACCCAAAATTATAAATTTATTCTAAATACGCACTTACGTAAATTTTGAATCCAATACACAAACCAAATTAGAATCCCAATAAGAAATGTCTCGTAAATAATTCTAGGTCACCCAAAAGTGGTCAAGTGTTTCTAGAATGGTAGTCATAGCTCTAAGCTTTAATCTAAAGTTCCAAGATCTAATTTTATGTTTATGTCTAACATAAATATTTTGACCTAATAACAATCATATTGTGTTTATACTTCCAAATCATCCTAACACAATTTATTAGCCTTATTTCAACATTAAGTTATGTGATCATGCATCCAAAGTATAAAAGAACATAACTTAAGAGAAGTTCAAACTTACCTAGCAAGCTTGATGCAAAGATCAAATACTCTTATCTTTGTTGAAATGGTAGGAGAACCTCCAAGGTTTGCAAGCATCACTCCAAGATCCAATCTTGATTCCAATGTTAGCAAGCTTCAATCCAAGATCAAATCTTAATTTCTCCTAGATGAATCTTGATTTCTCCTAGATGAATTGTTGTAGAGACCTCACAAGCTTCTCTAAACACTTCTCTAACTTAGGCTAATATCTCTAAGAATTTGCTTGTACTTAGCTTTCTCAAGCTTTTGCTTTTCTTAATTAAAACCTTCCTAAAACTTGCTATTTAAAGCAAAACTTAGGTAATTTTTAATTAATAAAAGTTGTAATCAACTTTTAGGTGGGCTTAATCTAATTTTTCCAAATATGTATAATTAGGTATGACTAATCTCCATTGTCTCCCATTTTGATTTAATCCAATTAAATCAAGCCAAGGATTAGGAAATGGATTAGTTAAATGTTTGCCACTTTGATTTAATCGAATTAAATCAAGCCAAAACCACCTATTATTACATACTTATAATTACCATAATATCCTCAAATGGTAGAGATAATTATGATTTTACTATTAAGCCCTTTAGTAATTATTCAATTAATCTAATTAATCCAATTAGGTCAAAGTAAATAATCAATGCTATCCAATAACACTTGATTATCTTAGTTGATAATTATAATATCGAATATTATCTTTTATCAAAATTAATCGGCTACCCAAGTGCTCAATGAGTACACTTCATATTGGGACTCTCTAAGTTCAGACACGTTCGTCATATAAGCCTAGATAATATGTACGTAATTCGATCATCTCCGAATTCACGAAGAACATGAACGACCTTTCTGAACTATACAAGTCAGGGTCATCACATATGTCTAACAATCCCTCCGTCGTAGGCTATCTGAGTTGTGCTTAGGAAATATAGAATACACTGTCAAGTTTCCGAGACGGACATCTTGTATCGACATGTCCACGATTCTTCATAACTGATTCGATCCACCCTAGGTGATCGACTTTGGCCAAAGTTTTAAGAATCGTGACTTTACTCACATAGATATCTAAACCTCTTATGGTACACATACGGGCCAACGAATCCTATCTTGCTTTGCATTTGATTACTGAGTGCATCGGTCCACACCCAACGAACGTCTAGAGGCCAGACCACGAAAGGTTTCTATCATATATGGCATCAAAGTGTGGAGGATCTCACACAAAATCAATGATATCCTATAGTCAAAGGATTACATATGCTACTCGACTCGAGGAGATTCCTATTGACGATGGTGTACACTTCCAACTATTAGGAATCACCAGTGAGTCATTCAATATTCGATCCAATCAATACCCACACGTCTATACGAGTTTCCAAAACTCATGGTACATAAGGTTAAACCATTGGAACCCCAATTTCAATATATGACATGTGCTAGTGTAGGCACTGCATTTTTGCATATAAGTCCCAATGATGAGTCTCGTACGGAGGCACTACTCTATAAGCTGCGGAAGTCGCGAGAAACGGACGTCGGAAGGGAAGAGTCAAGAATTGACACATTGTTAGAATTAATTCGTTTGTTTATGCTTCGGGTTTGCTTGTTGGACCTCTATTTTAAAACACACCCTTAGCCCAAACCCCCACAAACCACACACCAAGCCCACACATCACCAAAGCCACACGCCAAGCCCATTAAATCATTTCCCTAAAAAATCCACACATTAAACACATGGAAATCAAACCAAATCACCTTCCCAAATTAAATAAATCACATACCAAAATTAAATAAAGCCAAATAAAATCCCATCAAAAGCTTTCCTAATTCACTTAAATTACATTCCCTAATTAAAAGATAAAAATCAAATCATATCCCTAATCAAAATAGAACAAATCAAATAAAATCAAATCACTTCCCTAATTAAAAGATTTTTCCTTATCCCACACTAATTAAAAATATCCCCCATAATTACATAAATCCCTTTCCTATTAAAACAAGGATAAACACAACCCTCTCATATAAAAAGAACCACAAACCCAACCTTAGCATCCCTGACTCATTCTCACGAAAAACAAAAAAGAAAATAACCCTAGCTCATTCGCCTACTCATGCCAACTGCACAACCAAAACAGAGAGCTCACTCCAGAACTCTCCCTCTCTCTCTCACGCCCCCTCTCTCTCAGAAACCGAACAAATAAAATAAACCCTAATAGCTAAAGCCACATGAGCCTTCCTCTTTCTCACAAACACACGGCAACATGTAAAGCCACAAACAAAAAAAAAAATCTTTCGGCTTCACGAAAACAGCAACCCTAGACTCTTGCCACAACACACAAAGCCACAACAAACACAGACCTCTCGCAGCCCTCCACTCTCTACAATAAATGCATGCAGCCAAACCACTCAAAGAATCCACAAACTGACACCAAAATCACAAACAAACCTTCACCTAACGCACAGCTCTTACCCCACTCAATCAACACGTGCAGCCCCAAGCCACTCACACCACCGACTGCCCTTCAAACAACCCATCCACATGAAGACACAACACACTCCAAACGCATAAGCTGCCTCACGTCCTACATCGGCCACAAACACATAAGCTACCTCACATCCCTCACCGAAGCCACATTAGCCACAAAAGCACCCTTGAAATTCCCCATGTCCAGCAGCATACAACCCTCACAAATCACCCAAAAAATCACCCTTCACTGCCGTAGCAAAGACCCTGAAAACATACCTAAAAATCACTCATCCATTCACGCATAAACTACCCAAAAACCACCATGCACTGCACCCTAAAATACCCCAAATCAGTCCCTAAACTGTCCCAAAACTGCACCCTAAAATTCCCTAAAACAGTCCCACTAAACCGCAAAATAGCAAGCCTAATTCGTGACCAGAAACCGCAGCGAAACAGAGTAAAAAATAGCAGCCCAAACAGCGAAACAGCGAGGAAAAACTTTGAACCAGTGAACCAGAGGAGTTGCGGAGCATGAACCCTTCTGACTGCCGTGTAACACGCTTCCGAAAGACAACTTAAGAGGTTAGACCTGAGGGCACCCCTTTTATTTATTATCCCTTTTTATTTATTTTAGTACTTTTTCATATGAGTATTGTGGATTTGCATTGTGATTTTCGATGTGATTTCGATAACGGAATATGTGATTTCTCTTGTGGTATATCGGATGGAAACTCGGACGTAAATTCCGTAGCCGAATCCGAATGGATGGTAGTGCGGTTTGTACTGGATTACAATCGGCACGTACCACTTGAGAGACACACGTATTTCGTTTCATCCAATCTTGTATTTGAGCATGATGTAGTTAGTAGATTATTTATTTATTTAGCATGATTTAATCTAGTAGGTTATTTATTTATCTAAGCATTATTTAGTCTAAAATATTGTTTATTTTTATGTATGACTATATTATTTCTCCATGCATGATTTAATACTTTGATTTTGCATTAGGAATTTAGTTTACGTTTTGTTTGAGTAGTTATTTATTTGTTCTTTGCGTTTGATGATTCGTCATGCTCGTTGTGTGATATTATATGCTTGTCGTTATAAACTTTATTTTTAAAGCATGCGAACTTAGTCATAGGATTTATTTTAATGAATGCGGACTAGATCTAAGTTACCTTTGAGCATACATGTTGAGTAGATTCGGTTAGTTTATTGCACAAATCATTCATTACAAGTGACATAAGTAAGGGACCATTCTGAACCCAACGGTTTGAGGTCTTCCCTTGCGAGGGGTGAGTGTGGCCTTAAATCACATTTTCCCGGTTCACACCGGGTGGCGACTCCACGTTATTTCTCCGGTTTAGTTCCCCGCAGGCTATTCCATACTCCCAACTAGGCCGCGAGCCTAGAACAACGTCGTCGATTTATGTGTCCTACAGTCTGGCGCCTCCACTGGGGATAGAGAATCGGCCCCGAAATAATGTCTTGTAGTGATTGTGATTTGTGCTTTAGTTAACCGTGTCTATAGTGGGTTGAGGGAATGTAATCAAAGTCATTATTAAGGCTAGGTGATGGTTTGGTGTCTTCCTTCATTCACTACCTTTCTATAAGGAAAAGTCGTGAAGGCACCTAGATAATCATTACCCATAGCTCACAGTGACAGACTAATTTGGAGGACTTGTTGTTTATTCCTGTCACCAAGGCGATAAGAGCCTAAGAGGCTTGGGTATTTAAGAGAGTTCGCTCCACCCTCCCTCTGGGGAATCTACAATAGGAAATCCATTTGACAGTTAGTCACACACCATAGCTCGTTGGCACGTACCTTAGGGTATAAAAAAGATGCACTCACTTGGTCGCTCGAACCCTTGAGTGGGGAGTCCTAGTTGTGGGTAATTCTTCATCAGCGAGAGCCTTTATTCGTACTCCCATAAACCCACATGTAAATTGTAGTTACATGACTAGTAGAAATTATTTCTTTATGTTCATGTTTGGGACCATCGTCATTTGGATCCAGTTGGGATTCTTGTCAAGAGATGTGAGCTTGTTGGGCCATTCAAACTAGGACGAGTTCATGTCCTTTGACAATTGGGCCAAAAGCTTCTAAAATGCCGATGGGCCATTTTGTGTTTGGGCCTTTTATCATTTGAAGTTATTTAGCCATGTTATCGCAAAAGTGTAAACCTGTTGGGCCTTTTTAACTGGGACAAGTTTGCACCGCGCAATAGTATGATTGAATATTTTAAAATGATAATGGGCCGACTTATATATCTCATACATCGTACGCATCTCATGCATATCATGCATACACGCATCATGTTAACCCTGTGTCTTAAAAGCCATCATAAATATCCGTTGGGTTGGAGAAGAAAGAAAGATTTGTCAAAAAGAGTTTATCAAACATGGATATCGGGGAAAAGGAAACCGAGGGACAGAAAACTTTACAGAAAGGATAGAAAGACCATTGTGAAAAAAAAAAAGAAAAAAAAAAGAAGGAAAAAAAAAAGAAAAAAAGAGAAAAGAATAATTGCTTATTCTTAGTCCCCTAATAGTTAGGCATTAGTCCAATGATGAAATCGTTTTCTTTAGGGTGAAATCTTAGAAACGATAAACTCTTGATGTGCTTTTATATGATACTTTGAGTGATTGATCTATGTTAGACTTGTAAGAACTTCACTATAGGTTCTTAGCGGTGAAAACCTGAGTAGTTGGCAAGGTGACTAGTTAAAGAAATTGTAGGTCGGTGAATGACCGTTTGCTTAGATGTCTATCTTGATTTCCTTATGTTATAATGTGTGGTATGGTTGAAAATGAAAGAAAAGTCTCTAAAGAAAAAAATCGAACCACCTATAACCGATAAACGTGAAGCTACCCATGGGCGAGTATTAGGACCACCATGAGGGGAAATGCTACCTTAAAGTGTAGGTGTGCTGGAAAAAAACAGAGAAAAAAAGAAAAAAAAAATTAAAAAAAAAAAAAAGAAAAAAGAAGAAAGAGAGAGACAAAATAGAAAGAAAACGATACCACATTGAGCACAGAAAAACAACTGCAGGCATAATTGAGACATCTAGGTTGGTTTGACCCATCGATCCCAGTTTTTTTGACGAAATCATTGAGTTGGCTTACATGGGAATGAATCTGCAAAGGAACCTTTGCACACACACACTTTGAGTCTGGCTTAGATTATTTATTCAAAGACTTAGATTTGAGTTGCATTGAATGTTTTGAAGGTTCTATGGTTTCAATACTGGGCATTCTTTGAGGGCAATAATATGTGTAACTATTGGGACTATTTCGTAGCATGTGATATAATATGGTGATATAGAATTCCATATCATGTGGTCCATCTTGACCTATTACAAGCAGCGAAGAGCGGAAAGCTAAATCAAGACTGGGGGCGACCAGTCTACCACCCCGTGAATCAAGACTGGGGGCGACCAGTCTACCTATTAGCAATTTAGTTTACATTTTGTTTGAGTACTTATTTATTTGTTCTTTGCGTTTGATGATTCGACATGCTCGTTATGTGATATTATATGATTGCCGTTATAATGACTTATTTTTAAAGCATGTGAACTTAGTCATAGGATTTATTTTAATGAATGCGGACTAGATCTAAGTTACCTTTGAGCATACATGTTGAGTAGATTCGGTTAGTTTATTGCACAAATCATATCATTACAAGTGACATAAGTAAGGGACCATTCCGAACCCAACAGTTTGAGGTCTTCGCTTGCGAGGGGTGAGTGTGGCCTTAAATCACATTTTCCCGATTCACACCGGGTGGCGATGACCGGCCTAAACACACACGTATAACGCAAGCGTACGTATCGATCCCACGAGGAATTAATACCTAATCTATTAATTTTATGAGGTCAAATGATTACTAGTATCTAACAGGTTGATTGATTGATTTGAAATGGTGATGATTCTAAATTTAAAAATAAGTAAATAAAATTTGCACAAAAAGTAGGTTTAAGAAAATTCAATATTAAAAACTATCTAGGGTTTTGAATCTTTCTAATAACTTTTAAAAGATGAAGTGATTATTTCATGGTTGTGTAATAAATCGGTTTACTAACTTGGAACACTAAATTATGCAAAAGCCTCTGTCGATGGTCAGACGCAAATACCCAGTTTAACCAAATTGAACCATATGTCTATGTCAACCAAATTATCTGGATTCATTAAGTTTAAGTTCCAATTATAGCTACCCCGCCCGACAGGTATATGTCTATCCTGTAAGGAAATCGATTAAAGGGTTATTTATCCTCAAGGAAGATCATGGGCTATTAAGTCTAAGGCTGAAACCTAAAATTCCTTTGTCAAGTTTATTTTAGATTTACCACATAAATCCTATTGGTTATCAGACAACAAGAAGCATTAAGCTTAAGACTTAATAAGTAAACCTTTAAATTACCCAAACTATAAAATAACCTCTTATAAACCGGTGATATTAGAATTCATCACAACCCCAAATAACTAACTTAGTTACGACACATAACTAGGGCTAGTAAAAACTTAAATAAAATAAAAGACATAAAGTAAAATGCTGAAAAGTAAATTGCTGAAAAGTAAATTGCTGAAAAGTAAATGCTGAAAAGTAAATTACTGAAAAGTAAATGTTGAAAGTAAATTGCTGAAAATTAAATAAAGTAAAAGTACAATAAAAGAAAATGTTCAGGTAAAATGATCCATTTTTATTACTTATATTTTTGATATCTCCCTTAATGTAATATATTAACTTTTCATGATAATTACCAACCAGCCATATAGGCGGTATCCAGATTAAGTCAAATTAATAATTAATTACCAACCGACCAATCAGGCGGTATCCACTTTAGTCAGGTTAAAACAAATTTAAATAATTACCAACCAACCAATATGGCGGTATCCTCGTTAAGTCAGGTTTCAACTAGTTTATATATTATAATTAAGGGAGATTAATCTAAATATTAGTAATAAAAGTTTTACCTTTTACCACAGTAAAGGGGAGTTACCTCCTCATTACTGAAAAGTAAAAACTGAAAATTAAAGAAAGAAAAGTATTGTGCGTAAAAGTAAATTACGGAAAGTAAAAACTGAAAAGTAAAGAAAAGAAAGTGCGAAAGTGGAAATTAATTAGTGAAAGCTGTAAATAAACAAACAAGATACAATGTTCTTAGTATTCTTAAGGAATTCCTTAGAATAAAATATGAATTTACAAATGAAATGGCTTGGTATTTATAGGTAAAATTTTGCCTCCATCAAATCATCCACCAAATCCATTATTAATTGCTACAATAATTGCTCCACTAATTGCTCCACCAAATCCATTATTAATTGCTCCACTAATTTCTTATCATGTTTAGTGCTGATTTGATAATTTTTATTATTTATTTATTAATTTATTTTTTGTTTTGAAAATGATTGAAAATGACGTTAATAATTACACACAACACACTTCTGGATGGTTCATCAATTTCGGACATGCAATCTTCAGAATTCGAAATTATTTTGTCTTTCACAGTTGTAGATCTTTGCGTCTTCTTTAATCTGGAACTTGAATCAACTCAATCCGATATCGGAGTAAAATGTTATGCCCAAAATATGACAGATGCGCAAAACTGGAATTTCCAAAACTGTACTTCGTTAAAATGCCCTTTCAAGTTTCCAATCTCCAAAATTAATATGTCAAGTCCAATTTTTGCCCTTATTTGACCCACATTTCGTCCTAAATGATTTCATTGTGTCCCAATATTATTTTATCTGCAAAATAAACTAAAACACATTAAAACATTCATCAAACCCGAGAAACTAAACAAAATATTAAGTAAAAGGGTCGGTAAATATTTATATATTTTCCACTCATCACACCCCCAAACCTAATATTTTGCTAGTCCTCGAGCAAAACAACAAAATAAAATACAAGAAACAATTAAAATTAAACTAAGCCACTTTCGTAGGGATCACAGTTGCATTTAGCGTATGCAACAAGCCTTTAAACCATAGGTGTCCCTAGTGGACGAGTTATAGTCTCGTGAGGGCTTACAGCAACGATACCCACAAACGTTCTACAAAAGAGAATAAAGAAGTTAGTGACTAATCAGGTGAAACTTCTATTCCAAGTTACTAGTTGTTTTCTTTCTTTCTAAATTATTAAATAAGTTAATTCTCCGATTATATTTACCATTCTCCATATGCACAACCGACAAAATATTAATCAAATCATTTTTGCCCACAACAGTCACAAGTGCAGTTGATAATAGGGTAATATTTTTGTCCTAAAGTTTTATCAGAATTCACACCTTTTTGCAGCAATGGAATAATTTTTCTGATTTTTTTCTTTGATTTTTGATTTTTTTTATTTATATACAATATATTCCATCTATGTAGCGAGTGTTTAGTTGGTAGCTCCCAAACCAGTTGGCTTTAGGGCAACAGGTGTTAAGACACCCCTACGGCCTTAATTACTCTGACTTCATATATATATATATTTTTGCAGCATCTTTGATCCATATAGCGAGCTTTGGGCCAGTGACTCCCAAACCAGTTGGCTTTAGGGCACTAGGTGTTAAAACACCCTTACAGACTTAATAACTCGGATCTAAGACGTTTTTTTTTTTTTTACTCCATCACTTTTTGAGATGCTGCCTCCAATTAAACTAGAGCACTGAATATTACAAACTTTTCAATTATAGCTCATGTTCGTATGTTACTATGCATGTTGATAATACTTGCTAACTGAGCATATGAAGATCTATTTTAGTCAGTATTATGGAGAATTCACAAATTAAATAATTCAAAAGGAAATAAACAAAAATTAACTTGTTCCGAATTAGGTTTGAGATACGTCTCAGGAGTGGAAACTAATTACTCAGCTATCTCTTACCAATTTCACCTTTTTAGTCAAAATAAAAACACAAAAACGCAAAATATTTTTGTAATTTTTGAAATTTTTTTTTTTTTTTTGTATTTTTCGAAAAAATTTGGACTAAAAATAAAAGCAACACACAAACTAAAAAAGCAAGGTACTGATCAACTAATTCCCTCCCCAAAACCTAAATGAGACATTGTCTCCAATGTATTAAATAGTAGAAGAAGAGTTTAGACGATAATACCTGATTAGCTGAAATTCTACAGGAAATTAAAGGTTAAGAACCAGATTAATCTGACGCCTCTTACCACGATCGTCCTCGGACCAATTTATCTTTGAAAGGATAGGGTCAACTTGTGGTTCATAGGCTAAGATTTGGTCAATTAGATTTGGAGCAGTTCTGGCAGTAAATAGGAGTTCTTTCATAGGTTTTGACACGAACCATTTCTCCAAGCATCATCAAGAAACACACAAAGAAAATCATAAAATCCTTCAACGTTGTACAGTCCCAGCGGTTTCTAGTGTATGTTCAAGTTCACCCAAGAGAACACTGTAAAAATTTCCTCCAATGTACCCAAGCCACCTGGCAAAGCAATAAAAGCATCAGCACGGTTAATCATTTCTACCAATCGTTCAGAAATACCTGGCACGATCAGTTCATCTATGTTTGATGGTCCAATAAGATTTGCCTCCGCCAAGGGTTTTGGGAAGATTCCCAAAACATGACTGCCTCCTTCATGTACGGCCTTTGAAACGATACTCATTAGTCCAAGATTACCTCCGCCATATACTAAGTGCATATTCCTTGCAGCTAAAACTCGACCCAATTCCTGTACTGCCTCTATGTATTGTGGCTTAACACCAACACTAGTACCGCAAAACACACAGATGTTTTCAACTCGTCTTCTTGAAGTGGCTTCCATGTTTTACACTGGATGTCTTCAAAAGTGCAATGATGAGTTGAATTTATAACACCTGAAAAGGGTGAGTAAAATAATAGCACTAGTACCTGCCAAATGACAATTATTAGTTAACAGTAAAATAAATCGTGATAGTCAAAAAGGTCTGGATCATGTCGAAGAAAATAAAAGAAAACAACAAAACAAATCACAATTATTAGGAAAAGACAAAGAGATATAATATGTACAAGAAAAGTAGCGGCTTGATTGATGTCTATGCGTCAGGGACAAGCTTCCCATCCAATTTTCTTATAAATTGGCAAACGGGGTCTTTTTGAGTCAGATTCCCAAGACTTAACTGTTGTCTTTATTTTTGAAATTGTGCATATAACACACGATTTCGTGATACACATATCCACTGGGATGCGTCTCAAGAGTTTTAGATATATCATCCAAAGACTTCTTACTCAAGCCATCCCTAATGAAATTAATCTTATCTTCGCGGTTATCAGACACCATTCCTAAAGAACGACAACGAGTATCACAAAACATATGAGCACATTTAAAACAAACACACATTCTTTTGGCTCTTCTCTTTTTAGCATAGGTGCTCCTTCCTAAACCAGACAGATGTGAAATAAAAGAGTCAGAAGACTCACCTGCCAATCGCACCCGTGCTTCAATACTCCAACAAATATCAGTAGAAATACCTTTGATCATCAGTAGTCTTATTCGTTCCAAGCGAGCTTTGTAGACTTTCATCAGAGATTTTGAGGGAGAGAAGGAAATTGCTTGTGAAGTTTTGCGAGAACTTCTTCCATCCTGAAATATCTTAATCTGCAAAAATTAAACACACAAAAATAAAACACACCAAATCACAATATATACACAAATTGCATGGGTTTTCTCCCTACTAGCACTAAGTTTAACATCAACAGCTAGACGTGACTTCTCAAACGTTAGGCTGGATCTGAAAGTGTGACACTTTCTTTTTGTCGCTCAAATGATTCTCCCCAGTAGTGCTTGACACGCTGATTGTTAACCTTGAATGTTTCGTTGGTGTTGGGATCAGTAACTCAATAGCTCCATATGGTAAAACCTGAGTGATCACAAATGGACCTGACCACCTTGATTTCAACTTTCCAGGGAAAGTTTCAACCGTGAATTGTACAACAACACTTGCTGCCATGGTTCCAACTGTCTGTGCACTATTTTTCGATCATGCCATTTCTTGGTCTTTTCTTTGTACAATCTGGCATTCTCATAAGCCTGTAAGCGAAATTCCTCCAATTCGTTGAGTTGGTGAAGTTGTTTCTCTCATGCAGCTTGTGAATCAAGATTCAACTTCTTCAGTGCCCAGTACGCCTTGTGTTCAAGCTCAACTGGCAGATGTCACGCTTTTCCAAACACCAATCGATATGGGGACATACCAATGGGTGTCTTGTAAGCTGTTCGGTAGGCCCATAATGCATCATCTAGTTTTGTAGACCAATCTTTCCTTGTTGATCCAACAGTTCTCTCCAAGATTCTTTTGATTTCCCTGTTTGAAACTTCAACCTGTCCGTTTGACTGTGGATGGTAAGCAGTGGCAACCTTGTGAGTAACTTCGTATTTGGATATGAGTTCATCAAAGTATCTGTTACAGAAATATGTGCCACCATCACTGATAATTGCCCGAGGTGTTCCGAATCGAGTGAAAATATTCTTTTTCAGGAATTTGATCACCACTTTTGAATCATTGGATGGTAGTGCAATTGCTTCAACCCATTTGGAGACGTAGTCTACAGCAACCAAGATGTACAAGTTTCCGAATGATGGAACAAAGGGTCCCATGAAATCTATACCCCACACATCGAATATCACCATTTCCAGAATGTTTTGCAACGGTCCTTCATTTCTCTTCGAAATATTCCCCATTTTCTGGCACCTGTCACATTGAAGAGCAAAAAGATAAGCATCTTTAAAAAGAGTGGGCCAGAACAAACCTGATTGTAGGACTTTGGCTGCAGTTTTGTTTCCGCTGAAGTCTCTGCCATATGGTGATGAATGACAGTGCTGCAAAACATTGTTGACCTCCTCTTGTGGAACACACCGTCTCAATAATTGATCAGCACACCGTTTGAACAGGTACGGCTCATCCCAGACATAGTGCTTGACTTCTTTGAAGAATTTCTTCTGTTGCTGAGTTGTCCATTCCAACGGCCATTTTCCTGACACAATGTAGTTGACATAGTCAGCATACCAATGGGCATCTTGCTGTTTCATGGCAAACAGCTGTTTATCTGGAAAAGTTTCTTTGATTAACATATCTTTGCCAGCTGTTTCTCCATTCTCGAGCCTCGATAGATGATCTACCACTTGGTTTTCTGTCCATTTCCTATCTTTGATCTCCACGTCAAATTCTTGCAAAATAAGTATCCAACGGATCAATCTGGGTTTGGCATCTTTCTTCATGATCAGATATTTGATTGCTGAATGATCTGTGTAGACCACCACTTTGGGACCCAGCAGATAGGAGCGGAATTTTTCAAAAGCGTACACAACTGTGAGCAACTCATTTTCAGTGGTTTTGTAGTTGAGTTGAGCTTCATTCAAAGTCATGCTGGAGTAGTAAATGGTGTGAAAAATCTTTGCTTTGTGTTGTCCCAAAACTGCACCTACAGCAAAATCACTAGCATCACACATTACTTCAAATGAAATGGTCCAGTCTGGTGCTACAATGATGGGGGCAGAAATCAGCTTTTGTTTTAAGATCTCAAAAGCTTTCTGGCATTCTTTGGTGAATTTGAAAGGCACATCCTTCTCCAGAAGATTGCAAAGAGGTTTAGCAATCTTGGAAAAGTCTTTGATAAATCTCCTGTAAAAACCTGCATGTCCAAGAAAACTCCGAATCCCTTTTACAGATGTCGGCGGAGGTAGTTTTTCAATTGTTTCAATCTTTGCTTTCTCTAACTCGATTCCTTTTTGTGAGATCTGGTGTCCAAGAACAATGCCCTCATGTACCATGAAATGACATTTCTCCCAATTGAGCATCAGGTTTGTATCTTCGCACCTCTGTAACACCTGTTCCAAATTTTGCAAGCAGTGGTCAAAAGAATCTCCAAACACAGAAAAGTCATCCATAAAAACCTCCATACTCTGCTCCAGCATGTCTAAGAAGATGGCCATCATGTAATGCTGAAATGTAGCAGGGGCATTATATAATCGAAATGGCATTCTGCGGAAAGCAAAAGTACCATAGGGACATGTAAATGTAGTTTTCTCCTGGTCTTCTGGTGCGATGGCAATCTGATTGTACCCTGAATATCCGTCCAGAAAATAATAGAACTCATGTCCCGCCAGTCTGTCTAACATCTGGCCAATGAATGGTAGTGGAAAATGGTCATTTCGTGTTGCTTTGTTCAGCTTTCGGTAGTCCATGCATACTCTCCATCCAGTCACCGTTCTAGTTGGGATTAGCTCGTTCTTTTCATTGGTAACCACAGTGATTCCTCATTTCTTCGGCACACACTGCATAGGACTCACCCAAGTACTATCTGAGATGGGGTAAATGATGTCAGCATCCAACCATTTGATGATTTCTTTCTTCACGACCTCGTTCATGATTGAATTGAGTCTCCGTTGATGTTCCACTATGGGTTTGTACTCGTCATTCATCAGAATCTTGTGCATGCAAAATGATGGACTAATGCCTCGAATGTCTACTATAGTCCAGCCAATGGCTGTTTCGTGCTCTCGTAATACTCTCAGTAACTTTTCTTCCTGCTCCAATGTTAGTGAAGAAGAAATAATAACAGGTAATTCAGAAGAGTTTCCAAGAAATGCATACCTGAGATGGCTCGGAAGTAACTTTAGCTTCAACTGTGGTGGTTCTTCAATCGAAGGCTTGATTCGATCTTTCTTAGGCAGTTCCAAGCTTTCAACTGGTGGTGTTGATTTGAATCGGAATGGTTTGTCAAGGTAGTTGATACATTCTAGGATTTCAACATCTAGCTCGCTGTCAGTCATGTTGGTGATGAAAGCTTCAAGTGTATCCGTGGGATTTAGCTCAGTATCCTGAACGATACTATCAACAACATCAACTCTGAAGCATTCTTCTTCCTTTTCATCGCTCGGGAATTTCATGGCTTTGAAAACATTGAAAGTAACTTCTTGGTCCTGAACTTTCATGGTTAGTTCTCCTTTTTGTACATCAATCATAGTTCGTCCTGTCGCCAAGAATGGTCTTCCAAGGATGATAGGCACATCTTTGTCTTCTTCCATGTCAAGGATAATGAAATCTACTGGAAGAATGAGTTTGTCGACTTTGACCAGCACATCTTCAACAACACCTCTTGGAAATGCTAGCGTTCGATCAGCAAGTTGTAATGAGACTGAGGTAGGCATTGCTTCTCCAATTTACAGTTTCCTGTAAATAGAAAAAGGCATCAAATTAACACTTGCACCTAAGTCACATAAAGCCTTACCGATATAGTGTTATCCAATGGTGCATGGGACAGTGAAACTGCCAGGATCTTTCAACTTTGGGGAAGTTTCCTCTGAATGATGGTGTTGTATTCTTCTGTTAATGCTACTGTCTCGTAATCTCCCAATCTCCGTTTTCGTGAAAGAATGTCTTTCATGAATTTTACATAGCTGGGCATTTGTTCCAAGGCTTCTGCAAATGGAATGTTAATGTGAAGCTTTTTGAACACCTCCAGGAATCGAGCAAACTGCTTGTCCAGATTATTTTTCTGAAGTCGTTGTGGAAAAGGTGGAGGTGGAGTGATCTGTTCTTTTTCCTTTGCTTCTTTTTCCTCCATCTGTTGCTTTGTTTCTTTTGGAACTTCCTCAGCAGTTGTTGCCTTGATTCCAACATCTTTGTTGATTTCAGTACCACTTTTCAAGGTGATGGCTTGACGTTGCTCATTCCCTCGGTTCCTTGGATTGGGTTCTGTGTTGCTGGGAAGATTACCTGGCGGTCTGTAACTTTGAGCATTGGCCAGTTGTCCTATTTGATTCTCCAGTGCTTTGATGGAAGCAGATTGGCTCTGAAAGATAGCATCATATGCTGCTTGTTGCTTTTTGAACATCTATGCAATCCATTCTTTCATTTCTGGTTCTTTTTCATGTTCCTGGCCTTTGTTCTGTTGTTGAAATCTTGGTGGTGGATAGTTCTGTTGTTGGAATCCATGTGGTGGATTGTTCTTTTGTCCTGAATTGTTGCTCCATGAAAAATTCGGATGATTCCTCCACCCTGGGTTATATGTGTTGGAATATGGATTGTTCCCCTGTCTGTTGAAATTATTGACATAATTCACCGTCTCTTCAAGTTGGTTTGGTTCTGGTACTCCTCCATATGGTGAACTTGTGGATCCAGTGCTGAGAGTCTCCATGAATTTCCATATCTGATCCAGCTTAGCGTTGACTGCTGTATTGGCTCCACTTTCATAAATTCCTGTAATTCTTTGGATCATGCTCCTTTCTGTTGGCCACAAGGAATTATTGTTGGCCATTTCTTCGATTAGGTCTCAGGCTTGATCTTCTCCTTTTGCCATTAAAGCTCCTCCAGCAGCAGCATCGATTGTGGTTCTCATCAGTCAAGAAAGTCCATTATAGAAGGTTTGGACTTGAAGCCATTTTGGAATTTCATGGTGAGGACATTTCCGGAGCAAATCTTTATATCTTTCCCAAGCTTCGTAGAGAGTTTCTGAGTCTTGTTGCACAAAGGATGTGATGTCATTCCTCAGCTTTCCATTTCTAGCTGGTGGAAAGTACTTTGCAAGAAATTTGGTGGCTAAAGTGTTCCAAGTTGTGATGGAACCTGCTGGTAGTGAATGTAGCCAAGCTTTAGCTCTGTCCTTCAAGGAGTATAGGAAAATACGCAGTCTCATTGCTTCTTCAGCTTCTCGGTTGTAATTGAAAGTGCCGCAAACTTCCAGGAAGTTGCTGATGTGGGCATTAGGATCTTCAGTTGCATTCCCCCCAAACTGAACTGACTGCTGAATCATCTGAATGCATGTTTTGATGTCACCTGCATTTTCTGGTAAGAGAGGAAGTACAATACATGAAATGAGTCTGTCAACCACCGAAATTGTTCTGTCTCGAATGGGAATTGGTGGTGCAACCTCCAAAGGTTTAGGTTCCATGTTGACTAAAGCTTCTTGGCCTTCTCGCCTTTCCCTTCTCAACTGTCTGATGGTTCTTTCAATTTCTAGGTCAAGCGGTCGGAGTTCAAAGCTTCTGGTTCATCTCATGAAGTTTCTGAGAACCTGAAACACAAGAAAACAAAAACAATAAGTAAAAAGAAAATTAGATACAAGTAAAGGTATCAAACCTCAAAACTAATAGTGAAAGATAAATAAGTCCCCGGCAACGGCGCCAAAAACTTGACCGGCGTAAACACAAACGTATAACGCAAGCGTACGTATCGTTCAAGTAGTATAAAAAGTATTGATCCCACGAGGACTTAATACCTAATCTATTAATTTTATGAGGTCAAATGATTACTAGTATCTAACAGGTTGATTGATTGATTTGAAATGGTGATGATTCAAAATTAAAAAACAAGTAAATAAAATTTGCACAAAAAGTAGGTTTAAGAAAATTCAATATTAAAAACTATCTAGGGTTGTGAATCTTTCTAATATCTTTTAAAAGATGAAGTGGTTATTTCATGGTTGTGTAATAAATCGTTTTACTAACTTGGAACACTAAATTATGCAAAAGCCTCTGTCGATGGTCAGACGCAAATACCCAGTTTAACCCAATTGAACCATATGTCTATGTCAACGAAATTATCTGGATTCATTATGTTTAAGTTCCAATTATAGCTACCTCAGCCCGACAGGTATATGTCTATCCTGTAAGGAAATCTATTAAAGGGTTATCTATCCTCAAGGAAGATCGTGGGCTATTAAGTCTAAGGCTGAAACCTAAAATTCATTTGTCAAGTTTATTTTAGATTTACCACATCAATCTTATTGGTGATCAGACAACAAGAAGCATTAAGCTTAAGACTTAATAAGTAAACCTTTAAATTACCCAAACTATAAAATAACCCCTTATAAACCGGTGATATTAGAATTCATCACAACCCCAGATAACTAACTTAGTTACGACACATAACTAGGGCTAGTAAAAACTTAAATAAAACAAAAGACATAAAGTAAAATGTTGAAAAGTAAATTTCTGAAAAGTAAATGACGGAAAGTAAATGCTGAAATTGAATACTGAAAATTAAATGCTGAAAAGTAAATGCTGAAAGTAAATTACTGAAAAGTAAATGCTGAAAGTAAATTGCTGAAAGTAAATTGCTGAAAAGTAAATGCTGAAAGTAAATTGCTGAAAAGTAAATGCTGAAAGTAAATTGCTGAAAGTAAATTGCTGAAAAGTAAATAAAGTAAAAGTCCAATAAAAGAAAATGTTGAGGTAAAATGATCCACTTTTATTACTTCTATTTTAGATATCTCCCTTAATATAATATATTAACTTTGCATGATAATTACCAACTAGCCATATAGGCGGTATCCAGATTAAGTCAAATTAATAATTAATTATCAACCGACCAATCAGGCGGTATCCAGTTTAGTCAGGTTAAAACCAATTTAAATAATTACCAACCGACCAATATGGCGGTATCCTCGTTAAGTCAGGTTTTAACTAGTTTATATATTATAATTAAAGGAGATTAATCTAAATATTAGTAATAAAAGTTTTACCTTTTACCCCAGTAAAGGGGAGTTACCTCCTCATTACTGAAAAGTAAAAACTGAAAATTAAAGAAAGAAAAGTACTGTGCGTAAAAGTAAATTACGGAAAGTAAAAACTGAAAAGTAAAGAAAAGAAAGTGCGAAAGCGGAAATTAATTACTGAAAGCTGTAAATAAACAAACAAGATACAATCTTCTTAGTATTCTTAAGGAATTCCTTAGAATAAAATATGAATTTACAAATGAAATGGCTTGGTATTTATAGGTAAAATTTGGCCTCCATCAAATCATCCACCAAATCCATTATTAATTGCTACACTAATTGCTCCACTAATTGCTCCACCAAATCTATTATTAATTGCTCCACTAATTGCTTATCATGTTTGGTGGTGATTTGATAATTTTATTATTTATTTATTAATTTATTTTTGTTTTGAAAATGACTTTAATAATTACACACAACACACTTCTGGATGGTTCATCAATTTCGGACATGAAATCTTCAGAATTCGAAATTATTTTGTCTTTCAAAGTTGTAGATCTTTTAGTCGTCTTTAATCTGGGACTTGAATCAACTCAATCCGATATCGGAGTAAAACGTTATGCCCAAAATATGACAGATGCGTAAAACTGGAATTTCCAAAACTGTACTTCGTTAAAACGCCCTTTCAAGTTTCCAATCTCCAAAATTAATATGTCAAATCCAATTTTCCCCTTATTTGACACACATTTCTTCCTAAATGATTTCATTGTGTCCCAATATTATTTTATCTGAAAATAAACTAAAACACGTCAAAACGTTCATCAAACTCGAGAAACTAAACAAAATATTAAGTAAAATGGTCGGTAAATATTGATATATTTTCCGCTCATCAGGCGACTCCATGTTATTTCTCTGGTTTAGTTCCATGCGGCTATTCCGTACTCCCAACTAGGCCCGAGCCTAGAACAGCGTCACCGATTTCTGTGTCCTACAGTATGGCGACTCCATTGGGGATAGAGAATCGGCCCCGAAATAATGTCGTGTAGTGATTATGATTTGTGCTTTAGTTAACCGTTTCTATAGTGGGTTGAGGGAATGTAATCAAAGGCATTATTAAGGCTAGGTGATGGTTTGGTGTCTTCCTTCATTCATTACCTTTCTATAAGGAAAAGCCGTGAAGGCACCTAGGTAATCATTACCCATAGCTCACAGTGACAGAATAATTTGGAGGACTTGTTGTTTATTCCTGTCACCATGGCGATAAGAGCCTAAGAGGCTTGGGTATTTAAGAGAGTTCGCTTCACCCTCCCTCTGGGGAATCTACAATAGGAAATCCATTTGACAGTTAGTCACACACCATAGCTCGTTGGCACGTACCTTAAGGTATAAAAAAGATGCGCTCACTTGGTCGCTCGAACCCTTGAGTGGGGAGTCCTAGTTGTGGGAAATTCTTCGCCAGCGAGAGCCTTTATTCGCACTCCCGTAAACCCACATGTAAATTGTAGTTACATGACTAGTAGAAATTATTTCATTATGTTCTTGTTTGGGACCATCGTCATTTGGATCCAGTTGGGCTTCTTGTCAAGAGATGTGAGCTTGTTGGGCCATTTAAACTATGACGAGTTCATGTCCTTTGACAATTGGGCCAAAAGCTTCTAAAATGCCGATGGGCCATTTTGTGTTTGGGCCTCTTATCATTTGAAGTTGTTTAGCCATGTTATCGTAAAAGTGTAAACCTGTTGGGCCTTTTTAACTGGGACAAGTTTGCACCGCGCAATAGTATAATTGAATAATTTAAAATGATAATGGGTCGACTTATATATCTCAAACATCGTACGCATCTCATGCATATCATGCATACACGCATCATGTTAACCCTGTGTCTTAAAAGCCATCATAGATATATGTTGGGTTAGAGAAGAAAGAAAGATTTGTCAAAAAGAGTTTAGCAAACATGGATATCGGGGAAAAGGAAACCGAGGGACAGAAAACTTTACAGCAATGATAGAAAGACCATTGTGAAAAAAAAAGGAAAAAAAGAATTACTTATTCTTAGTCCATAATAGTTAGGCATAAGTCCAATGATGAAATCGTTTGCTTTAGGGTGAAATCTTAGAAACGATAAACTCTTGATGTGCTTTTATCTGATACTTTGAGTGATTGATCTATGTTAGACTCGTAAGCACTTCACTATAGGTTCTTGGCGGTGAAAACCTGAGTAGTTGGCAAGGTGACTAGTCGAAGAAATTGTAGTTCGGTGAATGACCGTTTGCTTAGATGTCTATCTTGATTTGCTTATGTTATGATGTGTGGGTATGGTTGAAAATGAAAGAAAAGTCTCTAAAGAAAAAAATCGAACCACCTATAATCGATAAACGTGAAGCTACCCATGGGCGAGTATTAGGACCACCATGAGGAGAAATGCTACCTTAAAGGGTAGGTGTGCTGAAAAAAAAAGAAAGAAAGAAAAAAAAAAAAAAAAAAAAGAAAAAAAAAGTTCGAAACGAAAGAAAAAAGAGAGAGACAAAAGAGAAAGAAAACCATACCACATTGAGCACAGAAAAGCAACTGCAGGCATAATTGAGACATCTAAGTTTGTTTGACCCATCGATCCCAGTTTTTTTGACGAAATCATTGAGTTGGCTTACCTGGGGATGAATCTGCAGAGGAACCTTTGCAAACACACATTTTGAGTCTGGCTTAGATCATTTATTCAAAGACTTAGATTTGAGTTGCATTGAATGTTTTGAAGGTTCTCTGATTTCAATATTGGGCATTCTTTGAGGGCAATAATTGTTGGTTTCTAATATAGGTCCCAAGATCAACAAATTCAAGAAAGAAAACACATGAATACATCAAGGAGTAAGGCGGAATTCATACTCACATTGATGGGTTTTGATGAAATGAAGAATACAAGCCTTCAAGCCCTCTCCAAAGGTCGGCAATGGCTTCTCCAAGACATGTAATGGCTCGGTTTTGATGCTCCTTGAAGGTCCAAGATCCGGCCATGGGTGGACACCATTAAAGCTCCAAGCTTCAAGCTTTCCATTCTCACAAACTCACTTCCCTATCACCATAATATAACCCTAGAGTGTGCTAGCACTTGTTCTTCTTCCATGTTTTTGATCAAACCAAAATTAATGAGAAGAAATGGCTCCAAGCCGTGAGAGAAAAAAAGAAAAATGGAGGGAATCCATTTTGTTCAACAAAAACGTGAATAACCTAGTCAAGAGAGAGAAGGCCGGATTTGGTACTTAGGAGAGAGAGAAAAAATTAAATATATATCATTTTATTTATTTTCTAAAAGCAAATAAAATAAATATATACCAAACTTTTCAAAAAGCAAAAAGTCAAAAGTAAAACATCAATAAATGCTTTCACTTTTACCCATCACTTTTACCTATCACATCAAGTCACTTTATTAAAGTGACAACATGTCATGTCACATCACTCAAAGTGACAAGTGATTTGACAATTGATGCGACTAGTGATTTGACGCTTGATGTGACTTGCGTGCCGCGCTCGAATTCGAAATGTGAATGCGCTCGCAATCACTCTCGGGCTCGGGTTCGCTAATTCGAATTAATGAATTTTCCGTCGCGTCGTAATTAAATGATTACGCCTAGCGAAATCACTATTCACGTCGCTAGCGAATTAATTCCAAATTAATTCGTTCGCCCGAATTAAAATCCAATTTCAATTCCGCGTCGAAATCCAATTCGTATAATATATCGGATATATTATTTTATCGATTAATTCCAAATTAATCGTTCTCTCTCTTTATTAATATTTTATCCTAGATAAAATATCTCCGTAATTAATCTCAGATTAATTTTCTCTCTCATCGAATTAATCCCAGATTAATTAAAGTGCGAGTCATACATCATCGGTGAATATTTGGGAACCGACCGATGAGATCTCCGGATATGTTGGCAGTAAATTCGGTCGTCGAACTATCCGAACACGTAAGTACCTCGTACTACGTTTATACCAATTTACGAGACAAGGTTGGCTTCTAACAAAGTGCCATGCCTACCCAATTCTCCGGAAATATCCTTACAGGAATATATGATCTATATCAAGCGTAGTATACCGTAGTATTATGTATTTCTGTCCAGTATCGGATGATCACGTGCTAGGCCTGGGGCTGGAATTGTGTCTGCCCCGTACGAAGCACATATCGGATGTCTGGTAACTAGTCTCTATAATCGGATAAACATGACCTAGTCATAATATCCCGATAGCTCGAGCATTTAAGAGAACGAGTTTCCGTATCCTACGTGACCGTCATCTCCACTATGACTGGAGTGATACTTCCGTCTTGACATCACACCCAACACACTACGATTCTCAATATACCCAGTATCGGCGTACGCAGAACCGGTTAAAGCCCTGGACGACCTCAACTAAAGTACATTGATTGTCGCAAGTGTTAGCGGTGCAAGTCTCAGGTTAAGACCAAATACACCTACCCTGATTGCAGACTCCCATAGACACATAGTCATACTACCAATGGGATTCCGCGGGGGTCAATCCAGAGCGAAGCTGTTTCCCGTACCATCGGTGAAACACAACCTCCTATTACACTTGCATGAGTATCCTATACCCAAATATATGAGAACTATGCCGTTGTGCCCTCACAAACGCGCACAAGTGTAATACTAGTCTTTTACGTATTTATCGATGTCCAATTTCGATAATACTCTGACTAGGGATATTTAATGATTTATCCTTCGTGGACTGATACTGTTTCATATCATTCTCCGTCCAGTAACAAATCATAAGGACCTATCATCACTTATATATCTAGGTGATCTAATCACAAATGATAATAGTGCAATCTCTTTTATTACATAGTTAATTTGTACAACAACACTGTGATTGTACAAATAGTGACTCTATGGGTCATAATTGTCCAACAATCTCCCACTTGGCCTATAGCCAGTCACTCGAGTGTCTGACACCCGAACTATGTACGGTTGGCTCAAACTGCTGAGAAAAGCTTTCGTCAGCGAATTTGCATGATTATCATCTTGATGCGATTTATTCGATCATCACATTGCCACGATGTATGATCCGAACGAATCAGATGATCATGTAAGTATGTATCTGGATCGTTGATGAGACCATTAATTCTTTAGCCTGTGATGATGCCTAGCTCAGCTGCTAACAGAACTATATTAATCTAATTAGATATGTATCGACCCAAATGACTTCTATTGCTGCCTCAGCTGCTGCAATTAACCCGCTTATTGTTTATTCGGTAACAGTATCTTGCTTGGAAGATTCCAGCTCACTGCACCGTTATTTAAACTGTATAGTACCGTTTGCGACTTTTAGTCGTCTTTATCGGTTATAGGAAACTTGCTACAGTGATCCCAGTCACTTCAAGTTCTCCTTCTTCATAGACTAAGACAGCATCCTTAGTTCTCTAAGATACTAACGGATGTTCCTTAACATCAATCCAGTGACTATCACTCGGATTGTCCTGTTTGTGAATCCATATGCTCAAAGCGTATGATACACCAGGTCTTGTACATTTTTCAATGTACGGTTCCACGGAGAGTATTTCGAAAGCCAAGCTTTCGCCGTTTTTATTTTATGGGAATATCATTTCCAAGAAATGACATATTATCATTATTTTATAGGACATCCACTGTCAGTGCGCTCCCACTAACCCTCTTATATACACAAGAATCATTTTCGTTTTGAATAAAATCATACACCATTATGATTACATCAAAACGATAATTCCAAGAACTCATGCTCACATCAGCAAGCATTATCCAAATGGATTTACCGTGGCAATAGGTAAAATGTTGAATCGTAATCAACACAATGTCGATAACGATACATTTCCGTTAAAAGCCTAGCTTTATACGTTGGTATGTTGCCATCCATGTACGTCTTCCTTGAAGACTTATATAGTACCAGTAGGCACAATGCCTTGTGGTACATCAACTAGTATCCAAACTGGTTGATATACATGGAATCCATTTCGAATTATTTAGCACTTTGCCATAATAAGGGAGTCGATACCTAGTATCACTTCCTTATACGTAGCCAGTTGATATTCCTCAATAAGATAGACATCTTTATGAGATGAGATCAGAAACCCATACCCCCAGGTTGTTTTCTGACTCTCTCCGATCTACGCGGTTCTTGTGTATTCGAAGATTAATGGTATAGTTTCATCCTTGATGAACTATTTATGTTCCATTATGATTCGATGCCTTGAACAGCATTACTCCGATTTTCATCGAGTTATGCTATCCTCCCACTTACCACTGCATATCAGTATTCCTCTTAGAAAAACCGCATGGTGAGCAACAATCTAATTGTTCTCATGTGAGGTTTATAAGTACAATACTTATGGTATCTCTAGGATGACCTACTTTTGGCACTTATCCAAATTTGGGTTTTAGTTTGGTATCATCCAAACATATGCCAAGCATACCCAAATGGTCAGGAATGAGAAACCCAGTTTCTTTCCCGTTCATATCTAATATGATATCTGTCAAACAGATTATTATGGAACATTATTCAAAATAAGTTCTTGCACTGTTTAAAGTTTATCCGTTGAAGGAAATGGTAACTCAGAGCGACTCGTGATTAACCTTATTATGTCTAACAAAATTCGGTTAATCCTGTTCGGACACACCGTCAAAATGACGTGTTCCGTGAGGAGTCCTCATTGAAAGAATACTATACTCTTTCAAGTGTACGAGAAACTTACTGCTTAAGTATTTTCATTACGGTTTTACCGTGACGGTTTAATACTTTAGCTGATCTGTTTGTCTATTTCGTGTCGAAACTGTGAAAGTTTCCGATTTGTGTTTTAAAAGAAACACATAACCATAACGCGATGCCACATCCGTACAGGTCACGAAATATTCATATCCACCTCTAGCCTAGCTAGACATGGTCCACTTGCTTCACTATGAACTAATGCTAACAGATCAGTGGCATTTACACTTTCACCAAGTAAATAGTGCTATAGGCACTTTGCCTAATAAACTAGATTCGTAGACTTTATTTGAATGGAATCAAATTAGTCATAGTACACACTCTTCAAAAGTATGGATATACGAGTCTTGTTTGATTGTGTCCCAGACAACAATGCCACAATTAGTTTCTTCTGATCAAATCAGCTTGAGCTATTTATTTGTCATGTTATGTATTTGAGATATTATTTATATTCAAAATATAAATGTTGTTATTAACATCTAATGTGTTTATCTCAATATCATCTTCTATAATAAAACACTTTAGTGTTCTAGAATATAAAGGTACACCCGCAGCGGGTTATACGCGATATAGAGATAATGTTTCTAGTCAAACTAGTTACATTATAACAGTTTCTAAATTTCAGTACTAACCCGAAGGCAGTTCCTAAATTCAGATATCTACGGTTTAAAACAGCGACTATCGTCCCGTTTACTATTCGCAGATAATCTCAGTGAAGTCAGTATCCTATTCAAAACAGATTCTGAACAACAGTACATATTATGTATCACTCTAAGTATTTAAAATCCAATTTCAATACTAGTTGTGAACATAATTATGACAAACATATTTGAAGTAAGAGTCTTGCTCGTCTTCAATTTCTTCTTAGGGTATATCCTTTTATCTTCCTAAAAGATTATAATGATTTTTCCTTTGCCATTTTCAATATTCCAGTAGCCTTTGGCCAAGCCTCGGGTTTCTAGAATATCGAAGTAAGGTGTGCCTTGCACAACTTGCCTAATTGCAAAGTTTGACTTTATCTCCTTGAGAATAGTCATTAATTCTCCAAGAATTATTTATTGCAATTTTAGTACTTTCTAAAATCAAAGTATAATGATTAAGCACTATAATTATCATTATGAATATTCCAAATTTCATATTCCACTTATTTGCTTAACTCCGGGCTTTAGCATAATTCATTATTTTATCAAATAAAATAACTTATTAATTTCCAAGACCATCTTGAAATTATTCCAATTTGAAAATTAAAGTCGTTTAAATACATTTTCACACAGGATTATGTTTTAAACACTAATCTTTCATTTTATCTTGATTCTAATAGTCCAACTATTAATCAACGATTTGTGGTACTATTGATTATAATGATTATAATAGTCCAACTATATAATCAAATATAATTTAAATTAATTAACCTCAATTACATTGATTACTATAATCCAATTATAAAATCAACTGTAAACTGAAATTAATTAATTCAAATATATTGATTAATATAATCCAATTATATATAATCAACTATAATACAGTCCAACTGTAAATTAAAACAACAATTTAAATATTAGTCCAACTAACATTTTATCTAACGACGAAATAATTTGAATGAGCGCGCGTATGGTGAGTAATTGAACGAGTATTGCTAATTCAATTCTTGCCTCCCACTATTTTTGGCGAGCCTCTAACCCTCTATCGAGTACTCGGGAAACCGTGTTTCCTAGTGGGCTAGGATCCCATTAAATATCACACAATCTTGACTTTGGCCAACAAATTGTATGATAATTAACTAGGTAGACCTCTAAGATCAATTGGATCCAATCCAATTCCTAGATCCGGTAGGAGGACGTCCAAGTCCGAAACATATATCTTATATATGCCAATACATCGAATGTATTACCTAACCTTTTTCCTCTGAATCAACTAAGCTTTGGCTTTGGCACAACAAACCTAGTGATCCCAGTCAAGCGCGACCCATTGACCATGGAAAGCTTCGTAATCAATGTCGATGGACAAAAAGTGGTCTTGACTTTGGCCAACAAACCACAACTTGGACAAGACACTGATATGGAACAAAGTCTTCGTGATTCAAACACATCTTCGACAGACAAAGGCCTTGACTTTGGCCAACAAACCAATGCCGTCTTAGATCTTGAGTAAGAATCGCTCAATGGAAGGAAAGACGCTTAATATTATATGAGGGTTTTTCGCGTGCAAGGCTACCAATTTATTATCTTTGTTAAGGTCTCATCATCATACACCCTTAAACATGCATTCTAAACACATAATAAAGCGCATATGAAATAAAATAATAATGATATGCGGATGGATACTTTACATTGATCCTAGATCAAATCTCTCATTTTCTCTCTCCAAAACTAGCACATGTATTTACTTCTACCCGTTACACTACACTTCTAAAGAAACCTCATTTACATTGAGGGGAATAGGTGATAAGAGAATACAAAGAGTATATAGGTGATAAGGCTGGACACGCAGGTCCAATTAATAAATCAAATTTATTACAATTTCCAAAATTGTCCCACCCGACTAATATCCATCCGATATACATTATTCACGCATCGCAACCATGTATCCATACAAGCATGTTATCAATCAATCTAATCCAATTAATTAATCTGATAATTAGTGATAATCCAATGTTCAACAACGATTTGATTTTTGCTCGAGTCAAACTCGTTTTGCGAATAAGTACTCAAAGTACGAATTCTCGAATTAAATTAAACTATATAATTAAATCCAATCTAATACGCATTTAATTCTAATTCACTATTTAATTCCAAATTAAATATTACACTTTTATTAACGAACCTTCTACGATTTAAATTCCAAATTCAATCGTTATGGGTCTCAAAGCCCAATTAACGTCCAACGTTTATTTAATTAAAGTCCAATGGGCTTTTAATTAATTTCTTAAGGCGTGGACTTTTGGTCAACTCGGGTCAAATCGATAACCAAAGTCCAATCCGGGAGTTACCCCATAAGCCTTTAAATTAATTTTGGCCCATTAGGCCCAATTAAATAATTAAGGTCCATTAAGTCATAATTGGACTTTATAGATGCGGTTTTGGGCCTAATTGGATCCAACCAATTTTGCCTAAACCCAACTTTGTACAACAAAGCCCAATTACAACATTTAAGGCCCAAATCCAATTTCAAGCCTAATTAATTAACTTATAAAATTCCAAATTTCATAATTAATTAACCCAAGTGTCATACATAATTAACCACCTAATTAATGTTTCTAAAACATCAATTATCATACTTAATCATGCATTTCTACATCAAATAGTGTCCAACACAATTTATCAAAATCAAACCCATTTTACATGCTTTAAAGTCTCTTGGCAATTTGGGGATTTTACGTCCGATTCGAATTCAATCCAATTAATTTCACAATCGACATTAAATCATATTCCCAATGATTTCCAACACATCCAATGTTCAAAAATCAAAAAATTCCAAGACATTATGGGTTATTTGTATTCGGCCAACATAAGCAATTTGGGGAAAATTGTTCCAAACTAATTTTCATCAAATTGATCCAATCAATCTTCAATTAAACATACTTTAAGCATTCTAAATCATCCAATTTCATCAAACATGCTCAAAATCAAGTTTAACCAAATTTATTAATCTTGGCCAACACACAATTTGGGGAAAAATGGATCCAACCAAATTCCATGAAATTGAACATACACAACTTCAATTCATCAATCTATAAGCATACTTAATCAATCAATTAACCAAATCATGCTTCAATTGATTTTACCCAATTTGTCATGCCCAAATTTGGGGAAAAATGGATCCAACCAAATTTCATAAAATTGATCATGCACAACAAAAATTCAACCTCATTCAAGCATACTTTATCAAACAATTTAACCAATTGATGCTCAAATTAAGTTTACCCAATTTTAACCCTAACTTTTTCATGCTTGAACTAAGCTCATAGATACCATTGTTGGTTTCTAATATAGGTCCCAAGATCAACAAATTCAAGCAAGAAAACACATGAATACATCAAGGAGTAAGGCGGAATTCATACTCACATTGATGGGTTTTGATGAAATGAAGAATACAAGCCTTCAAGCCCTCTCCAAAGGTCGGCAATGGCTTCTCCAAGACATGTAATGGCTCGGTTTTGATGCTCCTTGAAGGTCCAAGATCCGGCCATGGGTGGACACCATTGAAGCTCCAAGCTTCAAGCTTTCCATGCTCACAAACTCACTTCCCTATCACCATAATATAACCCTAGAGTGTGCTAGCACTTGTTCTTCTTCCATGTTTTTGATCAAACCAAAATTAATGAGAAGAAATGGCTCCAAGCCGTGAGAGAAAAAAAGAAAAATGGAGGGAATCCATTTTGTTCAACAAAAACGTGAATAACCTAGTCAAGAGAGAGAAGGCCGAATTTGGTACTTAGGAGAGAGAGAAAAAATTTAATATATATCATTTTATTTATTTTCTAAAAGCAAATAAAATAAATATATACCAAACTTTTCAAAAAGCAAAAAGTCAAAAGTAAAACATCAATAATGCTTTTACTTTTACCCACTTTTACCCATCACTTTTACCTATCACATCAAGTCACTTTATTAAAGTGACAACATGTCATGTCACATCACTCAAAGTGACAAATGATTTGACAATTGATGCGACTAGTGATTTGACGCTTGATGTGACTTGCGTGCCGCGCTCGAATTCGAAATGCAAATGCGCTCGCAATCACTCTCGGGCTCGGGTTCGCTAATTCCAAATTAATGAATTTTCCGTCGCGTCGTAATTAAATGATTACGCCTAGCGAAATCACTATTCACGTCGCTAGCGAATTAATTCCAAATTAATTCGTTCGCCCGAATTAAAATCCAATTTCAATTCCGCGTCGAAATCCAATTTCGTATAATATATCGGATATATTATTTTATCGATTAATTCCAAATTAATCGTTCTCTCTCTTTATTAATATTTTATCCTAGATAAAATATCTCCGTAATTAATCCCAGATTAATTTTCTCTCTCATCGAACTAATCCCAGATTAATTTTCTCTCTATTCTAATTAATCCCAGATTAATTAAAGTACGAGTCATACATCATCGGTGAATATTTGGGAACCGACCAATGAGATCTCCGGATATGTTGGCAGTAAATTCGGTCGTCGAACTATCCGAACACGTAAGTACCTTATACTACGTTTATACCGATTTACGAGATAAGGTTGGCTTCTAACAAAGTGTCATGCGTACCCAATTCTCCGGAAATATCCTTACAGGAATATATGATCTATATCAAGCGTAGTATACCGTAGTATTATGTATTTCTGTCCAGTATCGGATGATCACGTGCTAGGCCTGGGGCTGGAATTGTGTCTGCCCCGTACGAAGCACATATCGGATGTCTGGTAACTAGTCTCTATAATCGGATAAACATGACCTAGTCATAATATCCCGATAGCTCGAGCATTTAAGAGAACGAGTTTCCGTATCCTACGTGACCGTCATCTCCACTATGACTGGAGTGATACTTCCGTCTTGACATCACACCCAACACACTATGATTCTCAATATACCCAGTATCGGCGTACGCAGAACCGGTTAAAGCCCTGGACGACCTCAACTAAAGTACATTGATTGTCGCAAGTGTTAGCGGTGCAAGTCTCAGGTTAAGACCAAATACACCTACCCTGATTGCAGACTCCCATAGACACATAGTCATACTACCAATGGGATTCCGCGGGGGTCAATCCAGAGCGAAGCTGTTTCCCGTACCATCGGTGAAACACAACCTCCTATTACACTTGCATTAGTATCCTATACTCAAATATATGAGAACTATGCTGTTGTGCCCTCACAAACGCGCACAAGTGTAATACTAGTCTTTTACGTATTTATCGATGTTCAATCTCGATAATACTCTGACTAGGGATATTTAATGATTTATCCTTCGTGGATTGATACTGTCTCATATCATTCTCCGTCCAGGAACAAATCAAAGGGACCTATCATCACTTATATATCTAGGTGATCTAATCACAAATGATAAGAGTGCAATCTCCTTTATTAAATAGTTAATTTGTACAACAACACTGTGATCTGTACAAATAGTGACGCTATGGGTCATAATTGTCCAACAATAATATGTGTAACTATTGGGACTATTTCATAGCATGTGATATAATATGGTGATATAGAATTCCATATCATGTAGTCCACCTTGACCTATTACAAGCAGCGAAGAGCGGAAAGTTAAATCAAGACTGGGGGCGACCAGTCTACCACCCCGTGAATAAGAAGTATAACAAGAAATTGAGCCATAAGACCAGAGAGAATATCGAGCAATCACCTGGAGAACTGGCGGAAGACCTAACCCAATGGAATAGGAAATTCATTCAAGCATGCATGCATACATGTAACGTACTGGCATTCTTTTTTGTGTTTGTTCTGTTTTGTATTCCCAGGTTTTTTAAAAAAAAAAAGAGAAACATCAATATTAGTTCGGGGATGAGTCCCAAGGTCGAGGCCACATCAGTATCAGTTCAGGGTTGAGGCCCACACATCATCAGAAAGCCAAGAATGGCACTCCGAGAATGGAGCTCAGATCGAGAATGAACAAGCCGGGAATGACACTCCGAGAATGGAGCACAGTTCGAGAATGAACAAGCCGGGAATGACAATCCGAGAATGGAGCACATTTCGAGAATGAACAAGCCGGGAATGACACTCCGAGAATGGAGCACAGTTCGAGAATGAACAAGCCGGGAATGGCACTCCGAGAATGGAGCACGGTTCAGGAATGAACAAGCCGGGAATGGCACTCCGAGAATGGAGCAAGGTTCGGGAATGAACAAGCCGGGAATGGCACTCCGAGAATGGAGCAAGGTTCGGGAATGGACCACATCACAGAAACGGTTCGGGAATTGACCACCTTACACAGTAACGGTTTGGGAATGAATCCCAGGGTCGAGGCCCACATCATTAGAGTTTTGGAAAGAATCCGGGAATGAATCCCAGGGTCGAGGCCTACATCATTAGAGTTTTGGAATGAATCCGGGAATGAATCCCAGGGTCGAGGCCCATATCGTTAGAGTTTTGGAATGAATCCCAGGGTCGAGGCCCACATCGTCAGAGTCTTGGATTGAATCCTGGAATGAATCCCAGGGGCAAAGCCCGCGTTATCAGTAGTTTTCGGGAATGAATCCTAGGGGGCGAAACCCGCATTATCAGCAGTCTTCGGGAATAAATCCCAGGGTCGAGGCCCACATTAACATCAGTTTTGGGGATGAGTCTCAGGGGCGAGGCCCACATCAACATTAGTCTGGGGGCGAAGCCCACATCAGGCTGGGGGCGAGGCCCACATCAGTATTAGTTTGTGGATGAGTCCCGGGGTCGAGGCCCATATTAGCATCAATGTCAGTTTTGGGGATGAGTCCCAGGGTTGTAGCCCACATCATCAATATCAGTTTCGGGGATGAGTCTCAGGGTCGAGGCCCACATTAGTATCAGTTTTGAGGATAAGTCCCAGGGTTGAGGCCCACACCAACATCAGTATCAACTTGGGGCCAGACCCACATCAGTTTGGGGGCGAGGCCCACATTAGTATCAGTTTGGGATGAGACCCACATCAGTTTGGGGCGAGGCCCACATCAGTATCAATCTGGGGCGAGGCCCACATCAATATCAATCTGGGGCGAGGCCCACATCAGTATCAGTTTGGGGGTGAGGCCCACATCAGTATCAGTTTGGGGCGAGGCCCACGTTAGTATCAGTTTGGGGCGAGGCCCTAATTAGTATCAGTTTGGGACGAGGCACATATCAGTTTGGGGCGAGGCCCACATCAGTGTCAGTCTGGGGGGGAGGCCCACATCAGTATCAGTCTGGGGGCGAGGCCCATATCAGTATCAATCCGGGGCGAGGCCCACATCAATACCAGTTCAGGGTCGAGGACCCACTACATCATCAGTTTGAGGGCGAGGCCCACATTGTCAGCGGTATTGGGATACGTCCCAAGGTCGAGGGCCCCCGTTGTCGGTTGCAGTTCCGATATACGTCCCAGGGTCGAGGACCCACTGCATCATCAGTTGTAGTTCCTGGATGCATCCCAGGGTCGAGGACCCACTACATCATCAGTTTGAGGGCGAGGCCCACATTGTCAGCGGTATTGGGATGAGTCCCAGGGTCAAGGGCCCCCGTTATCGGTTGTAGTTTCGGGATGCGTCCCAAGGTCGAGGGCCCACTACATCATTAGTTTGAGAGCGGGGCCCACATTGTCAGTGGTATTGGGATGCGTCCCAAGATCGAGGGGCCCCATTGTCGGTTGTAGTTCCGGGATGTGTCCTAGGGTCGAGGGCCCACTGTATCAACAGTCGTAGTTCCGGGATGCGTCCTAGGGTCAAGGACCCACTACGTCATCACTTTTACGATGTCTTTTAGAGTCGAGGGCTCACACATCAGTTGCAGTTTTGGGATGCGTCCCAGGGTCGAGGGCCCACTGCATCATCAGCACAGCTCACATTCGGTGGTTCAGGAACAAAACCCAGAGGTCGAGGCACCTCGCCATCATATTCAACACAACGGGAACAAAGCACAGGGAATAAAGCCCACTCTCTACATAGTTCGGGAACAAAGCCCACAAGTGGTTCGGGAACAAAGCTCAGAGGTCAAGGCACATCGCCATCACATTCAACACAACGGGAACAAAGCCCAGGGAACAAAGCCCACTCTCTACATAACTCGGGAATAAAGCCCACAGATGGTTCGGGAACAAAGCCCAAGGGTCGAAGTGTCTCGCCATCATATCAGTTCAGTTCGGTAGTGATTCCTAACGATCGCAGCATCTTACATGGATGAACTTTGGGGTCGAAGCACCTCGCCATAATATCAACTCAGTTCGAAGCAACAGGCAAGTCAAGTGGCAGCTGGCGAGCCATGTAAGTAAAAATGCATAGCATAACTTTGATAGGATTGTCATTGTCACACATTGCACAAGTCCCATCAAAGTGGGGGCGACTGTAGGCACTGCATTTTTGCATATAAGTCCTAATGATAAGTCTCGTATATAGAGCACTACTATTTATGTTACGGAAGTCACGGGAAACGGACGTCGGAAGGAAAGATTCAAGAATTGACATATTGTTGGAATTAATTCGTTTGTTTATGCTTCGGGTTTGCTTGTTGGACCTCTATTTTAAAACACACCCTTAGCCTAAACCCCCACAAACCACACACCAAGCCCACACATCACCAAAGCCACACGCCCAAGCCCATTAAATCACTTCCCTAAAAAATCCACACATTAAACACATGTTGAAATCAAACCAAATCACCTTCCAAAATTAAATAAATCACATACCAAAATTAAATAAAGCCAAATAAAATCCCATCAAAAGCTTTCCAAATTCAATTAAATTACATTCCCTAATTAAAAGATACAAATCAAATCATATCCCTAATCAAAAGAGAACAAATCAAATAAAATCAAATCACTTCCCTAATTAAAAGATTTTTCCTTATCCCACACTAATTAAAATTATCCCCCATAATTACACAAATCTCTTTCCTATTCAAACAAGGATAAACACAACCCTCTCCTATAAAAATAACCACAAACCCAACCTTAGCATCTCTGACTCATTCTCACGAAAAACAAAAAAGAAAATAACCCTAGCTCATTCGCCTACTCACGCCAACTGCACAACCAAAATAGAGAGCTCACTCAACAACTCTCTCTCTCTCTCTCTCTCTCTCTCTCCGCCCCCTCTCTCTCAGAAACCGAACAAAGAAAATAAACCCTAATAGCTAAAGCCACACGAGCCTTCCTCCTTCTCACAAACACATGGCAACATGTAAAGCCACAAACAAAAAAAAACAAATCTCTCGGCTTCACGAAAACATCAACCCTAGTGTCACACAAGGCTAATTTTTCAACCCCAAGTTTCTTAGCCAATGCGGCACTAAGTTCGCCCACTTAGTCAGCCTTCTCCTTGTGCGCACCAACGCACTCTGCAAGCAGCAAGCACAATATTCACACACCTCTACCTCGAGCACACAAGCAACCCACGCATCAAGTAAATACAAGACAAATGCTTTACAGGCAAAACCGCCCAACCCTTTTTATTTACTCACCAAAGTAATTACAAGGAACTGTGATACAATAAGTAAAGGCTTACAAATGAACTAAGAAACATGCGCCCCTACGCACCCATTTCTTATTTTGCTCTCTTGCTATCTAGGATTCTTTCTTCTCTAAGAAATCCTCTCCTAGCTTGCCTCCCTCTCTCACGTGTGTCAGCCCCACTACTAACACAATTTATAGAAGATGGCAGTTACACCCCAACTGCCTAGGTATCTGCCATGTGACCAACATGGGCACAATGTCCAACATGTGAATGCCAGCCTAGCCAACGTGGGCACCAATGCCCCCATATACTTCCACTAGCATTGTAGTGGCCATGTGAAGCCACTTTCTTGTAAGCCAGCTGCCCTTGTTCCCCAACAAACGCATCTTGCCAAGACAGCACCAACTGCCCTTGCCTGTGCCAGTAAGCTTTCCACTGACAGCACCCTCTGCCAATACATGTGCCAGCCAAGCTTTCCAATGACAGCACCCACTGCCAATACATGTGCCAGCCAAGCTTTCCAATGACAGCACCCACTGCCCATGCATGTGCCAGCCAAGCCATGTGAATTAGGAGGGTGCTTGGATGCTGCCAATACACTTGTCTCCCTTGCTTTCTCGAGCATCCAGATTAAGGGTCTAACACCTAGCCTCTTGCCACAACACACAAAGCCATAACAAACACAGACCTCTCGCAGCCCTCCACTCTCTACAATAAACGCATGCAGCCAAACCACTCAAAGAATCCACAAACTGACACCAAAATCACAAACAAACCTTCACCTAACGCACAGCTCTTACCCCACTCAATCAACACGTGCAGCCCCAAGTCACTCACACCACCAACTGCCCTTCAAACAACCCCTCCACATGAAGACACAACACACTCCAAACGGATAAGCTGCCTCACGTCCCACATCGGCCACAAACACATAAGCTACCTCAAGTCCCTCACCGAAGCCACATTAGCCACAAAAAGAACCCCTGAAATTCCCCATGTCCAGCCGCATACAGCCCTCACAAATCACCCAAAAACCACCATTCACTGTCATAGCAAAGACCCTGAAGACATACCCAAAAATCACCCATCCATTCACGCATAAACTACCCAAAAATCACCCTGCATTGCACCCTAAAATACCCCAAATCAGTCCTTAAACTGTCCCAAAACTGCACCCTAAAATACCCCAAAACAGTCCCACTAAATTGCAAAATAGCAAGCCTAATTCGTGACCAGAAACCGCAGCGAAACGGAGTAAAAAACAGCAGTCCAAACAGCGAAACAAGGAGGAAAAACTTTGAACCAGTGAACCGGAGGAGTTGCGGAGCATCAACCCTTCCGACGGCCGTGTAACGCGCTTCCGAAAGACAACTTAAGAGGTTAGACCTGAGGGCACCCCTTTTTTTATTACCCTCTATTTTTTTTATTTTAGTACTTTATTTCATATGAGTATTGTGGATTGGTGCATGATGTGATTTCCGGATGAACCGAATATGTGATCTCTCTTGTGGTATATCGGATGGAAACTCGGACGTAAATTCCGTAGCCGAATCTGAATGGACGGTAGTGCGGTTTGTACTCGGGATACAATGCCACGTACCACTTGAGAGACACACGTATTTCATTTCATCCAATCTTGTATTTGAGCATGATGTAGTTAGTAGATTATTTATTTATTTAGCATGATTTAATCTAGTAGGTTATTTATTTATCTAAGCATGATTTAGTCTAGAATATTGTTTATTTTTAAGTATGACTATATTATTTCTCCATGCATGATTTAATACTTTGATTTTGCATTAGGAATTTAGTTTACGTTTTGTTTGAGTAGTTATTTATTTGTTCTCTGCGTTTGATGATTTGACATGCTCGTTGTGTGATATTATATGCTTGCCGTTATAATGACTTATTTTTAAAGCATGCGAACTTAGTCATAGGATTTATTTTAATGAATGCGGACTAGATCTAAGTTATATTTGAGCATACATGTTGAGTAGATTCGGTTAGTTTATTGCACAAATCATATCATTACAAGTGACATAAGTAAGGGACCATTCCGAACCCAACGGTTTGAGGTCTTCCCTTGCGAGGTGTGACTTGCGGCCTTAAATCACATTTTCCCGGTTCACACCGGGTGGCGACTCCATGTTATTTCTCCGATTTAGTTCCCCGCGGGCTATTCCCTACTCCCAACTAGGCCGCGAGCCTAGAACAGCGTCGTCGATTTCTGTGTCCTACAGCTAGTCTTCTAGGTTTTAAGAATTCGATCGTATTCCAAAACCAACGACTAGGAATATTTACTTTAAGAATAGTTTATAATAGTAATACTTATCACAATGTCGAACCACCTAGTGTCCAGTATTTCTACAAGACTATTCTAAGGACGATGTCAGACTTAGCATATCTATACATCAATCTAATACGTATAATGACAATACCATTAATAATGTATGAAATGAAAACGTAGTTATTTTATTAATATATAATAAAATATACAATTCGGATTGACACTCCAAGCACCAACTCCAACATAAAGCACCGTTTTTTTAATGCATGAAAATTTTTAATTTTGGTTTATTTGCTCTTTATATTCCATTTCCTTTTCACGGGTATCTTATTGTTTACAGATGTTTCAAGTGAGTAGAATTAGTGGTTGTGGTGACGTCCATTTCAAGACTATTTGTTTAATAATTAGATCGAGTCATATTGTAATAAGTCATTTTCTTGATGGTGGGCAGTTGGCTATTTTATTTTTACCATAGTCTTTTTTTAATGGTTTTGTCAAAGAATACCAAATGGGGAAATTATTAGTTCCATGTTTATTGGCAATGTCTGTCACAAAATAAGTTTAATTGAGTTGTAATGAGTCTTGAAGATCTCGGTGTAATTATAAAAGTATTTGGACGACATCAAATGAAGCTGTGAGGGTTTGCGTTAGTGGTGCGTTCTTGTTTGGGTTCGAATACTATACGTTCATGTTCATTTGAGTGGACGTTCGAACAAAAGCTTTCAGAGACCAAACGTTCAAGTCATGTTCATCATTGGGTTCAAACAAAATCTTCAAGAGGCTTCGTATTCGTTGTGCGTTTGTTAGGACATTCGAATGGCTTTACAAAACTGCTAGCGTTCATCACGAGTTCTTGTGGCATTTGAACGACTGTGCGTAAATGAGTTATTTTGGACGTGTTTTTGAGCCAGTTTTGCACAAGGTTTCCCTACCTATTTAAATAAACACTTAGCCATTTTAACCAATTGAAGAAATAATATTATGAGAGCCAACATGTACTTTGTTTCTTCCTGACTATCAACCTACAAGACTTCATTAATTCATTGTCTTCTTTGCTTTGGTAAGATTGTTATTTGGTAACCATCAGCTTAAAAAAAACAACCTAATCCAATTTCCTAAGCTTTCAGAGATCTAAAGGATGAATATTGGTAGTCAGAGTTATGGCGTTGCGAGTTCGCATAGTTAATCCACTCAGAGATTTCAGATGTTCTGAAGAAGGTCACTTGGTACGGACTCGGGAGTTCTTCGAGTTATTACAATCTAAAAGTATTTGAGTTGTTGAAGTTGTCATCATATGTCCTATATCATCGCTCTAAGTTTTCTCGTTATAGTGGATTTGGTTGGTAGTCTATATACCCATGGTGGTTTTTCTCTATCAACAGTTTTTTAATTCGCCAATAAAATTACTGATGTTGATACTTTTTATTGCTTTCATAAATTTGTGTTATCCTATAACTACTTAGATTAAAGGTGCTTGTTGATTTATACTATAATTTATTTTAACATCTCGTAGATTAGAGTGGTTGTTGAATTCCGCACATGGTCAGAACATTAAGAGAACATTAGACAAAAATTTTGAATTTTTTACATTTCATTGAGTTATATTCCATTATAATTGTCTCATTCTATTTATCCAAACATAGCATTTGAGAGAGGATTCTCAATCTCAAAACATGAAATCTAATATACTAATACACATGTGCTCTCACTTAAAATTAAATATCATCAAAATATTTTACAATACACATAAAATGTAAAATTTTTGTAATTATATGGTCCTCAAAAGTATGGTTTGATGTCAAAATAGTTTAAAATTTAATTGTCAAATCTTGATTCGAGTTTAGTTGATATTTTTTTTTATAAGAGACTCGGACAACTAGAGATTTTACTTACTCTACTTAAGTTCGGGTCAAATAATTTAATTATAGGGTTTTCAACTTTTCTAAAAAAAAAAAAAAAAAAAAAAATCTTAGATAGGGATATGTGGCATTGAATATAAGTTTCCTCACTGGAAAGCAACAATTGATGAAAAACCTTTTTTCCCAAAAAAAAATTAATAATTTAATTGAGGGGCATAAAGTTGGTTGTGACTTGTGACAAGCTGCTGTAATGTTTGCTGCAGCTGGGGACCTGGGTCAGTTGAGCTATCATTATATCTTGTATTGGAAACATAGCTTGCTTGTTCTCTCGATTCTTTTTAATTAAATAAAAATAAAAGAAAAAAGGTTGGCTTTTACTTGATTACATGTCAAGCTGCCAGAAAATTTGACCGTTGGCTGAGCTGACAAGACAATGGCCGCATTCATTGATATCATAGTTTTGTGGGGTCAATTTTCGAGTATGATTCGGTGGTATAGAGTTCCTAATTTAATTTTCAGATCTTAGATTTGAATCAATATAGTGTATTTTTTATAGAACGTAAGACAGTCGAAGATTTTAATGATTTATCGGTAGAATTTTCAACAATCTCAAAAAAATAATCTTAAATTATTTAATTTATATATGATATGTCTAGACTTATTACTTCATGATTGAGATAATCGAACTCTTCCGTTAGATAAAAATTCAAAATGTTTTTTTTTTATTTCAATTAAAAAATCTAATAAAAACTTGGCAAAATATTTCATTTGTAATACATAATGTGGCCTCATCGACGGACTGCCAATCCTAATTTTAAGTACGAAATTGATTCTCTCTTTATTTCTGTTCATTAATCACCACCAAATCTGATATTCTGATATATTTATAATTCATTATTCAATAAACTTTAAAAAGTGAAAAAAAAAAAATCTGAGAAAAAAATGAAGAGAGAGAATGTGCGTTCACTTTCAAAGTAGTATTTACATGAAAATTCCAAGAGGGAAACATAAGCAATGGCTATTTGATTTGTGTTGGACTGTTGGGTGATTAAACGAACATTTGCCAATGAAGTTATTGATTTGAAAATGTCAAAAGTTTTGACGTTTCCAAATGCATATGCAAGTCCACACTTGTCCCCATTTTTGCATGTCTCATTTCTCAAGTAAACTTCTCGGCCCCCTCTCATTTCACAATAATAACCTGAAGCCTTTTGATTATTTCTTTTCTCATTTTAATCATTTAATTAATTTTTAATTTGTTTTTTATTTATTTTATTCTTTCATAATATCCTTAATTATTTAAATAAATATCTTTTTTATTTAATTATTTGATTTTCTTATTTTTCTTATTTGATTTTTTGATTTAATTCTTTTATTTCTCTATCTCATTTATTTTTTTATATTTATATTTTTTCTCTTTTATTATTAAAATTTTTTCTCTTTTACTTATTAAGTAGTCTTTATATATTTATTCTATTTTATTTGTTAAATAAATGGTATATATTTTTATTTATTGTTATTTATTTTGTGATTCTTTATTTATTTATTTTCTTTTAATTTTTATTAATTTATTTAACACTATTTATATATTATGGAATATGACCTATGCTTTTTCTTTTTAAAAAACATGTTTACTTCTGTTTTTACTTTTGCTTTTACTTATGTTTTTATTTTTGCTTCTACTTCTGTTTCTGCTTCTCATTTTACTTCAAATTTTACTTTTGTTTTTACTTTTGCATGTACTTTTATTTTTACCTTTGTTTCTACTTTTGATTTAACTTCTACTTTTACCTCTATTTTTATATAAATGCATCTACCTTTACTTTTGATTTTATTTTTACTTTTGCTTTTATTTTATTAAAAAACATGTAAGCTTTTTCCTATATAAAGATCCAATTGATAAGTTTGAAGGCAATATAGTTTAAAAGATCATTTGAGCCTTTTGAAATAGGCAAGCAGCCTCTCACTCTCTCTTCTTACAACAAAGTTCTTCTCTTAGTAGAATATTATGGATGACTACAACTTGGGTTCGTTTTCAGGTAGTTGGTCATGTGAGAATGATATTCTAAATGGGGAAAACATCTCCAACAATAGTCGTATTTATACACCTGAATTTACTACAAATCAGATTAGTTATTATCATTGTCTTACGACTTTTTCGTTATTTATTTTGAAAGTAGAGAAATTATGTTAAAATTGATAATGTTGCACTTATACATTTCGTAATACAGTTTTATATAGATTTTTCAAAGTAGAAAAGATATGCTAAATTAGGTGAAGGGAGTTGGTTTGGAAAATGGTATTGTGGTGGTTATTAAAAATTTTACCAATTTAAAAGCGGTAAGCTGCCAAAATGTCATCTTATATGTGAAAGAGGAGGAAAGTACAAACCGCCACGGTGAAGTTGTAGTATGGGAGTCTCTGTTGACTGGATGAAGACTGGCATCGTACTGTGTAGGCTGAAGAACTACGCTCATAATCTCAATTTATAGGGCGATGGTCTCTTGTCTCTTGTCCATGGGATCTTTCTGTCTGCTGGCTGATGGGTTATCATATCAGAATCCTTTGGTCGTTTGGAGGGGTTTGGAGTCTTCTTCTTATTGCAGCTACTAGGACCGTTATGTTTTTTTTTGTTTCTCTTATCTTCCTCCCATTGGATCTCAACTTGTGCTCAAGTCATTGCTTGGTCCAAGTTGTAACATTTGAATTTTGTTAGCTTCTTGTATAATCCATTATTTGCAAGTAGATTATTGCGGAAGGCTTCAACCTCTGTCGGTTGGTGGAGGACAGGTATGGAAATTCTTTCCTTATTGAAACGGGCGACGTAGCTTCGCAAGATTCACCATTTTGTTACTAGATGGAATTTAAGTCGTCCATGGTCTTCTCAAATCTGCATGAACTAGCAAAGTGCTATATAAACTTATATGTCAGTTCCTGGTAGGATCTGATGGATCAATACTGATGAGGCCTAGGATGCAGCCTATGATGGACACGGACGGACCACCCCTGTATATGTTCCAGAAGGTCCAATCACGAGGTCTCGAGCTAAGAAGATCTATGAAGTAATGTATGGATTCATACAGAAGATTATATCTGACTATTCCCACACCTCTACTACGTTGAGTATGTACTTGAAGCTGGATGAACCCATGATGATGGACCTTATTTAGGCCGTGGAGCAACGAGATACTTAGGCCTATTTTATTATAGTTATTTGATAATAATTATTATTTTATTTAAGGCTCGATATTTGTTTTAATTCGACCTTTTATTTATGTTTGAGCGTATTACTTTGGATTATTATTTTATGTTTGAGAATTATGTTAAGCGTGAAAGGCACATGGGGATAACTTAGGTTAGTTTAAGGGCATTTGTCTGTTGGCGTGTGGGTAGTTTTGTCTTTTGTCTTTTTTGGGTTAGGGTTTTTGGTTGAAGCCTCCTTATAAAAGGCTAATTTTTGGTTCTGTTTTGATAAACTCTTATTCAATAAAATTATATCAATTTCGTAAACTTTGAGAAACCCTCAATTTGTTCTCACTGGTTTTGGCTTATCAAAGGTCTGCTAATCCTTTGTGGCGCCCCATTAGTACTCTAAGTTTTTTTTGATTTTTCTTCAAAGGTTTAGAGTTTTTATACTATCTTGACTTTCTTAGGAATGGTTTCAGTCTTGTGTGGGTTTACTTGGCTTGTTCCAAGCAGGTTCTCATCAGATACAGAAGATTGATAAACCAGGTTAGGGCTGGGCCTGATAGTGTTTCATCAAAACCTCTACACATGCCACCGTCCTGTTGTTGTGGTGAAAGATCCATGGACATTATCTTGTACTTGTAGTGGACCACATGGTCTTAGTGGACAAAGTTTTAAAATTTTGCCTAAGTATATTTTTTTCCTAGCATTCGTATTGTCGAGACGAGGTGATTGAGGTAATTTACCTGTGCATGTTAAAAAATTCCAAATTTCGAGTGCAATCGCTTACCTGCTATCATATTTACCGCAATCGATAGTGTTCTTGTTTTCCTATTCCATTCGCATTTACCTAACTTCTTTATTAATTCTCGTAAATCATTATCACCGTCTTGTTTACCCTTATGCTTGTGTTTACCTATCTGTTGTATTTGGGATTGAGCTGAATAGTGCTATTTGGGATAAAATTAAGGGTTTCAGCCATATTAGATTCAAATCCTTTGAGAACTCATCCATGGCCAAGAGAGGTAAAAGGCAAGTGTGGGTGAGCTTAGCTTCGTGTAAAAGTCATTTGAGTGACAAACACGAGGGAATTGTGAGGATTGTTTTTTTTTTTTTTTTGCTTTAATTGATTTTATTACTAACGTTTGTACAGTTGCAGAGATTAAAAAAAAGAGGAAAATATATAATTAAAATATTAAGCATGTCCAGAGAAGCGCGCAGCTCCGAGTCAAAGTGCCAATTCTCCACAGGAGCCCGAATTGAGGGATGTGATGAATACTGTGACAGTGTTTCAACAAGAGTTTGCACGGGTATTAGAGTTGATAGGTGCAAGAAATGAGACAAAATACTCCACAGGGAAATAGGCCACCACGAC